>JAWWLV010000045.1:11004769-11031461 GCA_035041135.1 Platyrinchus mystaceus
GGGAATACTGGGTAGGTCTGATCACTTCCTTGGCTACAAACTGGTCACCAAGGAAGGCCCAGACCAAACTACCACAATTAGTTAATCCAGTGACTAGATACAGCAGTAGAAGCCATCTTTTCTCACAAAAATCTTAAATCCGGGCAGACATCTCTACCCATAGAAGCAGCATCTACCTTTCACCTTTAAGGAAATATTACTGATTTACTAATCCAAACACTGAAAAACAAACCAATAAACATTCCCTGTGGAATTTTTGGCTAAATTTGACTTAAAAATGGGGTGAAGAAAAAGAAGTATATTATGAAATACGCGCACCTTGATTAGAGGTGGTGTAAAGCTATTCAGCTGTAAAACCTTAGAAATATGTAACATGGTGGTCTGGGGTCTCCACTCTTGCCATATAGAAAAGGTGGAGCATTTCTAATTTCAGTGCAGAAGGTGGTCCTGATGATTTGTTAGAGGGCAAATGATTTTTTCAGGCACTCCTGACCCAGCGATGATTTCTAATGAGATTATCAAAGAGACGTGAGACTTACCCTTAAGAGTCCCATGGCATTTATGGCACAGGTAAAGGCACACCAGTGTACTCAAATCCCATCCATTCCAGCACACCAGCTGAAGTGATAAGTGTGAAAAAGCTCCATCTCTTACAACATCTTCAGTACTCCAGTTCCTCATTGAAAACCAGGATTTATTCAGGACTGGCTGTGAAGAGAGTGGAGTAACTGACTGAGGGACATCATTAGCTCTTTGCCTGTGTTGGGTCCTCATTCCTCCAGACTCCAAAAGGTGATTTTGAAACACTTGAGGAAAGCAGTGCGCTGCTGTAAGGATCCACATCTGCCTTTCTGGACCTCTTTCCATCCTCTCCTACATGCCTTTCTCACCCCAGACTGAAATATTGATGGCTCAACTATATGGCAATGAGAAAGCTACTTGTGTGTCAGGGGACAACCAAATTCACTCAGCCAACTAGATAAGGTTTATGGTAATGTTGTTCAGTGTTTTAACAGTCTCTGCAACTCAGCCACAGCAGGAAACTCTGTCGATGTACAGTAAACAAGAGCTGATTGATTTTGTAATCTCATGAGGAAGACCTGCCTTCACATTTGACTCGAGCTCTCATTTCTTTTGCTCTAGTAAATCTTACAAGCTAGAGAACAAACAGCATCTAGTACTTCATATGTTTAAAAAAAGAAAATCCATTTCCATCTTCCAGAAGACAGAATTGTAGGTGCAGAAGGTCAGCAGCTCAAGTTCTCAGGCACTCTGTAGCACCATGCTCTTGAAAAAGAGGGTTTTTTCTTCTTCTTTTTTTTTTTTTTTAAACAGCTAGGACAGTTTTAGCATCAGTGTGGTATGAACTGCATCTTCCTCACTGCATGCGTGTTCCTTTTGTACAATTCTATTTATATGAACAATAAGAAATAATTTTTGTAAAACCGAAGTAAAAAGAAGAAAAACAGTCTGTAAGTGTTACAGTGTAATGTAAAATTTATGCACTTACAAGAAAGCCAAGTTTTCCATAAATTTTTTTTAGTGGTTTTAGAGTCTTCTCACATCACTTTCTTCTCTTCTTTTTGTAGTTTGTTTGTTTGGGGTTTTTTTACATATTAATTTTGAGAGGTATCACTGAAGTTATTTAAAAGACATGTAGGTGTGGTGCTTAGGGACATGGTTTACTGGTGAACTTGGTAGTTCTGGGCTAATGGTTGGACTTGATGTCTTTAAAGGTCTTTTCCAACTTAAACAATTCTATGATTCTTGAGGTATGCTTCTTGAGGACAATAAAACTGTCTCTCATGGCACACGCCCAGGGCTTAGAAAGGGAAATACCTTCCACTCCTTCTTCCTCACTGTTCACCTTTTTAGTGCCTTGTAATTATCAGATGTTTGGGGTCCCTTTGCAGTGCTGTGTTATCCTATAATCTAGAAATTTATTTTTTTCATTATTTACTGTGACTTTAAGGAAAATTAGAAGACTTCAGAAAAACTACTAAGAACAGCTTTTTCAATAGTTCTAGGAAAAAAGTTTCTGTTTAATTTTCACTCTGAGGAAGCACCTGGTTTATTTCTAAGGAACTGAGGGCTGTCCCAGGAGTTTTGGAGTTGGTTGGGAGCTTCCAGCATGGTCCTGAGTCCGCAGGCACACAGGTAGCTGGGTGCCAGCTGCAGTCCCTCACATTTCTTGGGAAACTGTGCTGCAGGGGGAAAGCCAGTTTCCATAAGCCAGTTTTCTTTTAATTCAATGGACTCTACCCCTTGGAAAAATAAAAAAAAAATGCCCCTAAGCCTTGTTCTCCACCCTGCACCCTGCGCCCTGTGCTGTCCACTTGCAGTGCAGGTTCTGCACATCACCAATCCCAAGATTAGTTTCAGTTCCCTGTAGGATTCAGGCAGAAGATATGTCCCTGAAAGCTCTTACAAAACTTACACAGCTCTTAAATTTACAATTGTGTCCAAGACAAATGCATTAACACAATAAAAACATTAAACAGATGGGAAACACCAAAATTTAGGCTGCATTACCCACTTTAGTCCAATCTTTTCTGTGTGAATTGAGATATGTGTTAATTGCATGGTTTCATTTAATAGAATTCCTCGTCTCATTTAGTATGGCAAACACCCAGCACATAAGTTTTATGATAAATGGTTAAAGATTTACAAAATCTTTAAGTAATTAAAGATTATTTTAAAATAGGATGCCTTGGCCATCTTAAGCCATCAGTAACTGTGCTTTGTGCTATCATCTACCCCCTTCTCCACCCATAGTCTTCCTTTAAATTCAAGTTCTGCTAACTTAACCTGATTACTGAAATTGAGATTTAACATGTTAAATAACACTAACAAATAAATATTTACATCCTTGTATTTTAGCATGTCCAAGTTCTTAGAAAGAAAATGACGTTTCTAGCAACATTTCCTCTTAATTGGGAACAAGTTTCACTCATTTTAAAGACAAGGAAAAATTCTCATTGTGAAGAGCAATGACTAAATATTGCAAGGTATTTTGAAAGGAAGATCATAGACTTTGAGTTATTGACAACGGAGTTATGGTAAAAGAAAAGTAGTTTTTCTTTAGCATTTAACAAGACTTGCACAGCTGCAATTGTGTTGAAAGATAATATTAAATTCTTTAAACTTCTGGTCAGCCTGTCAGAGATTCAAAGCAGTAACTAAAATGGTGTTCTAGCAGTCGAGGAGCACTTTCTCAGGTGCCATGTGTGTCCCACCTCTTTCTGGTGCCACTAGGAGGTGCAATATTTTTCAGAACACTTAATTGCAGTTTGTAGTAGAACTGAGGTACCTTTACTGGCATTTTGTCTCATATGACAGTTGCTTTCATTTTTAGTCTTGCTTAGAAAAAAAATGGTAATATAAGGAAGCAAAACAAATATCCTAGGTGAGAATATATTTTGCAAGTGGGTAAAACAAAAACTTAATTTGTAAATATGTAAATACTAAATAAAATCGATTTTGGTTGGGTTTGTTTGGGTTTTTTTTAATTCCTTTCGGAGTCAATGTCATTTTCAAAACTGTAAGAGAAGAAAAATCATCAGGCAATGCTAGGTCCTTAATCTTGAGGTTTTACTCCTCCAGGCTGTCATTGCTCATTGATAGTCTGACTGATGTGAGCTGGACAACTTTCATGTTATTCTGAAGTACTGATTTTGACAAGGCAAAATTAGTAACATTTGCAGAGTGCTTAGCAAATCTCAGTTATATTGGCAGGCAACATTTATTTCTTCAGCCTGGAAGCCCTAGAATTGAGGATGCAGGATCCCAAGAGAGGATAATTCCCTTCAGAGAAATGTTCATGTCAGCTTTCCCTTCAGAGAGGTGGATGAATTTTAATTGGGTTCATCTGGGACTTCCCTTATCTCCCAAGTTTCCCTGCTGCCTTCCAGCTCTAGCAGGGTCAGGTCTCCCCCGCTGCTGAGTTGCATTTGATCCTTTGAGAAAGTCCCAGTTGAGATTTCATAAATATAGCTTAAGAAAGTGTGCCTCCATCTCCATATTTACAGCATTAACAAAGCCACATCAGAAAGCTCTAAGATAAAACACACCAGATACTGAAATGGAGAAAGGGAGCAAGTTATGCAATCCTTTATCTATTGAGGTTAGATAGCCAAAAAAAAATCACCATTATGAAACTTCCAAAATGACAGAGAAACTTATTTGATCCTCTTTTTTTGTGGTGCTCTCCATATGCAGAAAGGGTTACAAAAAGGTTTATGAGAATCAAATCCCTTGGACATCTCTTATCACACACTATCCCCCTATCCCAGACCCTTGGTAATCTCTATCCCATGGTTTCCAAGGTCATCAATTAGACTCTTCCTGATTAGATATATTTACACCTGTATCAGTGAATCCAACGTAACTGGAAGCTATTTCTCTATCACATATTTTGTATTCCAGATTTGGAAATGTGTATTGATAAACTGTGGTACCTAATCCTTCCCATGGAGCTGTTAGATTTTAGGGAACGTTACATTAATGCTCTAAAAATTGTAGATTTGTCTTAGTTTATAACAAAAGTAAGGGACTGGTTTTCTTTGAAAGTAATGCTAGTGGATGTATGATTCTGGTTATCGCTGAAAAGGAAAAACTCTTCCAAAGCCTATGATCCTTTATAGCAGTAAAATTTGATCTCACTTCTTTGTCCTTCAGACAGCCTCACATCACTCCCCTAATACGTTAGTAACCTCCCCCACCCAGATCTCAGTGAAACATCAATAATTACCTTCATCCAGAAACCCAGTACCCTGCAGGAGGCTCGTGTCACCTCTGAGAGTATGTCTGAATGAGGAAGGGAAGCCGAATCATGTCTGACTGTTTGCCAAGAATGCAGAGGAAAGTGATACTGCCAGCAAGAGCAATGTGCTCAGTGGAGCAAGGCCAGAGGGCATGGAGCGGCCAGAGAATTTGGGTACCTTGCACTGAAGTCAAGGTCAAGCTGAAGGCAAGATTAGAATTAGTTCTTTTGACATGCTGAGGTTTTATTATTCTTCCAGTTCATAATACTTTTTAAGAGAAATATGTCGGTTGATGGGAAATGCCAAGCCACAGAACAGAGTTGGCTGCTACCTTAAAATACATACTTTAAAATATATCATCCAAATTCTCTGTCTCTGATCTGATGTCTTCCTTACTGACTAGCTGGAGAGACATTTGGGAAAAATCACCATGCTTGAAAGTTAGAGATATCATCAAAAGAGTGCAAGTGAAAAGGACGATGATGCTAGAAATGCAATTTGACATGTACAGTATTGAAGTTCAACCTATAGAAGGCTGCCAAATGCTGAAATTTCATTATGGACATCTAATTAATATTTGTTGTTCTTGATGTTCATAATGTCTATCTTGGCACTGGATGCTCATGATATTTTTCTGTCTCATTTCATCAGATCTCTGTCTTTGATCAGATCTCTATTGAGACAGACTTTGATAGAAACCCGCTAAAGTTATTCCATCACATGAAAGTCTGTGTCTTGGTAATATACATTTTTAATTGGTTAGAACTGTTGTTTATACTGTACCAGACAGTTTCTTTACAATCTCATGTTTATCATTTAATAGACTATCAGGAAGTAATTATTGGATTTGTTTCACTTTGTCAGATTGGCTGCAATATTCTTCAATAAAGGATTCAGATATATTTTAAGTGTTGAATTGTGTGTCCTGTCTGGTTTTCCACTGGGAAAAGAACACACTAATATAACATCCAGAAAAGGAGTATCTGTTTTCTAAAGATACTGAGTAGCATGATTTCTAGGTGATTCCTTATTTTAATTTTTATACATGAATGCAAAATAACTCATATACCTAAGCATTGTGGTATGTCATTAATTCTGTATAGAGTCCACAACTAACGTGATGTTCAAATCTATAATTTAAATGAGGCTTTGCACTCGATCTAAATGAACACAGGAGACAAGAGCTGTAATAGCTTGCAATAATTGACCTGGAGGAGCCATTTTGAAATCATTTGAGAGTAATGTACTTGATCCTGCAACCTTTCCTCCCACAGACTGTCTGATTTCAATCTTACAGTTCCAACAGAGGCTATTAGCCCAGCATCATCTCTGATTCATGAGGATATGAAGAATGAATGCATTATATATGGAAAGTAACATTTTGATCTCTTGGCCATAGTAGGATGTTGGAATTGGAGGGATCAAAACACATTGTTTGAATCTTGTAACTGAGATGATTCTGAGGTGATCAACACAGGTGCATAGAGGGGATGAATGCCAACAGGCTTCCCTGTTGCAAGCTGGAAAATTTAAATGTCTTGCCATTGAGCTGGTCTGTCAGAACAGGAACCTTTCTGGGAAGGGGGAAATTCCTCTCTGACTGACAAGTATAGTCCTTTCCTCTCCTTTACTCCTTTGGGAGGTGCAATTTCAGTTAAGACCCCTGTTCTCAGGGGAAGCCAAGACTGTGACTTGTTGCATTTTCTGTTCTCTTCTGCAAGAATTTTGGGATTAGCAGGAGAAGCAGAGTTGGGATCAGAGATTTGAACAATCCTGGGATAGATTTGGTGGGCTACTTAAAGAGCACAATACATTTGGTGACGTTATGATTCTGCTCTTTGCCAACAAATTAAGCTAAACTGACTAGAAGAGTAACTGGAAAGGGGAGAGGAGTGGGCAGACAGGCTTTGGACCTCTCAGCCTCTGATTAAGTGATGTTTCCTTAACAATATTGGAGTGGGAGGAATAAGCCCTCACAGATAATATCAGAGGCTTCAAACTGTCTTCCTTTCACTTGTCAGAGGAAAAAAATTCCTACTCCTGCAAGAAAGGCATTAGTGTCTCAGGCCTGTGGGGCACGGCAGGGCAGGTACTTCTCTGAGGACTCTTGTGCTTTTAAGTGGCTCCAATTATTTTTGAACAACTAAGTAGAGTGCTCATTAAGCATTTTCTTAAATCAAAATGATGACCTACAAGGTCATGTTAATTAAGAAGCACAGTAAGTCAGTGCAAAGAGGTTCAGTTAGTACAAACAGTGGGTTCAATCCTGCATAACACCATGGTCACAATTGATCCAGGTTTGTGTTCATCTTTGTAATATTAAGAATTCATAGGACAGGATCATTGCACAAATAAAAAATGCTGCAGATCAGTCCAATCTGACAGCAGCCACAGGCTCATTATGTGGTTGTGAGCAGTATCTGCTTTTAAATAATGTTGACCAGAGCACTCTGGCTTACTGTGACCGGGAGCAATGCCAATTTACCCTGTTGAGAAGAAAAGTTTACATATTCCAAGACTTTTACTTCCTTTCCAGAGTTTGTCATTTGGGCTGGCGTGGTACAAGATCATACTCAGTGATGAAATTTTACAGTTGAATCATCATATTTCAGCTGCAAGTCCCATTAGCTGCAGGAGGCTCTGGCTGTCAGTCACCCTCTGACTCCAGTTAGTATAGCACAGCTTGGGTTGGCCATGGATTTCTCCTCTGTGAACCACTTTAGATGTGCTGAATCTCACATGTTCTTTAAACACATTTACTAGCCCTCACCTCCCATTGCCCCAAGGCTTCTCTCTCACTGTCTCTGCACAGCCCTGCCATGTTCACATGGGAAACCCATCCAAGCTGCTGGATTTGGGTTACACAAGATGCCAGCTGAGGGAAAGGCTGTGGAGAGGCACCACAACTGGGGGGTTCATAGTCACACTCAGCCTTGTGCTGTCGAAAGTCCTCTTGGGCAATATCTTGTTGAAGAGCTACAACTGTATCCCTTTTCCTTTACACAACATCCCCCTCACGGGCCCAGTACTTGTGCATCCATATGCCCCCTTATTTAATGTTGGGAGCCTGGGAAATTCACAGGATTTGGCACTTGACATCCCAAATGTTTGGACTTTGGGAAGATGAAGCATGTATTCTCTTAACCAGGATTACAGAAGTTTAAAATCAGTAGTCCTCTCAGACGGTATGTGGGATTGGTATAGCTGACAGACCTCTATGGAAATGGAGGCAAATCCTCTGAAACACATTTTTGGCTCTAAAACTGCAGGAAGTTAGCTTTTTAATTTAGATGTTACTTTTGTAAAGGAGTTAAAAGGCCTGTTTGGTAAAGGCCTGCACAGAACCGTACACCCCACTGAATCCATGTTTAGAAAACACCAGTTTTCTTTTGATTATTAATAAAACTTTGTAATAGCAGAGGATTTATACTGTTTTTAATACATTTATATCCTAAAGTCTTTTCTTCTTCCATCCAAACAAGAAGTTAATAATTAAAATCTACACATAAAATTAAAAAAAAAAAAAGATAAAAAAAAAGCAGAAGTTAAAAGGAAGTCTGCAATTTGAGTTAGCAGTAAACCCCACGAAATATTAAGATATTAAGGTGGAATTTTGTGCCTCATGTTACAGTATTGTACCTCTTGCCTCTGCTTCTAAGTCACATACATGGATGGCTATCTGCTTTTTTGTGTTCAGTATTCAAGGGCGTATCTCTGCTCATGTGAACTGTGACAGCTCTGTTGAAGCCAGCAGAGCTCGGACAATATACACCAGCTAAGATCTGCCCCTTAGTATTCACCCCCATCTGCTGTGTGACTCAGTCATACCAGAACTGCCGAGCACCTGCCTGCCTGATGTTTTTTTAATGAGTTGAACTCTTCATGTTGGGTTTGTGTCTCTGCCAGGTTCCAGTTTAATCACATATAATTTTTAGTGTGAAGTTTCAGCTTGGGCTTTGAACTTGTAGGCACAGAACAAAAAGTCCTGTTTCTAGAGGAAGTTGCATAAGTAGTAATAATAATAAAAGCTAGAATACAAGGCAAGTATTTTAATGCATAGGTTATGACATTCAGCTTTTATGAACAGGAAGAGGAATTATCCTCAGTAGACAGGAAATAATGAGGTTGACCCATATTCCGTAATAGTGTATGAAAATTAACTAAAGATTTGTGTAGCTAAGATAATGAGCACTTGTATTTAAATTTATAGCCTGGCCTAATTGCATAAAAGTTTGTGGGAGAAGATGTGTGTGTACACTAATAGATTAGTGGCTGTCTCTGGAGTTTCTACCCAGCTCCTGAATAGCAGATCAGCATGTAATAAATCAAACTCGAATGGCTCGTTTGTAGAATCTTTGACTAAAAGTATCCTAAGATGCATGAGACCTGCTTTCCCAAGAATAGGATATTCTTTATTAACTTTCAGATTAGGGTCAATATGTGATGTTTGTTTTGCAATAGACTGAAATGTGTTTATTTAAGTAATAAAGTGTATTTATCATGAATTAAAACTGTCACTAAGGAAAAAAAAAATTAGGTGTGACATCCTGAAACAATGAATATCAGCTTGTAGCAAGCTGTTTCAAAAACATAAATACCAACTCCTAAATTCTTAATTTATCCTTAGGAGAAATTATTTTAATGTTTAAAATTCTGGGTTTGGAAAAGCATTGTAAAGGAGACAATAAACAGACGCACAAAACACTTCTTTTTTTTTAATGCAAGTGGTCTGTGAATTTGTTAGTTGTCATAACAATAAAGTTATGCTTTGGAAGCATTTGAAGGGTACTAATAATATTATTTTTGTAGGTTTTTTCTACCATTTTTCTGTGAATCTGAGTGTTTCATGTATTTACCCCGCAATTAACAAAATAGAGTAGATTTTTGGTCTGTTCTAATATTGAAGGAAAAGTTCCTCTAGTGGTACATTAGAACATTTTAGTCAAATAAAATGTCAATAAAGAAACATTTTAGAACAGGAAGTAAAAGGAATATTGCTAATCTACTGAAATGGTAGGAGAAATTCAGGGTAACAGTGAGCCATCCCTTTATGAAGGTAGGAGTTTTACTGAATAACCCACACTCACATTGTCATAAGCCAAGCCCCACTGGTTGAAATATTATACATAACATTTGTTTGAAGAAAAAGATTCTGGAATATAATTTCTGTCACTCACAAAAAGGACAGCCATCAGGGAGCAACTTCAATGTGATTATTTAAAAATGGAATATGCAACAAATACTCAGATACAGAACCTTTTAAACTGCATGTCCTGGTTTGTTTGTAATTTATTCTGAAAATGAAAGGATGTTTTTTCATTGCACTGTTGCTGTTAAAGACCATCATTTGGGACAATTTGGCTTCAGCATATCAAAGAAACTCAGGCCCACAATTCTGTCTTTCATTTTATTTGCAGGGATCCATCCTGCATCCATTCATGCTGCCTTTCTGTGTTTCACATTTTCTGTGACTTTTAAAGTGTTACTGGTGAATATTCTTTTTGCAGCCTGGAAGGAGAGTCCATCACAAAAGACTGATATAGACAATCCACAACATGCGGTCAGATCACAAAGTTAACAAAAACACACACACACAGTTTTCTTAGTGGCTATTTCTTGCAGCAGAAATTATAACATTTTTACAGAAATCTGTGGGTTCTTAGGTTATTGTTCTTGTTTTGCAGAATGTTATACTATGAGCATAGGCTCTCCTGTTCCTGATCAACACTAACAATGTCAGATGCTTCAGAGAAAAGTACAGGAAAACCAGGAGTGGCAATCAAAGTTTAATTTGAATTAGAGGAAGTTTCCTCTTAACCTTCATTAGCTCACAATATGACCTCAATCTGAAGGACATTTTTCCTTCACTTATTATCACAAATATTGGTTATACGTATAAATTGCTAAACCTGTTTTAAATCCTGTTAAGTCTCTGTGAGACTTTGTGATGCTGAGTTCTCCAGGTCTTATAGAAAGAATTTATTTCTGTCACTTAGATTCCCTGCCTTTAAGTTTCCTATTTAAATGAGCAGAAGGAAGATAACCGTATTCAATTTATTTTCTGTAAACCAGTTTGTAAAACGACCCCCATTTAAAACAGTTCTGATCTTTTCAGCCTCCCTTTGTATAGAATTAATTTGCCTCTACCTTTTTATTTCATGCTAATTACATTCCCTAGCATGAGAAACAATGGCCTTGTCTCCACCTGGCCTGCATTACTGCCCTGGACCACAGGCAGCCTTTCAAGCTGTTTCTACACCCATTGCATTGTGTAGGCAGAAGTATTTGTCCATTCAATCTTCTTCAGCACACGGAAGTTGGAAGATAAAGCTGTGAAAGCTTTTTCTCTCCTCTACCTGTGGCCAACTGGTTTTTGCAGTGGCTCTGTCCCTTGTTGATGGGCTTGTGTGTTTCCCAAGAGTGGCTCCCAGTCCAGCTTTTCAGGATATTTCTAGAAATATTTCCAGTGCTCATAGGAGGAGGTAGGAGGCAATGGTGCTAATGGGAGAAAGGTTGTGAGTGTCTGAACAGCAGCCGACTGGCAGTGAGTGGTTCCCAGGAGAGCTTATTCCCAGATGAAATGTGATAGTGGATGACGTGGTGCTGTGCTCCCAGTTTCACATAGAAGAGAGGCAGGAGTCATGGAATGAAAGCAGGAATACTTTACTGTATGCATCCTTGTGACAGGTGATGCCAGCATTTTCCTAGGATAGATGGTATGCAGTGTGACTACCCAGATTGGCTTGTTTTACAGTGGCATGGCTGGAGGCTACTGAACAGCTGGAGATTTCCTGAACCTATTCTTAAGTCTTGTTCACAAGGATTATAACATCAACAATACTCAAAAGCACAAGGTGTATCTAAAGCTCCCACTTAGAGCAGTAACACTCGAGCTGACTCAGAGCAGTCATTTAGGGCATTTCTGAAGGCCAAAAAGTTGGATGGCTGGTGAATTCAGTCTCAGACCTTGCCTCAAGCATGCTCTTACACTACTTTGTAAGTACAACTGGTGTGGGTTTGGGAATATTAAATTTTGTGTAGGACAGATATCCTAATAGTTTTTGTTACTGAAAAATCCTATGAAGCTTCCCCTAAAATTCCGATCAACTTCCAAACCAAGCAAATATGCCAATGACCATGAATTATGCTGCACTGGGGGTAGCTCTTTTCCATGTGCCTAGATAAGATGGCAAGAAAAAACATTTCGTTGTCCAAAGTAGTTGGTATAGGATTTTCTTCGTAGTGATTTTCCTAACCTTTGCAAAAATATAAACCAAAACTATTGCTATAGAATTCTAAAACCAAATTAACCACAAATACTACTCCTGCAGCTCAAGGGAAACTGTCTCATTAATGCTATGGAGACTACTATAACAACAGTATACTTTTACACCTATTCAGCTGAGTAGATCCAATATCAAGAACACCATTTTATTAGCTAACTGTATGACATGACATGACATGACACATGACATGACATGACATGACACAGTGAAATCACTATTTCAGTCTATACATTTCATCAATATCAGAAAAGAAGCTGAAATAGTATTAAGCATTAAAATAATTAATGGCTGATCCTACTTATGTACTAAATTTTCTAGCTCTATTGTTGGATGCTTGGTGCTATATAACTGCTAAGCATATTGCTGAATGAGATTAATTAACAGTATTTCCATTCAGAGGTCCGATCACCTTTTGTGGATGTCGGGTAATAGAATCAGTAAAACATTATTTAGCTATTGGGTTTGTTGTCAGATGGAGTCTCTAGAGTTATAATCCGCTGTCTGCTTTTTCATTTTACTTACCTGTTTCATGTTTACTTACCTGGTGGTTTAAATTCGTTTAAGTTTGTTTAAAACGCAATTTCTAATTTTAATATACAAGTGATGGACAAGTGATTAACTTGTCCAGTTTGCTTTTCTGTCACTGTGTATCGAAATATACAACTAATTTGCTTTTGTGACTTGGAATTCTAGTCTCTTCAGAGACCCTTCAGGTCTTCTAGATACTTTGAAAACTTGTGTCCTTGCTTGGAGTGACATTATTTACATGATGCTGTGTATCTATTAATTTATTTACAGTAGTAGCTTTATGCCACCAAGTAATCAAAACCAGAAATTAAAATTTAATCTCACTCTGCATTCCATTTGAGCTTTGAGGAAACTAAGATTTTTATAAGTAGGTTGGCTTTTCTGTGAGCATAGCAGTGTGAAATGTGTATTGAAATAGTCGGGTATGAAGAAATTGCCATGTGATAATTGTCTTCCTGAATCTTATTATACACGTGGAGACAGAACAAAACTTTGGTCCAGACAATATATTTCAACACATGAACACACAAAGAAAAAGAGACTGTTAAGTAATGCTGTTATGATGACAGAAACATACTGCTGAAAATCCAAACACATTAAAATTCAGTCTTGTGCAATTTCAGTTTGTGTCTTGTTCATATAGACTGTGATATTGTCTTTTTGTTACATGCTTATGAGTATTTTCCGCTAGGCTCTCACTTCCTTGAGTACAGAGGACTGGCCTTTGTGTAGTCTGGCATGGCTCAGAGCTCTGTAGAAGATCAGACTTGAGGCTGTGGGGTGTTTTTGCTTCTTTTGCGAAGTGCTTGATGCAAGGAATTGCAGGAAGAAATGGCCAAGTGGGGCAGTTTGAACACTAATTTATCTTGCTCTTGTTGAATGTAGCTCTGAAGACCTGCACTCTTACACTGCAGTGTGGCGGTGTTCATTGTTTGGCTGCTGAGTTCAAGACTCTGAAACCCCTTCTTAAATATTCAGCTTTAATTATGAAGTTTTATTTTATGATTTGTGCACACTCAGAAAGGACAGAATCTGCAGAAATTTTACCTGGTCAGGACATCGGCTATGTGCAAACTGCAGGTTTTGAACAGTTTAGTGATTTTTTTAAGTCTACAAAACGCCACACTTGACGTAAAAACATTCTCTTTGTCGGTTTAAGTTCTGTTCCTAAGCAGAAACTTTCCTAAAGCATTTCAGAGACAAGATCTATTGATTTTTTTTATTATTATCCCAAATACATTTTTCTGACCTTTTCCTACGAAATAGCTGGACCACTTTAATTCCAATTTTCTATCAGAATTTCAAAGAAAGTAGAAGGAAGGTTATGAGGGGAGTTTTTCAGGAGCTTGGTGACAGACAGTAACAGTGACCAACACTGCCTACAACATAAGATTCCTGCTCCAAAGCCACTACAAAGCCATTCTGAGGACAGCTTGTCTTACATTCTGATGTCCTACCCAGGAATGTTCTGTTTGCCTGCAACACAGCCAGGAGAAACACCTAGGTTCTCAGCACATATCTGATTCATCACATTTGCCACTGGAATTGTGGGCTAGTTGCTTTGAAATACAGTTGCCACCTGTTTGAGGGTGAATTTGGCCCTGGTGGAATGGACAAATTTCCTGGACCGTTTCTCTCTTCAGTTGCTTGATCGGAGAGTGATGCCACAGGAACTGGTTAGATCTGTTGAGACCTGTGGAACCTGGCTGTAAGGTACCATCCCTGCTTTCATTCACACAGTACTTGTCTGACCTCTGCTCCAGAATATCATGTGCTAAAACTCCTACTTTATGACTACTGATTTTCTGCATTGCAGTTTCTTTTTTCCCCAAGACCAATTATTTCTTCTTTCTCTCTAGATCCTAAATTGAAGTGAGTCACACTTCAGGGTCTAAATGTATTTGAGGAAATCCTGATGAACTTAGTTTAAAAAGACAAATCAGGTAGATTTCTGTCTTCTGAAAGACTATATTATGAAGGTGTTAGCATCAGATATCCAAATAGGGTTTTATTTCTTTAGTATGTTCTTATATAAAAGAAGTTTAAAACTATTGAGTTAAAACTCTTTAAATAAGGTTGTTTTCCAGCATGGTTTTACATTAAAAAAAGACTGCAAAAACTGAAGTGCTGTTAAAGATGGCAATGCAGTGTTGTAGCTTTAACTTCAAAATATTCTACAGTATGATAATACAGACTCTGGTCACTGCTTTTTTTTTCCTTTTGGTTTGGTTTTCAATTGATTTTAGAGCCATTATCTGCTAGCTTGGTATTTTTGCAAGAGAAGAAAGCAGTGTCAGTGTTAAAAACATAATACTGTGAAGACATCCACTGAATTATAAAATCAGGCCTCATATGTCTAACGATTCAAGAGTGAGATCTACAAAGCATTGTGTGCCTATAGATGCACAGAATTGGATGCTTGTATATTTGGGTGCCTGCTCTGCTCAGACTCCAGTCTGGCTGCTCTTCAGTCTGCTCCTGGAGCTGTGTAACAGCATTACTGAGGCAGTGAGCCCAGCTTAATACATCATAATTTTGGTCTGAAAATGTTTAATTTTTTCCCCATATTTTACATGCTACGCGAACAATTCAAGCGCCTGTACAGTTTCTGAAGCCTTTCAAGAGATGAATTTATTATAATACTGTTGTCATAGTTTCCTTGGTCACCTGCCATTCTCCAAGATCTCTGCTGTTTGTTAACTGGTGCTTCATTACGTCAGTCTGATACTGAAAAGAATGGTGAAATACCATATTTGTACTATACTTTCAAAGCATCCACCAGGATTGCTGGTTTGAAGCATTCTGTGACACTGTATGATGATGGTGCCTGTGTACCAGGAATAGAACACTTCAGCAGCCAAGGATTCCAGATGAACTAAAAAAAATTTACCACACAGGCATTGCTGTCTGTTGCATCATTCAGTGTTTTCCGATGTTGATGTGCAAGAGGTTATTAAACATGCTGCTTAACCTTGCTCAAATTTACAGGTTTTTTATCTAGCATAGGTGTAATAATTTTTATTTCCACCAAGCACTCTAGTATAGCTTCAAGTACATATGTAAGAGCATCAATAAAAGATTTATATGCAAGTCACTATTTCACTGCAAATTATAAAATGTGAATCATATTATATTTTACAGGGATTTCAGAAAGTAACATAATTGCCATAATAACGGGGAAAAGATGAAGAGAGAAAGTCAAATTTGAGAAGGTGTAAAGCTTGGTTGTAACATTTCCACAGTAATGATTTTATCTACAGTTTTCTGCTTCAAATTAGGAGAATGAAATTGCAGATCAGAATTTAGCTTTTTGAAGCATCTGTTCTAAGCATTGAAAATTTTCAGCCATTTTAGCACCAGAATGAACACCGTATATCATTTGCTGTTTGGAAGGTCTATTATAAAGTATATAATTGTGGTCACTTCTGGCTTCATCATTTGCTTTTAATTTTCACTTGGACAAACAGATTCCAGTATAATAAATTTAAATAATATACAGTAACTAGGGCTGAGAAATTATTACCATATAGTCAGCAAATATCTAATGATACTAGAGGAAACAATTAAACACCTAATTTAGAAGTTACATTTTGCTGCTTGCATAATGGCTGTAAGCAGTTTATAATTTTTCATGAAACTAAGCATGCAAAAATTACTTTTAAAAATATTGTGATTCAGCACTTAGAAACTCAGACTTTCTGTAAGAATGTTTGTTTCCAACATTTATTTCAGAGGTTAATTTTGAAATTTTGACATAGCATAAAAATTTGCCCAATTTCCATTTTTTTTTCTGTGATTGGAAAGAATAGTTTTCAGAAACAGTGCAGTGAATCACTAAATTTTCATAATTTAGTTTAAACACCAGGCCCTTGTACCTCATTGCTTTCTTAATCCCTCCTGTGCTTAATCCCTGTCATTTTGTGCAAAGTCAACCAGTAAAAAATCTAGAGTATGTGTAATTTTTTAGTCTAGTTATCAGGATGCTCACATTATAGGAAAAGATGTGAACTCTAGGTTCTACCCTCTTAAATAAATATTCATAAGAATTGAAAAGGCAAAAGTAAATGAAAATGGTTGCTTTTTGGCTGAGCACACTAGTAAGGCTGTACTTCTGGGAAGTGATGAATTTCCTTCAAACCTCCTCTTAACGTGAAGGCCATATCTCAATGGGGAGTACTTGCACACTGTGTTTAAATTAAACTGTTATCCTTATGAATCTCATACAGAAAAAATACCAGCAGCCAAATCTTATTCCCAGTTTTTGAGTAGTTATGAAGTGACCAATTCATACTCTCTAGGCAAATTTGCTTATCATCCAACTCTATGCAAAATAAATATTGTTAAGCTTAACTTCTGTCTTTATTGTATTTTGGTCTCTAGTTATGGATTTTGTGTTCTTATTGCATCATTCCAACTTTCAGTGAAAAAATTAATTCCATGCTAATTTCTCAATTTACAGTACTATTGTCCACATTATTAATTGTAATTAGCATTATCTGATCCATAATCCATGTTTGGCTGAAACTCAAGGCTCTCAGGAGTTAATCCCAAAACATATTGTGAAGTCAAAAACCTGGGAAATAGGATGAGTGGAAAAAATTGGAATTACAGCTACTGCGTGTGAAACCCTGCTGAGAATCTTTTGCAGAATTGTATTTTACAAAGCTGTCTTCTGAGACCGAAGGTGGCTCTTTAAATCATGCTGCAAATAGTGTAGTCTAGTGGTTCACAGTCAGGAGTCCTGGACTCTGTCCCATGCATTGCCAGGAATTTAATGTGTGACTATAGAAATTGCATCTTTTTGTGTTTCAATATCACCATCTGCAAAAATGAGCATAATAGTATTTGCTTAATTTATTTGAGATTTAAAAACATTGGTTTATTCTGAAGATAAGACATTAGAAAGCTAATGCTTTTCCTGTGAAATAAAATGGGAAAAAATTCCATTTTTTTCAATTGATTATTGCTACCCACCTACATGAGCAAAACATGTTATTAAAGGGAATATTTAGAGATAATTTTAATAGGAGCAAAGGACATAACTGCCATTTGTGCCTTTGAAAGTATCCCTATTTCTGCATTCCAGCAGTTCTTACGAAAACCATTGCTTCTATACGTAAAACATCTATGCTTCTAGGAAACTAAGTAGACCACACATACAATTATGGTAGCTCTAAATGTCATGAGTTCATTTCTGATTACTTTCAGTGCAAGCAAATCTCCTTTCTATTGACTTTAATGTGAATTGGCCCAGGTCCAAGCTGTAGCTACCAATCTCAAAGCAACTTCATGCTACCAGTAATAACAACTCCACATTCAGAAGCAGGTGCTGTTATTTTGTCAGATTTAATCTGTTAATCTCTTGTTTTAAATACCATGAATCAAAAACACAGTTTAGGCTATCATATCTAAATGCTCCTTAACAAAATGTTATTGTATTTTGTAGGTGTTTTGGAGTAGTCTGTAATCACATGTCAACAGTCTTGTGAAAAAGGAAAGCTGAGCACAGAAACCAGATTTGGCATTTCATATGAAAAACATTCTGCAAAGATTCTTGAAGAAATTAGTTATTCAACTACACATTTGGAAAACAAGTATTGCTTTGAGCAAGTAATTTAAAAAACAAACATAAAATACCTCAGTAGTGAGGATGATGCTGCAGAGAACCGTGATTTACCTGTAGTCAGCACATAAACTTTGGAATATAAGGATCCTTGCAATTCAATAAATGCTGAGTTGTAACTGGAGGCAAATTCAGGCTTAATTGAATAGAAACATATCTGCATGTTCTGGAAATCTCAGAAAAGCAAAAATGTTCAACAGTATGGCTCAGAAGATAAAATGCCATCTATCCCATTTTATCAGTTTCTCCATCTGCTTCCATTTCAGCCTGCTCATAAGAATATAGAATTCTCCTCTATTTTTGCTGGTTTTTGTAAAGCTCTTTTCATTATATATCTCAGATAAAAACTTGTTCATCAGTCCTGTGTGTCTTTATTGTGTTTGCTTAGAAGTTTTACAGAATAAATAATTTTTTATTACTGTGTGTTTTAGCAAACACTATGTTTTGCCACTGCTTAACCTGTTGCTCCTATAACTTTATGATTATTAGTATTTACTGTCACAGAGCATAAAAGACAGCCTTTTTTTGAGGTTACCAAACAAGTTCTAGGCTGTCTCAGCCTAGAAGAATTTACAATCTAAGAAATCTCTTGACAATTCTGGTGCAGAACGTGTTGAGGGGACGTCTGACTAGCTCTTAAAGGTCTTATTCTGCATGAGATGTAGCAGGATAAATTTAGCTTGCATGCAGCTTTATGTTGCCAAGTCTATTGCTAGATTGTTTCTGAGACCTAAGATCTCCTTCTCATCGAAATGTGCTGCAGTGGGGGCTTACACACTACGGACTGAGGGCAATAAGTAGTACCTTTTGTTCAGTGGGAATTCTGCATAGTGAAAAGAAACAGAGGACCTGGGTGGACCTGAGAAGAGAATTTAGATTAGAGAATTTAAATTGGTCATTTTGATTTCCTTAATTTTATACTTTTACATTTAATTTGGGGGAGGGGAGTGTTATTTGTTTCTTTGTTTGTTTACATTCTGCTCTTAAGCATCAGAACATCTGTGTTTAATGACCTGGAACTGAAATAGGTCAGTAAAATGTTACCTGCTTGTTTAGAGGGAACCTACTGGATATGTGAGTGTGATTAAGAGTTCTACTGCTTAGATTTTAATGAGATAGCGTGTAAGGGAATGTTTGTGAAACAGAAAAGCAGATTTGTCTTTAATATGCAACTAATTTCAATGAAAAGGATTTAGGTTTAAAAGATCTAGACATGAAAAGCAAAACATTCAAGAACATGTAAACATTTTCAGGAGGTATATGCCTCCTGAGTAGGCTCTGCATTGGAACACATCTTGGAACCAGAATCAAAGGCTGAAGCTGAAATGGACTAAAGGAGGAATAAATACAGAGGCTAAATTTATTTCACCCATTATATATTATTGCACATTCTACCTTTTTTGTACACTTGCATTGTCTTTCTTGTGCCTGTTCCTATGCAGTTCTTTAAGCATTTTTTTTTATACTTTCGGCAAATCATCATCCAAATATCTATACTACCTCAGACCTTGTAGATGCTGCCAGTATCTTCTGCCCTATCAGAATCATAGAATGCTTGATGTTGGAAGGGACCTCTGAACGCCACCATCTCATGGTCACTGCAGTCAAGGCTGCCTTTGACCTTCACATCCCCAACAAGTCCCCCGTTGTTGGTATGATGTCCAGCAAACTGCTTCTCCTCTTTGGCTTCACTTGGATGAGAAAGTTGCGGACGTATTACAGGAACCTCTGCTGTGTTATCCCTCCAGTAGATAACGGGGTGGTTGAAGTACCCCATGAGGACCAGGGCCTGCAAATGTGAGGCCACTCCCATCTTTCTGTAGAAGGTCTAATCTACTTTACAGAATCATGGAATCAACTAGGTTGGAAAAGACCTCTGAAATCATCAAGTCCAACCTTTGACCTAACACCACCTTGTCTACTAGATCATGGGACTAAGTGGCCACATCTAGTCTCTTCCTAAATACCTCCAGGGACAGTGAATCCACCATCTCCCTGGGCAGCCCATTCTAATATCTGGTCACTCTCTCTGTAATGAATTTCTTCCAAATGTCTAACCTAAACCCCACCAGGCACAGCTTAAGACCATGCCATCTTATCCTACTGCTGGTTGCCTGGGAGAAGAAATTGAGCCCCACCTGGCTGCAACCTCCTTTCAGGTAGTTGTAGAGAGTGATGAGGTCTCCTCTGAGCCTTCTCTTCTCCAGGCTAAACAATTCCAGCTCCCTCAGCCTCTCCTCATAGGACTTGTGCTTGAGTCCCTTCACCAGCCTCATTGCCCTGCTTTGGACATTTTCCAGCACCTCAATATCCTTCCTAAATTGAGGGACCCAGAACCAGACACAGTACTCGAGGTGTGGCCTTGCCAGTGCTGAGTACGGAGGAAGAATCATTTCCCTGGTCCTGCTGGCCACTCTACTTGCTCTTCTGTTGAGGGTCTAATCCACTTGTTTTTCCTAGTCAGGCAGCCTATAGCAGACACAGACCAATCCTTACCTCTCTAAAGAGGTAAGCTGTTGGTTGGCTCCTCATCCATCCCCCGGCAGAGTTCCATGCATTCCAGCTGTTCTGTCACATAGAGGACAACTCTACCTGTTGTCTTCCCAGCCTGTCTTTCCTAAAGAGTCTATAAGGAGTCCTCTTTCCTCAAATAGATAATTGATAATTGTCAGTCCAGTCAGCTTTTGCACACTGCAGTGCACCAGTTCAGAGACCTTCAGGTGCTCTAACATTATTATTTTGGGGGAAGAATGACATATAAATGGCTATTGTATTATTTGTCTTAAGTCTGCTTCAATTAAGTAGTGGCAATGACACCTTGCTGGACTGAGAAGCACACCTACACCATAATCAAGAACCAGCAGTCCTGAGAAAAGCCTCTTTTTGACAAATTTTACAGAAATCACAACACTTCTTCCAATTCCTGATTAATTTTCAATGCTAATTCAGGGTTATTCAACGCGAATTGTTAGAGATAACATGTTAAAAAATTTATTAAGAGGCAACACATTTGTAAAAAGATAAATGAGAATGGAACTGGGAATCTGGAAAAAATATTTCTTAACAGTGAGTGGTTGAAAACTGTATACAGAAAAGTGGTAGTGGGAAGAACAACAAAAGAACAAAAGTAACTTATCTGTAGAGAAACTGTAATTCCTGGAGACAAGTTGTCCCCATTCCTACATTCCATAGACATTCACATTACCAGTTATCGTTAGTATCATAGAATGGTTTGCCTTGAAAGGGACCTTCAAAGATCATCCAGTCCAGCTCTTCTGCCATTGGCAGGGGCATCTTTCACTAGACCAGGTTGCTCAAAGACCTCCTTCATTTCCACTGAAGATTGCAATTCCATTGGAGTTTTTAATATGATTATTAGCACATAATTATTCCTCCTTCATCTGAAGATAAAAGGGAAACTGAAGAATCCAGTGGAGCTATATACCTGGACAGCAGAACCTTGAATACAGGGATTTTCTATCCTTTTCATATTTCTAGCTCATTTTTAACATTCTATCCTTGTGTGTGCATGAGTTGTTCCGAATTCAGCTAAAGGTTAACCTCGTAAAAGATACCGTTATTCCAGAATAATATCCACACATTGTGATAACTCTAGAAAAGCAAAGCACAGCCTACCTTAATCCTAAATTTCTTTCAAGGGGAAATAAATTCTGATGGGAAAAAGAAAAAAGTTGAAATGAGAAAATCTAGAGTTGTATTAAAGCACCAAACTAGACAAATCACGTTTCATATTTTAAAAAATAGATAATAATAATTTTGACAGACCAGCATATATAACACTACTGTTTGATGCTGTGAGTACCACTAATGTGTGGTCTGGAATTTTCTGATGTATCAGACATAAGAAGCTTACATATTCTTAAGCTATTGAAACTATAGCTCCTGGAATATTTAATTGTAAGAAAAAATAAACTTGAAGCTACTGGTCAAAGATTACATCAAGTTCTCTAATGATAGTAAGAGGAAATAATGAAAGAACCTGGAACAATAGTAATAGTGGGAAGAAAGAGTGAAAAAAAAAGGAATGTTGAAGGGAAAAGGGGAGGGAAATTGGTTTATTTAACTTAAAACTATTACCTTACCCAGCTCTTAATTCTTTAGTAGATTTTTTTTGGTACATTTATCTTTGCTGCCTTTTTATATGATAGTGATTGGGTGTTAGTGTGCTATAATTTGCTTCTATACTGAAACATATGGCAACACTGTCTGGTTTTGTTATTTTGATCTTTTTTGTCTTGCATCGACTGCATACAAATGGTGTTGCAAGGTCTTTTCTTTGGCAAATGTGAAAAATAGTCTATGGCTGTTGTCAGTCTATTCATGTTTTGGAATGGACATCAGAAAAGAGACTATCCTAACTGAGGATTACACTTTGATGTTTTCAAAGTCTGTTTCTCCACATTTGTTTTATTTCTATTGTTCATTTTATTATCTTATATCTCTTTGAAAGGGAATGTGAAATGCTGTAAGTAGAACCTTTAGCAGAGATTTCCATTTTCTGGTCTGTAGATAACACAAAGGTTATCAAAAATATCCATTAAAATTAAAAAAAAAAAAAAAAGGCAATACAGAGGCAAAATCTGATCTAAGGAAAACATTAAGGGCCTACATACAATAACATTGTATGCTATCCTTAAGAGATCAAGGTATTATTTTGGGAGAGAAGGGAGAAGGTCATGCATTTTATTCTACTCTCTTTTCTTTCTTCTAAAAATTTTCTTCTAGTTAATAAGATTTGCATTAGACATGAGCTTAAATCAAAGACTGCAGACATACACTTTCAGATAGATTAAAAATTGAATTTTATATTCAGATTTGGCATCTTAAGACCATTCATTTTGCTGTAATTGAATGAATTTTCCCTTTCTTTAATCCAATATTTTGTTCTCACAAGATTGAGTGCTGATGTCCTTGCTTTTGGATTTTATTGTAATTTTTTTTTTCCTTTTAGAGTCACAGTCTTTAATTTTCCTTAGTATCAAAAATGTTTATGAATTTATCAGAATATAAGTGGGCAAGCCTGCTTGTGAGGCAATAGTGTCTCTTAAGGACTGATTTCCCCTTCTGACCATTACATTAGCTAAAATGCAATAGAAAAAAACCTTCATCAAGAGTTCCTGTTTTCTAAGATAAGACAGTGGGTAATGGACAGTTACCAGGGGTTAAACTGTGCTGCTTCCCATCAGGAGTGACACCGGTGCAGGTTCTTTGGGAGAGAAGCCCACTGTGCTGCAGGGCAGAGTCTGTGCAGAGCTGGATTCCACCAGGGCTGGGCAGCAGGTGGGTGTAAGGACCACCCCAGGTTTGAAAGCTGGGAGATGCAAATTCATGTGTCCATGAACAGAAGTGTTCCTGCTGCAGCAACTTCCACATTGTGTCTCTATTTCTTCAGTCTTTCTGCCCTGCTAAATATTCCTTCATTTTCATCCTGTAGAATTAAACAGATTATCTCAGGTTTACACAGTGTTGTGAAAGGAAGGCTTTGCCTTATTTTTGTAACCTTGACTTGTAGAAAACTTAACAAACAATATGTGTACTGGAGTTGTGTGCTCTGCATCACAATTTGAGTCCTTTATTGAGAGACCTTCCTCATGAAAGACAAGTGTGATTACACAGAATAACATAGTCATCCATAGACCCGCAGGAAAATTTCTAGTCCTTTGAAGATTTTTTTAATGTTTTCCCTTGGAACAGAAATAAATAAACCTATTAGTATTAACAGTTAAGAAAAAGATCCCAAAAGGAGATGGCAAAGCTTTCATTAGAAAAAGAACAGTGCAGAATCATGAGAGGGCTCCCGTCATTCAAGGATTATTGGATCTCTGAAATGGTTTAATTGTTGTCTGATTGCAGTGAATTACTTCTGCTACAGCAAATGCTGTTGCCTGTCATTTTTAGGTCAAAACAGCCTCCAGACTCCAGATTTTGCTGTGTGAACACACAGAATTGAGAATTGATGATTACTGGGACCTTGATACTAATACAGCATTTTTCATTATTTCATTGGCTATTTCAGTATA
This sequence comes from Platyrinchus mystaceus, assembly GCA_035041135.1. Lineage (NCBI taxonomy): Eukaryota > Metazoa > Chordata > Aves > Passeriformes > Tyrannidae > Platyrinchus > Platyrinchus mystaceus. Next base: position 11,029,011 of record JAWWLV010000045.1, read on the forward strand.
TTGTAACAAAGTGTGCATGAGAATGCTTGTAGTTGATTACTATGAATAGCCAGTGTCTCAGTTCACATTGATAAATTATTTCAGAACCTTGGTAATATCTGAATGACTGAAGGTTGACCTGCAAATCAAACAGTGGGCAGAGGGCAGAGTTTAGCTCAGAGATACTGGCACCAGCTGCTTTTAACTGCCCTGTTCTGAAGGGACACAAAAGTGGTCTTGTTTGTAGTATTGTAGTTGCTCATGAGGTGCTCATTTTTTTCAGGTAAGCAGATATTGTCATACCTAACACAAGAGTGCAACATACTGGAAATCTGAGCAAACAATGTGTATTGGGTTTGCATGGCAAGGTTTTGGTGGTGAGTGGCTTCGGTAAGAAGCTGCCAGAAGCTTCCCCCTAGTCCGATAGAGCCAATGCCAGTTGGCTCCAAGATGGACCTACTGCTGGCCAAGGTCAAGACCAGTGATGGTGACAGGATCTCTAGGAAAACATAGTTAAGAATGGGGAGAAAGAAAAAAAAAAAACCAATAGCAGCCAGAGAGAGTAGTGACAATATGTGAGAGAAACAACTCTGTAGACACCAAGGTCAGTGGAGAAGGAGGGGGAGGAGGTGCTCCAGGTGCTAGAGAAGAGATTCCCTTGCTCTTACAGCCCATGGTGGAGCCCATAGTGAGACAGCTGTGCCCCTGCAGCCAGTGGAGGTCCATGGGAGAGCAGAGATCCACCTGCAGCCCTTGGAGGACCCCACCCTGGAGCAGAAGAGTGTGAGGAGTCCTCTCCCTGGGAGGAAAAAGCATCAGAGAAAACATTTAGTAAACTGACCACAACCCCTCTCCTCCTGTGCCACTGCAGGGGAGGAGGTAGAGAATTTGGTTGGTAATAAATTAAATTAATTTCCCCAAGTCAAGTCTGTTTTGCCCATGACAGTAACTGGTGAGTGATCTCTCCCCATCCTTATCTCAACCCACGAGCCTTTCATTATATTTTTTCTGTCCTGTCCAGCTGAGGAAGGGAGTGATACAGTGGCTTTGGAGGGCACCTGACGTCCAGTCAGTGTTATCCCATCACATAACTCCATGTTGTGAGATCCAGACTCTTCAGGACAATGTAAAATTGACAGACCTGATACAGCCCATACTTACACTGTTTACAGTTGTGGTTCTAAAACAACAGAGTGGCATTAATTACTTTTATTAAAGGAAGACAAGGAAATGCAAATATTCTCAGGAGAATTTTGGACTGACATCTAAATGAGTTTCAATTTTATAAAATCCTTGTGATGCTAAGCACTCACTGGTGAGTTACATATTCTTATCACTGGGGTTTTTGTGTTTGAAAGAAGCAGTCAGCACATGATCTTAAAACCGTATTATAAAAGCCCCAATTTTTTTTAGACTTTGTACAGATATACACAGATTCAGCTTCTGCAAACTCAGAATTTATAAACAGCCCTTCTTTAGGCTTTAGCATACTGACTGCATGAATACTTGTTCTTTTTTTAACTTGCAGAAGATACCATTGTCTTCCATCATTTTTAGGAAACCAAAGGGTATCCTGTTTATTACTGACTCAAACAATTTAAAAAAAAAAAAAAGCTAAACATAAAATAAAAAATAAATAAATAAATAAATTAAAAGAGAGAAAAATGGAGGAAATAGAACTGACAAATGAGAACAGACTGACAAATCGAGGAGAAAGATAATATATGGAGGGAAATGAACAATTCAGAGCCAGTCAGGCAAGACTTGCCCAGTCATCATGCCAATTGTTGCATCTCATCTTCCTCCCCTCACTGGCACACCGATGGTTTCTCTCAATCTTTCCACCCATTTTTTATACTCTTCTTGTTACTTTGCCCTTTCTCATCACCTACTCATTTTAAAATGGTGGAAGGAAAAAAAAGAGATTAGAGACAAAAAAGAGACAGTTGTGAAGCAACATTATGTTCACTTCTTCCACTTAAATTCCTTTACTTTTAAAGAGTACAGATTTTCCTGCAGCACCAGATGCCTTGTGTAATTAGCACTGCAACTGCAAAGTGGAAAGCTAATATATTTTTATCATTTTATTGTGTACTAAAAGGCTGGCAGAGCCTGCCTCTGCCACAGGTGTTTGAAGTGCTCCGACTGAACCCGTTTACAAACATGGCACTTGAACAACTTTGTCTTTGTCAGTGGAGCACAGAAAAATAAGCACCTAAAATGCATGTAGCATTCAGTTATCTGCATTTGTAAGAATTCTTATAAAAGATTGGAAGCTTATTTTTCCCATGATACAGAAATAATCTTTCTCTGCGAGCACGGACCAGTGAACCAGATGTTAACTAAGCCTGTGAAATGCAAGCACCTAATTACATATCAAGGAAGAAAATAAATGTGTGGTGGGGGAAAACAGTTTTCCCCCTGAAGTTGAGAAAATGGTAAACCCCCAGGGGGTGGTGATCTTTAGAATTA
>JAWWLV010000045.1:11036707-11068408 GCA_035041135.1 Platyrinchus mystaceus
GGACTTTTACAGAAATGTAAAAAGCCATCTTTGACCACATGTTTCACTTTAACCTTAGAATCTTCACTGCTACAGAGGGTATTCCTGTTTCCTCCTTAGTAAAGTGTGACACTGAAAATAACATTGAAAGGTGTCATTTGGATTTGTTACAGGGTAATGGACTTTTTTTATTGTTTATACAAGAGGTTAAGAGGTGAAGAGCTAACTAAAGTTGAAGCAAATATATGAATTTGAGATACTGCTAACAGAATACCTAGCAGCCTCCCATAAGGTCTAGCCTAGAGTATTAGCAGCTACATACTTGTATATGGGTCTTTTTAGGTCAGTAGCTAAACTGAAGGTTTTAGATTTTATAACAATAAATTCAGTAACTCCATAAATTCACACGGTATGCTGTTAGACATTTAACAGCAAAGGAAATAATATAAATAAATGAAAAGACTGAAAAGCAAATAGAAGAAAAGCCTAACACCATGAGATCAGGCATTTATTAGACAGAAAACACTGGTTTGTAACAAGGTTGAATTGATACAGTCAGTAATGAGATACAAGCACTGAAAAATTTGAACATACAAAAGATCAAAAAGAGTGGTTCTTTTCAGTCTGCTTTTTTTCAAAGTCTAAAGAATATAGCATAAAACAGCTGTGTTGATAAAATCAGTTTCAAAGGCAGACTCTTCCATGGTTGAGCTGTACATGGCATGAAGCAAATCTGTTGAACTTTAAGAATACAAATTGATAATACAGGATGCAGTTGATGTACTCGGGCTCCTTTTCTGTGGGTAAAATGAGTGTGCTGGTGGTGGTCCCTTTTCTGTGCATGAATGAACTTTGAACCAGCCAGCAACACTGCCACAGCTCCTCAGCACGTGGGTGTGCACCAGGGCATGTGTTGGGCTTATATAGAAAGTTCACATTCTGCACAAAGCGTCATCCTGAAGGACTTAATTCCTACCAGTGCCCACATTAGGTAGTTTAAAGTTATGAGGATAAAAGTTGCAGTGACTCTGTTTATATGTACCTTTTGTTATATTAAAAATGAGATAATGTGCAAATTAACCCAGAATTCAGAAATTATCCCAAGCTAGTCTTGGAAGCTAAGGCACACTAGTGTTTCCAGGCTGCATTCATATTCAGTCTCCTGAGCAAGAACTTGTAGCTAAAAGGTGAGATTTTTCAGCCTCTCCTAGTGGTCTGTCCTTCCCCAGCAAAACAGTGGTCTCTTTAGTGGGAACTGGGAAATCAACAAGAAGCTGGTTTAATCTTCTCTCTCCCCAAAAGTTCTGTAATACAAGCCAAGTACCCAGTGCAAATAATGAAGGAGCAAGGACAGAGAACAAGACAAAAAACCCCCAAGATTTATTGACAAAAAATTAAAGTTTTAATAATATTTTTTCAGTATTTCTGCTTTCCTTAAATGTATTCTTTATAAATACATGAATAACAGGATTTTGTATTTTGTTTGGAATCTTTTAACAGAAAACCTTAGCTTTCTCTTGAAAAGGTTCATAGAGAGTACTCTTGGCCAGCTTCAGCTATTGCTCTCTAAACTGTTGAGTATTAAGTTCCTTATTGAGCCTTTATTAAGGAAAACATCTCAGGCCCTGCCTACATTAATCTAGATAAGTTATTATATAAGTTGTTGCATAAGTTATTTTCCCCCTTATTATTAGTAATTTTTTATTTTTATTTTAATTAATAGCTAACAAGCTATGGACTCTTTTTTGATAGTTAAAACCCAGTAATTCAGTTGACACTTTTTCACTGTATTAATGCAAGTCTTGATTAGAAGTTACACTGTTCTGCATGTCAGAGGGTTCAAGTACAACTAATGTTAAAAAATATCCCTGCTGTTGGCAATATTTCACTTGGTAACAATGCCGGGAAAAAATACTATTGAATTTATAGTAATCTTTAGTAATCTACATTCTGCACAATTAAGGATGTAACATGTCACAATAAGCTGCACAGAAGGAAGAATATGCATTTATCAGATGTGAGTGTTACATAGACATTTGTTTCCATTGTGTAAGTAGACATTTTGCATAATGACATTTTATTTGTGGGAATAAATTGTGCATGAATGCTTTGTGATTACAAACAGAACATAAACAGTCATGACTCTAAAATTTGCTGGTACGAGAATGGCAGTTGGAGAATATGAGTTTAATTGAAATAGAGCTTATGTGGCTTGATTGGAGGTGGTACATTCCCTCCATTTTCCAGATCTTCTCTGATAGGAATAGTGATTTGTTTCTTGGTGTTGAGGTGACATTGTCCATCCTGCCTTTTTTGTTATTTTCACTGAGGCAGTGAACAATTAAACTTCCAATTTTTTTAATCTAATTTTTTTCTTCTACAGCTTTGAATTTGTATGCTGGCATAGAGAAATCCATGTTAGTAACTGCATTTTCCAGCTCAGGCAGTGACATTTGAAACAGGGCTAAGTTGAGGAACCTGTTGAGGTAGTATAAAGAATGTTACCATAGTATATACCTGTCCATTTCTGTGCTGGTTTTGGAGCTCCCAGGTGGTATGCAGATAGGTGACCTAATAGAATTCACACAGGTATGTGGGTGTAGATTAAGTCCTGATTTTCAGTGAGCAGTGTTATCCTCTTTTTGCTGTATGAGAGTATTCAGGAGCAGCAGCACAACTACAATATGCTTCATGTATCACCTGGGCATGCACGACTAGAAGTACTCAAACCAGGCATCTCCAACCCTCAGCTCCTGAGGGAGCAGCACAGCATGCCAGGAGCAGCAGGAGTCTGTGTGCTGTGCCTCAGGGTATTACAGGCAATGGATTTTTTTGTGTAAGCTATGTAGTGAGGAACACTGGTTTAGATCTACAGATAAATGTTCGCAAAGACTGTATCTCTTAAAGAAACTGGAAGAGTGTGACACTGCATTGTACTGTGGCATTGCACAATGTTTTGTAGCTTTTAACCCAGTTCTTTTGGTACCCTCTGTAGTAGGTAAGTGACTTGAGAAGGCAAAGCTGAACTTGAAACAGAGAGAAAGAAAAGGTAAGGGAGAAAGCAAGAGATAAAACAAACACAGGCTGTTGAGTGAAAAAGATACTATTTTTCTGAAAAGTCTCATATATAGGTTAGAAAAGAATTTCTGGCCTGTGCCTGGGTGTTAACAAGGCAGGTGAACCAAACTCATGCTGATTTCCACAGCTTCCGTATTCTTATTGACAGCATTTCCAGTATCAGTAGGCATTATATTTTTTTCTCATTTATGCTATATTCTTTTGTACTATACAAATATTTTGATTGCAGCTGAGTCAAAAAATATGCTCTAATCTTTCTTTCCAGCCTGTCAGTAAGGTAATGACACAATGCTGGCTGTTATTCTGAAACCTTGAGAGGTTTTTATGACTCCCTTTAACACAATTAGCACACGATAAACTTCAGAAAAATTAATCTTTGGGCTTAGTAATGTACTTTTTCATCTTGGCACATTGAGATCCAAAATGTACTCGTTCCTCCATCCCCAGAGAATATTAAGTGACACTATCAAAAATCATTCTGAAATGCAACAGCTTTCAGAAGGCAGAATAAGAGCATCTGGGCCATTAGCATAAGCAGTCTGTGATGAGAAGGCACTACAACTGATTATTAAAGTGACCTCCTATTAGTCTTTCCTTTTCTTTCTCTTTCCTTCTTTCTTTCTTCTTTCTTTCTTTGTCTTTCTCTTTCTTTCTTTTTTTTTCTTTCTTTCTTTTCTCCCTTTCTTTCTTTCTTTTCTCCCTTTTTTCCCCTTCTTTCTTTCCTTTTTTTTCTTTCCTTGAAAATACAAAGGCTTTCATTGCCATTGGGCATTTAACTTTTAGAAGTGTAGCTCCTTCTGAATTAAAAGCTCACTCAGATGGTTGTCTTTTTTTTTTTTTTTTTTTGATTACTGCTTGGTGTTGGCTAGATGCTGCTTTTCTACTAAGGAATAAAGCATGAAATATGAAAACTGGAGGATATAAACATACTATACAGATTATCCAGCACCTTTACATCCAGTCATGGTGTCAGCATTGCAACCACTGTAAAAACTATTACTGATTTTTAAATGGTGATTTTGTACATAATCCTGAACAGGCTCAGCACTAGACGATAGGAGGATTTAGTTATTGAAGATTGGGGCAGGGGAAAGGTAGATTTTTAATTTTTTTCCTTCTATAGAGAGAAAGCCTCCAGGAGTCAATAGACTTGAAATACATGAATGGTTGAAGTGTTGAGCTCGTGAAGACTTGATATTATAGCACATTATTCATGAAACCAGTACTTGCAAAAATTGTACATGAACGAGCATAGTAGTGCTGCAAAATGAGTATCAGCTGTAAGATATAGCTCCCTTCCCAATTTAAATCTTGGTGGCCATCAGTAATAGCCTTCACTAGTGTTTTATAACAATTCTCTTTTACAAATGTTTACTATTCACTTGCATCCCTAATGATCATCCCTGGGCACAATGAAATCAAAAAAAGGAACTGTAATGCCCTCACCCCTAATTTGGCAAATGCTTAGCTTCCTGTTTTATGAAGCACTGAAGTGTTTCTGTCCTGTAATCTTTTATTTCAATAGTGAAAAATGGAATAGATGCCACTGTTTATTGTAATGAAAAGTAATCACAGTGCTTCTGAAAGCTAATGTAGCAGAATATTCTTCTTATAGAACCTCTGTAGTAAACTACACTCCACTAATCTTATCGTCCACACTTGACGGGCAGCGGCCTGGGCTTTGTGCTCTAGCAATTGTTTTACTGGTCAACATAGAATCTTAATTAAACATAGCTTATAGGCTGTATCATAAATGGAAAAATAAAATTAGAGCATAGCCTTACATGGAGTTTATTATGGTACATGAAGGTAATCTTATTTTTCCTCTAAACCCATGACTATCTTATGATGTTAGATAATCAGTGGTTCAATCACAGAATCACAGAAGCGGGTCCTCTGTAATATGTCCAATTGATTAAATTTTTACAGGCTTTTACACTAGAAAATGGGATTTTTCTTTTGCCTTCTCAATAGTTGTGCCAGTTTATAAATACGTGTAGGTATTACTTTAGGAAAAAAATATGCCAATAGGTTACTAGAGAATTCTCAAGTTATTTCAGATTTTCATAAATATGTAAAATAAAATATGTCATTTGCATCTATATACTTTAAAGTGCAAAAATTTACAGAAAAATACCTACTTTTAAATTTGGGCAAAACACCTACCTTTTTTTTTTATTTCATAATTGAAAAAAAACTCTATCTACTAATACACTTTGAGAGAGAGACCTACACACATGTATGGGGGGTGGGTACATGTTTGTGTGTATTTTTATGTACAGGCTTTACCAATACCTTCCTCACTTCTCTCTAAGGAAATATAATATTAGATGGCCACATATGAAAGCAACATTAAGTTAATTAGGGGAAGAAGACTTTGCAAGGTTACATGAAAATCAAATGTACTGTTATTTTATATTCATCCTATATTATAGGGTTTGGTTAAAGCATCATTTTTCATAGCAGGTTTTTGCCTTATTTATCATGCATCCATTGGCAATGAAACTTACTACAGGGGCAGTACAGGATTTGTGCATCAGCTGCTTTATTTTTGGATATTTATGGATTATATTACACAGTCTTGTCCCAAGATATACAGGACTTTGTCATCCAGAAGTACTTTTTTAAAGGACTGTTCAGTACGATCTACAAAGTTCTATTCTGTCTAGTTCAGTAGTCATTGTCTCCAAAAAGTTACTTTAAAAGTGCAACTGAGTTTAAAAAGAAAAACAAACCAAAACAATCTGAGATATGGAATTCCAGAATCAAATTTCCTTATAGAATCTCAATACCACTCCCCATACATTGTGCCATGGTCTTCAACTGCAAAGAAATCAATACCTGTGCATGGTGGGAATGCACATCCTTTTGTGAGTCTCCTCCATCAAAGTCATCACATCTGGCACTGAGGTTTTTATTCTGTTCGTGTCAAACGAGGTTCTTGTCACATCTGTCTGGTGTCTTTTAAAGACAAGATGAAGTTCTGTTGGCAGTATAATAATGTTTTAAGCATGCAGTGTGAGTTATAATACGTATGGACGTGCATAAATATATATGTGACAGTTTGCTTATGCATGAACACAGATTAATTTTCAATATGATTACCTTAATGCTGAAGTGTGTTATTTCTTAATACCAGAATGTTTTAGGGATCTCTGTTTCTCCAAAATGTAGTTAGCTTTATGTCCAGGGAAGAGTAGAATATCTTATTTTGGTTTGTACTTCCATGTACTGCTGTGTACTCCTATGTCCCTGATATATAACTAAGCTTTGGAACAGGATGCCTTTGGAGGCTGTGGAATTGCCGTGCCAGTAAGATGGATAGTACAAACTTGGGAACAATTCAGTATACTTACTGTACTTACATGGCACGAGGCAAACTCTTTTCATTCCTTCTAGAGCAACTTTTCCAGTATTCCTAGGAAAAAAGTTAAAAAAGCAAAGTATTTCTTGTGTGTGTAGCTATTTGGGAAAATTGAATGCTCTCACTTCCTGTGGCAGTGATGTCATATAAGATGTGCTACAGTTGTTGGCTGGCACAACTGTAGAGACTTATATCTGTGTTTGCATTCCAATTTTCAAGTTACTACTACTTTTGGCTGCCATGGGGTGTGTTCAAGATTTGGCATTTGCTTTGATCTCTGTATCTAATTTCTCTATCAAGTTATTTTCCTCAACGCCCAGCAAAGATCCACAATTTTGTTATTAGAAGTCTTAGCATTCTGTACTGTATTTACTGAGACAGATAACTCTTTGTTTTTCAGAGCTTCCATATGGCTGGGAGAAAATTGATGATCCCATTTATGGCACTTATTATGTTGAGTAAGTTCCCAAGTTCAATATTAAGTTGCTATTAATATGTCATAACCTAATAGTAGTATCCTCTGCAATGCTTAATCTGGCAAGGAATGGGTACAACTACTTGACATATTAAACCAAGGGTACACCAAGAATTCTCAGTCATCAATGCAGCTAATGTGTCCAAATACATTCGATGTGTCTCAAATCAGTGACTCAGCCACTCAGTCATTCTCTTTCTCCAGGGTCTGGTTTCATGATACTGTTCCAGCTGATGCTTGTACAAAGATCATATTCATTAAAGAAATGTTGCATTTTCTATGTGAGCTTAGGATATCCAGTGAAGTAGAAACCTTGTTAATCAATGAACAGAGCAAATCATAATCATTTTAGCTCAGTTAAGATCCATTTCTGGGTAGTCCTTCCTTGCTGCAAATCAGGTGTTTATAGTGTTACTACCAGAAGGCAAGTTATTTATATGATGCATATAAAATTTTAGGGATATTGTGTTTTATTTCATATTTAAAAGTGCAGCTGAAAAAAAGACAGTATAAATTCTATCTTCATAGCACAATCCCTGCATTCATTTTTTTCAGATTTTATTTTAGTCATGAAACAAGAAAAAAAACTTATTCCTCTGTGCAAAGGGTAACGGAAAGCTTTTTTTGAGGTAATGATAGAACCTGGCCAGTTCATGCATATAATAAGTAAATCTGAGAGATGAATTTCTCTGCTTTTTACCTTAATACAGTGAATGAGACTCATGCAAAATGACTCTAGATTCAGAATTGTGATACCTGTTGCGACTGGTCAGCCCAAGCCACCTTAGTCAGTCCAGATTCAAGCAAAAACATAAGTAAGTTTTGAAGTCACTACGTAACTCCCTCTCGTTCTGCCCAAGTTCTTTTATGATGTCCCCAAGTTGGTAAGGGCTGGAATTCTTCTATCTCTTTGTACTTAACCTCTCTGAAGATTTCTGCATGTGCAATTATGCAGCTGCTGGGTGAAAGTCAGTCTTCTGTCCCAGTGGGTTTAGTGCATTTTGGTGAGTAACAGGTGTTGTGTGATTTCTGTGCATTAATCACTTCCCGAGACCCCACTTGGTTGTTAGCATGGCCCAAAGCATTCTGGCACTGGGGAGGCTCACACTTCACTGCAGAGTCAGAAAATGAACAAGTATTTATCTCCATTTCATGCCCACTCACAGGTAAACAGACATAAGGCACCAGGCCCAGATGTTATCATGCAATTACATATTTTAGGGCTGTTAATGCCAATTTATTAATCCTACCACAGATAAGATATGTGGACAGATACATCAAACCTACTGCAGTCTCAGAGGTTTTTAGAAGTGGAATAGATGTTCATGGGATGGCATTAAAACTGCAGCCACACTAAATTCATATGGAGTTTTATAGACAGTAAAACATAGCTGTGCTTTAATGTGCTGTCTGAGCTCAATAAGTTTGAAATAGAGATTGCTTTCCATTTTTCCTACTAAGACGTAACAGTCACACCTTTTTTATTACCGATATTCAACAGATGAGTTCATTTTTAACTAGATTAAATCAAATTACAATGAACTCTCTTAATTATGTCATAAAACAGAGTAAATCATGAAAAGCAAGATTATGAAATTCCACATATTCAGGTCCAGTCCAAGTTTACACGCAGGCCTACAAAACTGTCAATGAAGAAAGAGCTTCTACTCTGCTCACTGATTCTTGTATCCCATGGGAAGTTTGTAACTACGAGCAATGAGACAGACAGACTTTGTTTCACCTTATGAGAAGCAGCCATGCTCTGCTCAAATATTCTGAGGCCAGAGGCAAAGCTAAAAAAAAACCCTAACAAAACAAAATAAATAAAGAAAAATCTCTTGCTAGTAAAGTTAATAAAGACTAATCACAATGCATTTGCAAATTCTGTTAAGAAAAAGGGTCTCTAATATAACTTCCTCTCTTAATCATGCATGAATGTAGGTGTGAGACCTTATTATAATTTTGATTTGCCTTGATATGCAGGTCCAGACTTCATTTGTAAGGTGTAGGCATTTGACATAAATGAGAAGTGTTTGCTATATGTTTGTTCACTTTCATGCAATCTGGTCCTAATTTATAAACTAAGAACTAGCAGCACTTAGCTGTGCAGGGCTATGGAGAGAAAGTAGTTATTAGAGTGCACTGGGTCTTTCAGTATTCTAATTGCCAAAAGATTGTTTCTCTCTTTAAGGATGATTAACTACAACACAGAGCTCAATTTCCAGACATGGTCTGCTTAATTGAACAGCTAAATTAGCCATACAGGTAGTTATTCTGGAAAAATATACCTCCTTGACTTAGAATTTCTGAAAATGCTCCGTTACTACTCAAATAGAAAAGGTTATTTCAGGTCTTTTTGTCATGATAAAGTATTATTAACTCCAAAATGTGAATGTAAAGAGGAGCTAGGCACTAACAAGTTATGCATTAGAATGTCCATCTTTTAGGCATCCCGATCCTTGGAATTACTTTGTTGGGTTATAGGCAATAATTCCAAAAGCTATAGTCACAAACTACCAAAAAACCCCATACATTAAAGCAGGTAAGAAAAGGAGATAGGTTAAACTCTTTCTGATGGTGCATATGCTTATTAAACCTGCTACCATTTTGTCAGGGCTCAGCACCTTGGCCATCAATTAAAGCAGGGGTCCTCAAACTACGGCCCACAGGCCGCATCCGGCCCGCCAGGTTCCCCAATACGGCCCGCGACCCCCCCCCCCACCCCACACCCCCGAACCCCAGCAAGCTGGTGGTCCTGGTCCTGGCCACGGCATCTGCTGAGCTAGCAACCTTGACTTCCGCGGCAGCCCCAGCCCCAGCCTCCGCAGCCGCTGGGACCAGTCTTTGCAGGGGCGGGGGTGGCGGCCCCGGTCCCGGCTGCAGCTGCGCCCGCCGGAGCGGCGGCAGCCCCTGCCGCACCGGCTGGCAGCGTCTGCGCGGTGACAAGTGCAGCTGCGCGGTGACAAGTGCTGGTGCCGCGCCCGGAGCAGGCGCAGTAGGTCCCACTGAAGCTGCTGGCGGCGCAGGCATGCTGGAAGGTCCTGGTACTGCTGGTGGTGCAGGTGCATTAGAGGGCTTGGGTCCCTGCGGGGGTTTACTTCTGCCGCTTCTGGCTCTGAGCCAGAGACTGCGTCCGGTTGGTATTTTTTTTGTTTTTTTTAGTCGGCCGGCCCCCGACAGTGTCTGAGGATAGGGAACCCAGAGACTGCTTCAGGTCGGTCGGTTTGTTTTTTTTTTTTAGTCGTCCGGCCCCCAACAGTGTCTGAGGATAGGGAACCGGCTCCCTGTTTAAAAAGTTTGAGGACCCCTGAATTAAAGTCTACAAACTAGGGACTGTTGCCCGTAAATCTCCTAAGGATGTGTTTCAATTGTGTTAAGCACATCTAATATGAACCTCCATCGCAAAACCAACTTAGTCTGGCCCCAGTGACTCATGAGACATTTTAAAGGTTGGCTGGGGCTAACAGTACCTCCCCATAACACAGAGATAGTATTTTGACATCACAAGTAAATGCAGCCCAAAGGTAAATCCTACCTCTGAGGGTTTGTCCCCAGTTAAGATATGGTGAACAGAGAACAGCAGTACCAGCTACCCCTTCTTATCTGCAGAGGGAAATTCAGGGTTCCTAGGACTAGAAAGCAAACAAAAGGCTGCATGATTCTCTGTACAGCCACAATGGCACTAGGAGAAATTAGCTGGATTAGGCTTTGGATTAGGCATTCAGATTTAATATCCATTATATAAAGTAGGGGAAGAAAACTGAAGTTAGAATTGTTCACTGAATTAGATACTATGAGCAATGAGCAATACATTTTTGGCTACTATCCAAAATTTGTTTTAACCACAAAAGCACTTATTTGTAGCCATCTCTAAAACTCACATTTGGCTTGTCTTATTAAGGCCTAGGTTAGTTATACCTATTTTGTATGATGTTGAAGTAGCTAGATGAAAGGCTAGAATGTCCTTTCAAGAGAACTACTTAGCTTAATAACTTCTTTCTCAGGTAAACTCATCAGGAGCTATTTTCCTGATTTAGCCATGAAGCTTTATAGCACTTAAAATTGCATAAAAGGGACATGTTTCATGTATCATCAGTCTGGGAGCATAATCCATTATTATTGATTGATAAAAATGACTGATTATCAGAATAATTTTCTTTGGCTCCTCTTTGACACAATATTTAATGCATTTTTTTGAATATCACATTGTGCTTTTGAAACTGCACACTACCACAAAACAGTCAAAATATGGGAATAAATTGAAGCTAAAAATTATTAAGATTGCGCCAACAACTTGAGGTGTTTCAAGTACCTCTGTTAGTCTTCCTATCTGATCTGATAGGACAAAGTGTCATTTTCAAGACTGCTGTTCTCAAAGACATTTCTGTGTAAATGGACCAAACCACAACTTAAACTCTACCTAGAAACTGTAGACAGGCAGTAGAAAACAGATTCTAACTGTGATATCAGTGCCACAGTAACTATTGTTCCTTGAGCAATGGACACATTGTATATTAGCTTAAATCCCATCTTTTTTTTTAATCACAGAACCACATATAAATTGGAACTTAGGTCTGCGAGAGCCCTCCTGCAGCCCTGAGATGTACCCTACAATTATAACATGACACTAACCATAGTTCGAGGTCCTAAATGAAGATCTGGACTGTAATCTTGGATACTCATTACCTCTGCAGAATATGGCACAAAAGCCATGGGAAAACAATGCTCTTCTGGCCAGCAGATAAAGAACAGGGCAGGATACTTTAGAGCCTCTAAATAAGATTATGATCCCTATGCTGTAGCAACCCTGGTTTTAAACTTATCAAATGCTAACATAAAACAAGCTAGATATTGTACCCTACTGGAAGCTGGTTTGCAACTTCCCATTGTTCCTTGTAATAAGACTACAGATTTCAAGTCTGAAATCCTGACGTCTTTAATACATTCTACTATTTACTTCCAAATGTATTCATAGAATGCAATTATATATCAGAATTAATTCTACTTTAATAAAAAGCTAAAACTTGTTTGATCTTCTGTCATAGAAGACTCTCTTTCAGTGGTCTTCCTGTAAAACCTTTCCTATAAATTCATTTTATTTGATCATGGGTGGTTAGAACTTTATGTAGTATTTCATGTGATAGTTATCACTGTCTTGTGTAATGGCAAAATTAGTATTTCCTTTACAATATGGAAATACATCACATGATAGGTGGTAGCATTAAACGTATTTTTTCATGCTTATGTTAGTAGTTCCTGATTACCTTATTTAATGGATGTAAGTCTTATCTTTCTCTATTTTTACCTAGGAAACTTCCATCATAATTTTCTAGGTTTGCAATAGACTAAGGTGCTGAAGACCCTGACAATTAATTGAAATGACAAGCAAAAGTCTAGGAAAGGAAAGCCTACCATCTTAAACATCCTGTTTGAAGAAGGAAAGAAATGAAAGGGACTTTGTCTGCAGCATAGATTAAAATTTACAAGAAAATTATTAATCAAAATTTTAGAGTACACAAGTAAGTTAGCAGCCACTTGAATGACTTACAGCCATTAAAGTAGCAACTTCAGGAATTATCACATTTTTCTCATTAAATCAAATATTCTTTTACATGACTGGAAATCTTTTCATTGCATTAACCCTGGCCACTAAATCCTATTTAGCAAGTGTATTGCACTCCCATGGGACTTGCTGCCTTTACCTCACTTCCTAATGACAATCCCGCTTACTTTCCTTGAAGCACTGGTAGGATCAGAATCCCAAGGAACCTGAAAAGTGCTTAATGTGGCACAAAAGGTCATTTCAATGAAAATTGAAGGTATTCAACCCTTTTAGAATCTTAGCATTTCAAAAGTTCCCAGGTCACCTTTCCAAGTGCTTAAAGCCCATGATTGGGATTGGATTTTCAGAACTCAGTAGACAGTAGCCCACTGAGAACAAATAAGCACATTTGAAAGCCTGCCCTTCTGTACAAATGTATTTACTTCCCTATAAAAGTGTTTGAAGCACAGACCCGTTTTCTTAGTTGTAATCCTATTGTGATCATATCTTTCAGATTTGTTCCATGCAGCCTACTAAATTGTTTTGCCTTCAGAAAACATGTGAGGCATATCCCAGAACAGGATTGTAGGATTGCTCAGTGATTGATAAAATGTATGCTTTAAAGAATTAAAATCAAGGATGTAATAAGATGTATATAGTTAAGATACCAAATCTTCGTTCACGAAGCCTAGCCATGATGAGTTAAGATAGTAGTTCTAAACAAAATACAGAAAAATAGTGGTGTAATGACAGAGTTATACTTAATGACCTATAGTAGGAAATGCAAAACTTCAAGAAAAGATGTGTACCTTAACTTTTCTTATATTTTATATACTGATCTATATAGTTCTAATCTACCATCTGACTTAGTTTCTGCATCCAATTTTTTCTGTACAACTGAGCAGACATACACCACTGTATTAGAAAGGAATAATCTTCAGTTTATTTTTTATGCTAGATTTATTTCTAAGTTGCTATCATAAAAGCAGTCTGTGTTCTAGGCTTTTCCTTTGCTGTAAGTGATGGAGTAATTTCACTTACAGCTAATCGATAATAATGCACAAAACTGGGTCAGAGCCTTTGAATCATGCACAGAACAGTGCTCATGCTGAAGACATGAAAAACTGTTGCTGTAGCATGCTTCAGCAGTACTGCTGTTTAATATGTTGTCCCATTGATCAAAACCATTTGTCTGTAGCAGAATTTGGCATATTGAAATGATAGGACACTGCTCAGTGCTGTTCATTATGCGGTGCAGATTGTCCCCAACAAAACTGTGTGGAGTAGGAGGGACGTGCTCAGACCCATTGGGAGTTCATAATGGTTCACTCTCTGACCACACACACCTTAGTCACATACATTTTTTAATCCTTTTCCCCAACTGAACCCAGTTTTTAATCAAAACCAATTTTTTTCCAGCCACATAAATAGAAGAACTCAATTTGAAAACCCTGTCCTAGAAGCAAAAAGGAAGCTACAGCAGCATAACATGCCCAACGCAGAACTTGGAACAAAGCCTATGCAGGCCCAAGGTTTCCGAGGTACAGTACCGAGTCAGCTATCTTAGTTAAGATGAAAGTTCCTGCTCTCCTGGGTGTGTGACAATGGTTTTGTCAGTCTGATTAGAAGAGTAGTGTTGCCAATTCTCACCCATATCCTAACAATGTTATCACCCATATCCTAACAATGTTATCACCCATATCCTAACAATTTTCTTCCTTAAATGTCCGAGTTCCAATAGTTACAGGACTCATGAGCCTAAGCTTCAGAGGTGCAGATAAAAAAACAGAAAAGTTGACTCCAGTGTTTCCTAAAGGCTGAGAAACTGAAAGTACAATAAGAGCCCTAAAGTAATTTTCTAAATAAAATCATAAATTCTGTCCCTGGAATGTACTCTCTCTTGAGCATCCGAGGTTGGCAACACTGAAATAATTAATTGTACTTTCTGTAAATTACTCTTAATTGATGTTTGGTATGTTTCTAAGCTAGCTCATCTAGCAAGCATCAATTAAGTTAAAAGCCTCAAGCACGGTGTTATAGGAGTTTACAAGAATACAGCCACTTAGTAACGTAAAAATTAATGTGCTTAAAATGAGCTGTGTAAGTGGCAAACAGTATTGGTAGCGACGAATGAGCTTTAATGTGAGGTTATAGCCAGAGAATGAGGCTTGTTCTCCTTTGCAACAGTAGAAAGCTCTTCATCAACCTTACCTAGACCCAAATTTGCCCGCCTGCGCCTCGCCCTCAGGAGGTCCCGCAGCGTGAATGACCTGTCCCAGTGGCGGCGCGACCCCGCCGGGACGCGCAGGCTGTACGGTACGTGCTCCGCTGCCCACCAGCCCAGCCCCACCGCTGTGGCTGCAGCCAGAGCAGCTCAAGTCACAACCTTTGCACCCTCCTCCAACCCTTCCTCACCACGCACAGCATGGGAGAGAAGCACGGGGAGCCCCCCACCACCCACACCACACCGAGGCACACGGAGAGGGGACACGAAGGTTGCACAGCAGTTGTGTGTGTCGCTTGTTGGATGCCAAAACCCCTGTGTGTCTGAAGAGAAAAGCTCACCTAATGTTTAGCTGTTCTTGGTAACAAATGGAGTGAGATGTTCACGGGGGATATTTTCCTCATTGTGGTTGGAAGGGAAATTGTGGAGAATGTATTACTTTGTAGACAAAGCAGAATTTATGGGTTAGGAAAGAGGTTTTTAAATTACCTCACAGATCATTTTTATTGTTGTAATTATTTTAGCGACACAATATCCACTTCTAAATGTATTTCTAATATGAAAGAATATTTATAACTCCCCATTTATGGCGGATCTGCCATAGATAAGAAATATGTTTTAAGTTTTGTATTAATACAAGAACTCACAAATATTTTTCCTGGAATGCCTGCACCCTTTGTTTTCTTGCTTTTCATACACTGTCACTTTCTGTCAGCCAATACTGTTGTCTGTTGTCCCTGCTGTGTTGTGATTAGATCAGAACTTTTGTCTTTCTTGTTTGTGTTGACTGATGTAGAAAAACCACTCTTCACCCGTGATGCATCACAGCTGAAGGGGACTTTCCTCAGCACAACTCTTAAGAAAAGCAACATGGGTTTTGGATTTACCATCATTGGTGGGGACGAGCCGGATGAGTTTCTCCAGGTGAAGAGTGTTATTCCTGATGGGCCTGCAGCACAAGATGGGAAAATGGAAACAGGTAATTAAGAAGGTTCCTCTGTTCCTTTATATGAGAAGTAGAATGAGAAATATATTTCTGAGTCTCACTGTTTCCGTGAATGCATACATTTTCCATATGACTTTCTGTGTTAATATGTAGAAAAGGTAAATTTCTCAGTAAAACTTCCTTGTAATTTTCCTTTCTAATAAATGCCAAGTAGCTTATTTTTCTCATTTCATGGTATTTTAAGAGAGAAAAGATGTCTGCATTTTCCTACATAAAACTGGGTATGATGTTCTTTGGTTTATAGACTGTTTACTTAAGGAGAGTCTGGAAAGACAAAAGACAGGCAGAGAGAGCACAGACTACTAAGTGGAAATTTATTTCTTCAGAAAGGATATTGTTTAAAAATACTCTGTTGAGTCTGATCCAACATTGTTGTCATTATAACCATCAAAACAAGAGTTTTCAATGTGGCATATGGACACATAGGCATTTGTGTCCTATTAATGAAAAATCTGTGAGAACTAATGAAAGAAAAGAAACCTCCTTTGAAGAGATTTAAAGCTTCTCAGAAGATCTGGACCACCACTGGGAATATTTTCATGTACACAGATTGATAAAGGTTGCAAACCACTGTCAGAAAGGTTTGTAGGGTCATGTCAGGTCTGTGTATGAATTAAACTCTTTTGGAGGAGGATGAAGTCAGTTTCCAAGCAAGCTGACATCTTCTGTGGGAGAAGATAAACAGAGAATAATAGAATAATTTCAGTTGGAAGGAACTTCCAGTCACTAACCTCCTTCTTAAAACAGGGCTAACTTTGTGGTTGGATGAGGTTTCTCAGGGCTTCATTCATGAGACTTGAGAAAATTTTATAGGACATAGATTCCACAGCCTCTGTGGACTCCTGTCCCAATACTTTACCACTCTCATGGTGAAGACTTTTTCCCAGAGAACTTGTGGATGCCCCGTCCCTGGAAGTGTTCGAGGCCAGGTTGGATGAGGCCCTGAGGAACCTGATGCCACCTTCAGGGTGGCATCCCTGCCCATGGTGACAGGGTTGGAACTAGATGATCTTGAAGGTCCCTTTCAACCCAAACCATTCTGTGGTTCTATGATTTTTGTTCTTTAGATCCGGTTGTGCTTTCAACTGGATGAGCTGGTTACTAGTGACTGAAGTGCTGTGTTTGTGCAGCCCTGTTACTCTGTACCATCTGCCCCCCGCAGTCCCTCTTCCTCAGATAATAAGTCAGGCTGCACATTGACAATGGAATAAATGTGCAGAATTTATCTTTCCATTTCTCACCAATACTTTATAATAAAGAGGTGCTAGTTTGAGATTTTTTTTGCCTCTGCAGAAAACAAAGTGGTAGCCAGATTCACTGTGAAGATAATTTTCTAGACTGTGATAACAAATCACTGTGGATGGACCACATCAGCAGAGCAAGATCCTGTTAGTATGTTACAGTACAGGAAGCAGACACAGAAACACACAAATAATGCTGGTGGAATAGCCTCAACTGATTTTTCTGGAAATTTCCTTTCATCTTTCTTTTATCATAGTAAATGAATGTTCTGGACTATCATATGTCAGAATAAATCACCCTGAACTCTAGTTTATTCTGTAGGACTTTCCAGGACTTGGCAAGTAGGAAGTGTGAAGGTTGTGAAAAGCATTACTTCAAATGTTATTTTATAGCTGGCACGATGTTTCTAATGCCAAAAAGATAAACAGAAAGTTTATATAAAGAAGTAAAATCTAAGAAAGAAGTAGAATATAGGTTGTTTGCATTGGTTTTTTAAAAAACCCAGCTTTTTTTTGATTTTCATTTCTTGTTGCCATTTTAATTTAATGCAATTTGGTTCCCAAAGCCAAAATTTATTAGATTAGCTGATTAAGCTTATACAACAGAATTCCTGAAGTTCAGAAGATTTCAGTAATGTGAAATTCATTTTTTCCTAATATTTTCATATTACCTAATACATGGCATGAGTGCTTTTCCTTGTTTGTTGTGGTTTAACATTCTCAGGTGCAGCACTCAAATATACTTACTTGTTAATCCTGCTGAAGTGAGGGCTGGTTATTGGTGAACTTGTTCATATGGAGTTCTTTTCTCTGGAAAGGAGGTATCCTTGCAACTTACTTAAGTTTTTATCTTGAAATGAATATAGATTTCATAATACTATTGATGATGATTATTGTAGACATGAATGAGAATAAACAGGAAAAAGGTGCTTTAAAATGTATAGAAATAACATTGACTTTTTTTTCCTGAGGTAACTTATTCAACCATATTAAGAATGCAATTGAGAATTGTAAATTCAAATACATAATCAGTCTATAACTGTGTAATCCCCAAACATACAAAATTACATCTCAGAACAAATTTTGGTCTCAAATATCTTCATTGTTAGGAGTGAGAGAGTTTTGATGGTAAGTAACTGGAGAACCTCAGACTAATGATTGTGACATCTAAAAAAGCTATGAACACTTGAAGTAATTTCTAAATATGATAATGGTAAACTGAAACAATATGTTTAAGGTCAGAATGTTTATAAAAGCACTACTGTTCAGTAAAGTGCTTGTATTTCCTGATATCCAATCCTTTTTACACTTTCTGAAGTAGGATTTCTCTTCCTATTCAGCCATTTTTACAATATAATCAACTGAACGTATGAAAACCTCCCAGGTTCCATCAATTGCTTTTTGTTCATAAAACTGTTAAAATCTTTTGTTTGAAAACTATTTGAAATAACATATGTTCCTTTTTGTTTGTTAGGTAGGCATCACTGGATGATGAATAGAGGTTTTAAAATAGATTTTATTTATTATTTTGACATAATCTGTTTGTTGTTGTTTAATTTATGTGCATTCTAGCTATGATCAGAGTCATAGAAGGCTTTGATTAATGATCAAAACATCATATTGTGGGAGTAGGGCATCACAGTAGAAAGTTTGGGGACAGTGACAATGAAGCAACCTGAGTAAGGGATAACCACAGGTGCTGGTGCACCCAGCTCTAATATGATTCTGGACCCTATCCCTTGCAAGGCTGATACTATTCTTTGACCAAGTGATTATAAAAAACTTCTTGCTTCAGACCTGCATCGGATTTTGACAAAAAAAAAGAAAGAAAAGGTGTCATCTCTTTCATCTTACCTGATCTTGGCCACAGGCTTAAGACACCATTACTGTACTTCAAGCTAATTGTTAAAGAACCAAGCTCACAGGAAACTACCATTGCAACTTTGGTTTACTTCTCTACCCAAACTCTAATGTAGGAGTCTGATACAAATGCTATTCAAAGAGTGAGTCTGTTTAAGACATTGTCACCCTCTAATGTGATCGTAACAAAGTGAGTTGACCTGCAGGTTTCAAAACGAAACAATTCTGGACTTCATCCTTTGGAACATAGAATCATAGAGTCACAGGATGGTTTGGGATGGGAAGGGCCTTCAAGATCATCCGGTTGCACCCCCTGTACCGTGAACAGGTACACCTTCCTCTGGACCAAGTGGAACTCCAGCATGTTGACCACACCACACAACTTGGTGTTGTCAGAAACTTGTTGAAGGAGCACTCAATCCCAGGGTGCAAGTCTCCAACAACGATGTTAAATGGTGCCTGTCCCAATACTGACCCCTGAGGAACACTACTGAAAGCTTGGAAGCCACTGGGAACGTGAAAGCAGCTGCTTGACAGGGACTTGGCATTGCTGTGATGCTTTGAAACAATAAAGCAGTGAGTGCACAGGAGATATCTGAGGTCCTGATGACCTATCAGCACCACTTGGTGCCCACTGCTGGGCACTAAGAGATGTTTATATTTGTCCTAGACCCACAATAAACCTCACAAGCAGACTTAGAGGAACCATGTCTCAGTGGATGAGTCAAAACCAAAGAAAATTGCATTCCTGATCCCATTTGCCAGATGTTTCAGAATTCGTAAGGGCTCTTATGCCCTCATGTAAATCTAGCATCTGTGAGCTAATGGCTGTTAACAATACTGCAAATGACTTTCTAGGACATGTTTTAGCATTTGGAGCTCAATCAAGCTGCTGGATATGAACATTACACTCCACAGCATCTACGTCTACCTCAGGACAGCCCAGGAGCTGATACCACAGTCTTTTCTGGGAGGTTATGTTGCTTTGTCTTGTCTGAAGCTTCACGCAGCTGATAGAAGTACTGTCTGTATTTAAGAGGCCCCTGCATCCCATTAAAATGCTGAGTGAACATCACTAGTAAAAGACTGCACCTACATGAGAAGATTTTTATACAGTGAATGATTTTGAATGACTGCTGTTCTAAGGCAAACAAAGATTTAGGCCTGTGGCTGAATCAGATGAATGCTCAAGCTGCAATGGCAAAAACTTTCCTACAATTCCCAAGGTTATTCAATGGACTGGATAAACTGAAACACTCCCATATAATCAAGCTCGGGGAAAGATTCTCACTCTGCATTTCAGCGAGCTCCATTTCCTTTGGTGGAAATTTCCAGGAAACAGCTCAAAGACATGGTTCTCACGTGGTTAATTAATGGAGTCTGAGGATGACCCTTCTGACAGATGAATAGCTATGGTGATTGCGTGTTGAACTCTCCAGAAACATATATATATATATAATCTATCTGTGGTGAAACGTCATAGCTCAAAAGTGTGAATCGAGAAAGGGGAAATGTCCTTTCATTTCATCTGGCAGGCATACACTGGCCAGCTTTAAGATGCTAAATCATCTGTAAACAATGCAGACATGGGCTTTTTTACATGTTATTCTCTCAGGAATGGTAGTTTTGCTATGTTAGTTATCTATTCTAGAGACAGAAATTAATAAATTAAAGATAAGGTTCAGCTAAGAGATACAGATGTCTACAAGGCAGATGTCTACACCCACCATATAAGTAGACCTCTACCACTTCTGCCTGACTCTAATAGGATGAAGCCTAGAGACTAAAAATCTAGAGTCTAGAGATTGGTCCCACATCTACAACTGGGAATTTTTAATGCACCTTAGAGATCTCCAAAGGAAATGAGCCAGCTGTTAAAAATGCTGGAAGGAATGATCTATGACCTTGCTGCTATCCTTGGACCTACAGTCAAGACCAATAACAATCTTGTGCATATGATGAATTTTTCAAGAAGCTGAGGTTACTTTAAATGTAAGCAAATTGGAGAAGCGACATTTGTTGATCTAAAAAGTCATAAATGTTGCTATTTAGCTGAATAAGAGCAAAACCAAAGCCATTATCAGGTGGTTGACCCCATAATGTTACTTAGTTTAGGGAATAATTATCTAGTTTCATTAATGCATGTTTTTTTCACAGTGAGGCTAATATCTTACAACCTCTATAAGTAATACTCAAGACAGAAGGAGTTGGGGACATCTGCAAAAGGATATGGTTTTACAAGTTCAAACAGATCCTTAATTCTGTTCCCTGTTTATCCATCGTCAGTTCATATGAACAAACCATCATCTCACCCAATGTCAGATCAGATATGAAGCAAGCAGTACAGTTTCAGCAACAGAAGAGATGAACTATGTATGCATAAAGCATGCCTTCAATTCAAAAAAGGAAATATATTAAAATGAAATCTATGGTTTGGTAGTCATCTGGGAATGAGAATACTGTCAGAATATCACTAAAGGACTCAATGTATCATGACCACTCATGAGTGTACCTGTCTCCTTTTCAAACAGGTCATGTCTCTTTCATATGCTATCAGTCAAAATTCATCTGATAATATTCTTTTACAACATTCCATTCCCTTGGTAGCCAGCTGTTTACCACAGCTGCCACCTCAAAAGGTTCACTGATCAGGAGCTTGAAGAACTAGTCACACACGTATGTGGGGCTTCACTTCCACAGTACCAGAAGCTGGCTGAAATTTAGTTATCTCACCTGCCTAACACCACCTCATCCAGTGGCTCCAGGAAGAGTGGCCTCAGAAAATCAAGGCATGGTGTTGGAACATGACAGATCATGCTCCTGGTTGGACTGCTGAGGAAGGACTATCTTTTCATTGCACTTATGCATCTCCAGGATAAAACACTCTTTTAATATACACCAAGGCCTCATCAAGTGTCAGTCTTGTAGCTGCAAGCTGAAGCCCAGTGACAGGTCTGTGAGAGCAAAGCAGCAGACATAAAACCAGCTTGTGTTATCAGCCTCCCTTAATACCCCTCCTTTCTTTGGAAGCTAGGATGTTTCATCTGAACTGTTTTAGTCTAGCTAAGACTGAGCATCTCTCTCTGTATGTTTCTATTAATCCCATGAGGTTAAGAGGGAAATTAACTCTTTGGAAAGTAACTATCAGCAATGACAAAAATTACTTCAGGCATCAGGAAGAGTGATTTCTCCCACCCATGTTAGGCCAGTTGGTGTGGATTTCTGTTATATTTACTGCTTGCATTCCAACATCCTTCAGGAGGATGATGAAATGGTGCAAAACATGGCAGAAACACTATATTTGCGACAGGTACAACCAAAAACCTACTGTTCCTTTCACAAGTGGTACTGGTTGCATTTTCTTTTTGTGAGCCAACCCAGAGGTAACTATTTCTTAAAACCTCAGCCTGGTTTTCCAGTATGAGTCTTCTTTCATTTCATAATTTATTTTGGCTTTTCAAGGAGTACACAGCATCCTATTTCATTTAATCCACTCTGTGTTTCTCATCATAAAACTGTCACATCATATAACTAATGCCAAAACTGTTCAAGAGGTGTACAGTTAAAATCAACCCTGTTTTAAGAATCTGTAAGTGTTGTTAGTTCTCACAATTTTATCCTGAATCTCTATATAACCACAACTCTTAATTATTTTTTTGGTTGTTTAAAAGGGACTAAATGTAAATCTTAGCTTCAATTTCATAGGATATAATTTTATATTCCTCTGTTGCTGAGGAAAGTGCTGAAGTATGACCACATTATATTTAAGAGGTTTCAAGCATAAAACAAAATTAAAAATGCCAGTTTTACTATTTATTTTATATCAAGTATTGAGACTCACTTTAGCTGAGAAAAGGGATATGACTAGTGGTTTTAAATGTTTGATGATGACAGTAAAACTAATACTTGCATCTTAGAGTATTAATAGCAGTTAAAAACTTGGTAGCAGAAAAAGATTATTTTTCAGTCTCCCTTTCTTTCATATTTTAAAGTAGGCAATTCACTGAACTCTGCATGTAAATAGAAAAGCCAGGAGATAGCACTTAGGTTGCTAGAAATTTTTAGTACTGGTGTTACTTTTTTCTAAGATTAATTTTTCATTATATTTTTTGTGTTTCTATGGCTTTCAGATAAAAGGAACTAGTTACAGTGTTCACAGTAATATCTGTAAATTTCTCTTTGAGTTAACCAAAGGACTGGAAAAGGTGTCTACTTTTGTCACAAAGTTACTGAACTCTAATCTCCATGAGGTTCCTATTTTAGTGTTTTCTTCATATTTTAGTTCTTTTGATACTCACTATGTTGTTAGGTATTCACCAAATGATAACCAGGACAGAGATGAGCCTAGGCTAAGAAAAAAGTATCTGTATTTTGTGTACCACACACTTACTGTCTACATCTGAGGTCTTTATGTGCACTTTGTCAAATTTTTTTGGTTGGCTGGTGTGATATTCAATATCCTTGTGTTCTCCTTGAGTTGCAGAAAATCCATGTGTCACTATCTGTTCTGCCTGATATGGAGTTAAAGGTTGAGTTTATGCCGCCCATCTGAGCCACTGAGCATTCATTAAGCACTGCATACAAACAGACATTCCTCGAGGTACAAAGACAGCTACTGATTCATTTTATCCCTGCCATTTGGCTATTCCCTTGAAGTCTTCAATTAAAATTATTTGTACAAACAGAAACAGCAATTACAGTAGAGCATCTAAGTTGGATCTCAAAATGCTTCTGAAAACAGACAGTGTATTCATTAAGCCACAGGAACAATTACAAAAAAATTCTTAGGAACTTCTTGTCTTCAAATCACGTCTCACTTCATGATTCTGGGTTTGCACTGTTAGTACTAATGGAACTCAATGGTCTCTGACATCATATCTTGGGGTTTAGCCCTAAAGTTTGCCATAATATAGAAATTTTGAAAATCTTCTATCTCAGATTTTCGGCTTAGTACCTTAATTCAAGGTGATTCAAAGCAGAACATTAAGGAAGATAAATACCCAAGTATGGTGACAATAGGGAGGAAAATGTTGCCTCCACCAGATAACTGAGACTACCAATATTTGGGTGCAATTCAGTTGCACAGACATAGGTGTCTGGTGCCATTAAAAGTTCCAGGGATCCCACCTGGCCTCCTCCTGCCCTTCCAGGCAGCAGACTCTTGTAAGTCCTGTGTGGTGCCTGCAAGTTGCATATGAATATCTCAAATGCCCAAGGCTGTTGTAAATTACATTAGACACCTGCTTAAACAACCTCTTTCCTCCCTCAACAAGGAGTGTATTAATAGACTCCTTTGTTTTTCCTTATCATCTGTTGCAGCAAACAGTGATTGATTAATTACTATAATAATAACACTTTTCTTTTTTGACAATTTTAAGGATATTTGTTTCCCCTAGCCTAATTCAAAGCTCACATTTTTTGTTTTATGAATACTTAAAAGAAACTACAAAACCCCTTTTAAACTTAATAGGCTTAATTTTCTCTCATTTAACTATTCCAACAACATTATAAGAAGTCTGATGATTGAGTTCAGCTATATACTGGGGATTATGAACTCATTTTCATCTCCAGCACTTACAATATTTTGCTTCCATATATTACTGGCACCAATAAATATACCAGTATTAGGATTGAATAATATGTGTAACTTGTTTTCTTTCCTATAGTGACTTTTCTTCATAAGATCATTTTCCAGATAATACACAGAAATGCAGGAGGAATTTTAAAAGAACAGCAATCTTTTATTTTACTTTGATAAAATCCATATTGATACACAGGAGGCAACTCATAGTATGCATGGTTTGTATGCATGGCACTTATTTCATTTTGAAAGAAATTTACATTTTTTGACACTGTTTTGATCGATGTTTATCAGTCCCAAGAATGATAATGTGTACTTGTTACTTGAAATAGTGAAATATTGGACATGTAAAGAGTTGAAGTTCTGGGTTATACAAGTGTGTTGCATTAGTCTTCTGCAGGAAAGAGTGTATGAGCAGGTCTCCTTATATGTGGTACTTTTTTTTAATATTTAAGCCATTAGAGCAACTCTACCAGCACCAACTACAGGTAGTTGAACATATTTGATTAGAGATGGCTGAGGTCTGAACATGTCCAGCCATGCCAGTACAGCACTTACTACTTTTTATCCAACTGTTTCACCTTTGACCAGATTCTCACTGCATTTATGTTTTTATTTAACCCAGAAACCAAAGATGAAGTAATTTGATGGGCAGAGAGGACATAATGGAGATATGATCTATGCTAATATAAAATTTCTGTCTCTTATGGACAAATGCAACATAAATCACATACACAAGACATAAACACCCTATTTAACCTGAGATGCCAGTCTCAGTCTCTGTAATATGAGTAAATGGAGGTCTTCTGGTGCTCAAAGGTGCCATATCTTTAGCAGAAAATGAGATCATACAGAAATCAAGAAATAGAGTGAAGTAAAATGTGAAAGAGCAAAGGTGAAAAAGCAGAGAGAATATTTGGACACAAACTATCCAAGTACGCACAGTCTCACGTTCCTATTAAGTCAAGGTCTGACTGCATGGGAAAAATGGCCGCAAAGGCCAAAATCATAGACAAGGATACTAAAACTATGTCATACATATTGCAATATGCAACATACAAAGGCAGAAGAAATGTTAAATTATTTATTCTATCTACTATCACATACCAATACACCTTTATCCAATTTCAGTGTTCACGTTGTCATACAAACTTGTTTTGTATATGACAAGTCTAGGGAGCCGATAAATTTGTTCTTTGATCATCATAAGAAATCTGCGGATTCTGCTATTAGCATATTTATCATTGGCCAGGAGATGATAAATATATTGCCATAATCCTCACATTTATTAGGACAGTTTTTGTAAATTTTGCAAGTTTCCCCTTCAATCAGCAGCGTGCAGTGAACTCAGTGGCTGCCAAAAATGCTGCAGTTGCAGAAATAATTTTCTTCTATCAAATGTAATTAAAATCTGTCTCTCATGATTTGGCTATTTGTATGAACAGACAAAAAATGTACATTGAAAATAAGTCATCATGTCATGTACTACTTCATTCAATAAATAATGTTTCTTAACAAGAAGAATGATCTATGAGATCAGACAGAGTTTTTACTGTATAAAGAGATGACAGGGAAAGTGAGATTTCATATTGCATAATGAAATTAATCTAGAACTGTATTTTTCAATATCATTAGCAATGACACCTTTGAATTCCTTTTGTTTTGGCATATAGGCCTTTATTATGCCATTCAATTATCCAAAAAAGTAAAAATTTAGCTGAGTTTCAGAATTTTATTCTCATTTTGTATTAAAAAATAAAGAGTGCTTTTTCACCTCTGCCTCCACATTTGTGCAACCAAATACAATCTGTATCTATATTAAAATCTAAGAGGTCAGAAATTCAGCTCATTGTTTGCCTTTTACTATTTTTTGAGAACAAATTTTAGAGGTGAAATTCATAGCAAATTTTAAATCTTTCAAAATTTAAGAATAAACTTCTAAGATACAATTTCTGCTCTGTAATTAGAATGGGAAATATCTCTCTTGACAGTTAGCAAGTGTTTTACTTGAATAAATTTGTTAACATCCCTGTATCTGAATTTCCCCATTGAAAAAGAAGAAATAGTCATTTTAGAACTTCATAAAACTCAAGATTTATTGCAGGTAGCACCTTCCATCATAACTGCTAAAAATGTTAGTTCAATAATGTCAGTTAATTCATTAGTTAACTAATGGATTTCAGCTTAAGATATTAAGGCCAAATAGTATGGAAGTTCAGTTGTGCATTATACATTGAAACAGAAATCTGTGTTTAATTGCATGTGGATCATTTTTTTTTGTCACTGCTCTGAGTTTATCGTTTGCTGTGTGGCACAATGTAAAATTATCCAGAGTTGCATTAGAGATGAGGAAACATTTTCAGGCATATAAATCATATTCCAGGAGTTTTATGAACCTTTAACTAATGGGGGCTACAGAGACATTTCAGGCAATTTTATTGTAAGTTCACTTCTAAAGCATCTTTCACTGTCTCTTGCTGTAATCAGGATATTAGCACAGATGCACCTCTTATCTGACCCTGTTCAGTTGCTCACACAGCCTTTGTAAGAAGAGCAAAGTTTATCCCGGCACTTATGCAACTGCCTCTTCGTAATTGATGACTCTGACATTTTAAAAAATGGCTTGCTTGCTTAAAGACCTGTAATGAAAATTTCTCAATGACATAAGGAGCACTTTTGGAACCAGGAGGCAGGCATGGAGTGAATCCTGATGAAAAGTGAGAAGCCCCTGGAGAAATTCTTCCAGCCTTTTCTCTCTCTGCCTTCCAGCAGGCTCATAAGTGCAATGTTGTCTCTGAGTCAGTGGATGTAGGTGGAGCTCAAGATGCTCTGCTGCTCCCATATGCTCTGTGCATGCAGCAGCAGGAGATGCCTGTGCAGCACTCGCTTCTCCTCATCCCCTCCTTCAGTAGGCACCAGAGGGAAGTGGTGCCATGGTGGTGGAGTCAGGGTCCCCTAAATGCTGCTCTGATCCCATGCCCAGATAAGTGAGGGTTGTGCACAGGAGGTGGGCAATTCTTGGTGTATGGAGATTGGATGTTTTGCCAGGTCTCAGCTATCCACCTCAGGGGGCAACTAGTGGTTGGAGGGAGGAGAAGAGGGTCTCATCTCCAGAGACTGGGTGCAGAACTGGGAGAAAACTGACTGGACTAGGATATGCTGGAGCTGAAGATGAGATAATTTGTTTTTGTTCTACAGGCAGGCAGGGAGAAAAGGCAGTAATTTTATGCTCAGAGATGGCTGGAGAGTGGGTGTTTCTATGCATGTGTGAGCGTGTAGGAGGCGGGAGGGGGAGGGCAAGGTACTAGGGAAAAGAAGAAAGGAGCTCTGCAAGAGAGGTCTGAGAGCAGTGATGTGAGTACAGATCTTTTAAACACTGGCAGTTTCACTCCTTTTGATGTATTGCTTTCTTCTTCAGCTCCAAATGGAAGTAAATTAAAATTCTTTGTATTAAGCTAATCTCTTCTGCATGAAGATCAGCATCAATGTATGCAGTATTTACTGAAACTTTCTTTGCCATGCTGAGCATCACCTGTAGTAGTGCTGGGGAAAAGTCGGATAATATTGGACACCTTTTCTTGATAGGTTTGTTCCTTGAGAATTTATTCATAGGCAATAGTGAGTCATGAAACATATTGGATTATGCTGCTCTCTGTTATTTGTGGTCTCTTCTGTTTCACTTTTATGTATGCAAAATAATGAGTCTCAATAAGCAGTTTATGATTACGGGCCTGAAATCGCGTCTTTTAATCCTGTGAACCCATGAGCTCTGAGGAAGCTGTCAGGGCTGAGGTGGGGGGTTGCCTGTAACATGATGAAGGACTGAAAGAGCACAGAAAAAATAGGGTTTTCTGCGCTGGGACAATTCCATAAAAAACAGGCAGCAGAAAGAGGTGGGAAACTGGAAAATTAGGAATTTGAGGTAGTGATGAGAACCTGACAGTGCTTTCATGTCTTGTAAGAGAGAGGTTCAGGTCATGGTTTAGAAAAAACATCATTGTATGGGAATATGTGGGGCTGCATTAATTATACTCCCATCACTACTATGTTACTGGAATTATTCTCCTGACACTGGGCAGAGCCTCAGCCAGTGCTCTCTGTATCCATCTTGTTTGATGGAGTCTGGTTGACTTTCTTCGTCTAAAACCTCCAGAAAAGTCCACAAGGTAGACTGGGGTCAGTCAGGTTGTCCTCAAGCATTCAGCCACAGCACAGACGCTGCCTCCTGTCACTGGCATCAGAAACTACATGTGTATTTAACTGTTTGAGGGTAGATTCCTCTGTCAACTTCCACACGAAATTCATGCAATACTGCAGTGCTACACATGGTACCAAAATACTGGTCACATTTATGTGTTTATACTTTTAATGTCATTTCAGAAAGGTGCTTTATTTTAGTGTGGAAAAGTTGTTCTAACAAAAATTACAGAAGTCAAAAATACTATTGTCTTATCTCTGGTCATTTTTCAGGAGGTCACAATGGCATCATCATCACTCAGAGTTCAAAAACGATTCCTTTTTTTGGCAGATTGCTTTTGACAATCTGTTTAGTCTTTCTTATTCCAGTTATTTTCTGAATATCAGACAAGAGTATATTTTTTAGGCCAAACTTCATTGCATCAAAAGGAAATGCTGTTGACTATTATATAAGAGATACAAGTGTTTCTAGTGCAGTTCCTGTTTATTGAAAAAATAGTTCTGAATTGTTTTGGGAAATAGGGTTAATATTAAGAATTGTACTTGAGCAATTGTTCATGTCAAAAATTCTACTCCAGCCAAGGTGCCAAGCTGATGGATTTTTATTTTAAATTGTACAGTGTTGTAAATACTATCTTTCAGTAATCTTTTCAGTTATGAATGCAGGATAATGTAAAAGGCCACCATGAAGCCCCTCAGTGATAAATCTGTAAAAACATTGGTTATAATACAGATGTTATAATAGCAGATGTTAGATATTATTATATTAGCTATTATTGGTTATAATAGCATATGTCAAATGTGTGTGATGAAGTATTTTTATCTGTGTATGTCCGTGGGTAGGTGTGCTGAAGGTGTATCTCTGTGTAAAAATATACATGTGCATATGTCAATTTATATATAAAAAATAAACATACAATTTAGTCCATTTCAGAGCAAAAAAAAAAAGGAGTTCTTTTTAGGAGCTAGAAAATGTAGATGAACTATAATATTAATTCAGTAAATCAAGTATTTTTACATATACGTCATCAAGGGCCTCCATGGTGTTCTTGTACAATGATCAACCTGGTCTCAGGGATATGGGATTTTTACTTTTCCATGTGGAAATATATCCACATTTAGATGTTAGTCTCATTTTGCATGTGTGTGTCAGAATTAGTAGCTAATTTTCTTCCAGTATGAATTCTGTGTTGGATATGCTTTATCTTGGGTTGACAGAAAAAGCCAGGCTTTCCCTGATTTGGATCTTCCACCAGTTAAGTTGTGCAGGAGTTGCAGTGGCTAGAGCAAACAACATCAGGTTTTCTCTCTGTCATTCCAAATCTCCTTTTTTTCTAATAACTGGAATGCAGCTGAGGGGAACAGCCAGATCAAGTATGAGAAAAAGGAGGGACTAGAACAAAGACCTAAAGCAAAGGATGAAATAAGAAGTGTAAGCTTGATAAAAACTGTATCAAAATCTGCAGAATGCAAATGTACCAAGTGCAATGTAGACAACCTTTGTTTTTCAAAAGATTACCCTAAATTTGGGGTATATAATACGCATCATAAAAGACACTTGAAACAATCTCTCAGAGTCAATACTGGAAGGAAGTCAATGTGTTTAGTCAGTGCCTGGCAGCCTTTCTGTGGCTATGCAAGCAGCTCTGTCCAGTTGACAAGCAGAGTGATGCGTATTTACCTGTACAGTATAATTGCATCAGCTTCAACAGACTGCAACAAGATTTTTACTCTTTCTTGCAGTGACAGCAAATTCTTCTCCCAAATATTAGAAATTACATGAGATTTAAGTTTTTTGTGACCTCTGTTGCATCCTACAATAGCAGTTTTTAGGGACAGGCTAAATATCAAACCTACTCCTCAGAGTAATTTAACTGCCTTGTGTACTGCAGCCTTACTATTTGATCACTATCAATGATGGAATTAGATATTCTTTTATATTCTGTTTTAACTGTAAAAGAGAGCAGTCATATTAAGATCATATATTTTGTATTCCTTTTTCCTTCATCTCTGCATTTCAGTCAATTTGATGCAACTGTATTATTTTGCCATTAGATGAAGGCACACCTCATATTTTTCTGTTTGAATTAGGCAGTGTGTCTGTCTTTTAATTTGGAGAGTGAGAGATTTGAGGAAAGCAGAGTGCTCATGTACCTAATTTCTCTTTTAATGGCAACCATTTTTAATCTCTTTCACTTCTTGTTGGTATCTGAACACATCTAGGTCTTACTTAGGTATTCAAAATCCTTGTTATTCCTCAAGAGCATCCTTCCCAAATGGATTCTATTTGTGCAAGTAAAAAAGAAGAATATATTATCAGTCATCTTAAACAGTCTTGCAAAAGCACATTCCCTTTAACTACACAAAAATAATCATGCAGACAAGAACTCATTCTACTTTTCGGTTTTGCTGGGGGGAGGGTGATAGTCTTTCGGTAGAAGAAATGTAGAGTGGATAAGAACCAAGTTGGGAAAATACTTAATTGTAATTCAAAATTGAACCTGAGTAGACTCCAGTGGAGCAGAAGCACATCTGTTACGTGCAAACAGTTCTTCCCTGTGTGTGCAGATGGCTTGCAATTGGTTCTAGACCTCATTTTTTATATTACTTTTTTTAATGTTGGTATAATTTTTGGAATACCAGGACCTAGCCTTTAATAAGTTTGGAGAACATGTTCTTTGTACAATTATCTACGGACTGGCAAGGACTGTGCAAATACAGAAATGCTTTTCAGCTTCCTTGGCCAGCGTGTTGGACAACGGATGAGAGGAAGGCTGTGGCTGTGGTCTACCTGTACTTCAGCAAAGCCTTTGACACCATCTCCCACAGCATAGTCCTGAATAAGCTGGCAGCCCACGGCTTGGAAAGGTGCACTCTGTGCTGGGTTAAGAACTGGCTGGAGGGTCCGGCCCACAGAGTGGTGGTGAGCGGTGCTGCATCAAGCTGGTGGCCAGTCACTAGTGATGTCCCCCAGGGATCAGTGTTGGGCCCAGTCCTGTTTAATATCTTTACTGGTGATTTAGATGAGGGGATTAAGTCCACCATTTGTAAATTTGCAGATGACACCAAGCTGGGGGGGAGTGTCAATCAGTTGGAAGGCAGGAGGGCTCTGCAGAGGGACCTGGACAGACTGGAGAGTTGGGCTGATTCCAAC
>JAWWLV010000045.1:11068508-11078683 GCA_035041135.1 Platyrinchus mystaceus
CCTCATCACTCTCTACAACTACCTGAGAGGAGGTTGTAGCCAGGTGGGGGTTGGTCTCTTCTCCCAGGCAACTATCAATAAGACAAGAGGGCATGGTCTTAAGCTCTGCGGGGGAGGTTTAGGTTAGATATTAGGAAGAAATTTTTTACAGAGAGGGTAATCAGGCATTGGAATGGGCTGTCCAGGGAGGTGGTGGATTCTCCATCCCTGGAAGTTTTTAAGATGAGACTGGATGTGGCACTTTGTGCCATAGTCTAGTAACCACGGTGGTAGTGGATCAAGGGTTGGACTTGATGATCTCAGAGATCCTTTCCAATCTGGCTGATTCTATGATATCAGATGGATTTGTGTTACATTTTCTCCACACCATTATAGTTCTCCTTCCAGTGCTGCTAGTATTTTTTTTTCTCTATTTCCATTGAAATGACATTATCAGTTCCACTATTCCCAGCCCTCTTGTGCTAGTCTGGCTTCAAAGGATCTTTGATCTCATAGAGCCCTTTTTGAGAGCCACAGCCTAAAACTGGACATAGAGGCAGATGCTCTTCTCTCAGTCAGAGTAAAGGTTTTCCTGTGCCTTCAAGCCCAAGTGAACACAGGTGGAAGAAAATGTGCCACCTCTGCTTATCAGAAGCTCTGCACCAGAGAAACATCTGTGCTTGCTGTTCTATAAATTCTGAATTGCCTCAGAATCCAAAACATGCTCTCCAGTTTTTAGATTAGATGGACCACTTATTCTCCTTCTAAATCAGTACTGTTTTAGAAACTAACTGAAGATATATGAATAAGTGTGAAAATATGCATATTTCTGTTTTCTAAAAGTGCCTTTTAGATGAGTTCTACTAGGTGGAACTGTGATATTCAGCATTTAGTTTGCAGCTCATTGCAATAAATTTGGGAGGAAAGTGAAGTCAGAGAATGAAAATTTGGTCACCACAAATACCAAAGTTATCCCCCTTTCTTTTTATGGTCTCTATCACGTAACAAATAAGCACATTGAGAAGCGTTCACACTAGTTATTCCTGTCATATTAAATCATTTGTAGAGTAGTGTTAATACTTGTACTGTAGTGAAATGAACACCATGGTATCAGATTTTTCATTTCATAAACCTCCTCCACTGTTAATCTAAGTCCCAGTTAATCTGAGTACTCCTTGCCATAAGACTCCTAGCAGTGCTGTTACAATAGTTCTATCATAAGAGATAATAATACACATATTTCTGGAGCAATAGTGAAAAGATTTGATAGTTTAATTCTTAATAAAATCAAAGAACTTTTCAGAACTTTTTTCTTCACAGTGTTTAGCTGTAATTCCATTTACTTATTAACTCTGCAAATCCTGTCTTGACAATGTTTCAGTAACAGTTTACAGTATTTCAGACTCACTAGATATTAAATACATTGATTGGTTCATCTTTATGTATGTAAAACTTGTCAAGGCTAGACAATTTTGTCATTCCTTGGTGAGAACAGCAAAAGGACCGCCAATTTGAAAATTATGTGATTCATTCTTCTAAATATTAATTGGAAACATACTGTATCAACTATTAATAGTATAAAATTAGGGAAAATAATTATATTTTGTAATTATAACATTTAGTACATTGATATCAGTTATTGTAAATGCTTGTTCTATTTTATGAATTGGTTTATTGTCCTATGAACAGGTATAAAATCTCCCTTCCATATCATCATAAAATCCATGAAATCCAAATGCACTAGGTCAAGCAAACACTGAAAACATTCAGCCAGCCATGCTTAAGTTCACTGGTAGGACAATATTATTTATGGTGATGTCTCTCTTTTGTAAGTGTCAGCAGCCCCAACTTAGGTTTGAGTGATTTGCAAAGACATTTTGGGTTTCTTTTCATGAACTTGTATTTTCTAGTTTATAGTAAATGCAGAGTGAGCTAAATTAGACAAGAAGCCCTACTCTCATTTTTATACCCAGGGTTGTTTGGTTTTTTTTTAGTTTGACCTGAGTTTCCCTGATTATAACCTTTATTCTAAATAATGACTATGTCATTTCACTGTATTTCTAAAAATTCCAGTTGACATATAAGCAGTTGACACCTGACTGTGTTTTTTCTCTGGAAATCATTTTCTGGTGGGGCATGTATATTATCATTGCTTGCATGCAAATCTGAAAAGTTAATAATTTCATACCTGAAATGCCATAAGAAGCAGAAAGAACAAAAACCGTTTTAATGCAAATTGCTCTCCATTATAAAAACATGAATTTTTGGAGCAGGATTCACTAATATACTTCAGTCTGTTTGTGCCTTCCTGAAGCAGGACAGGGCTCCTAGGCATACAGCCAGTTAAGGTGTTTTTAAAGACAGGGGAGAACAAAGCATGTGGCACACGCACATCAGTTTTTGCTTTCTCTATCACTCTGCTGCTGGCATTCACATCCCGCATTCTTCCTGCTCCTTCCATTCCTGTACCCCATGGCACACACACTCATCCATTCCTCCCCCTTACTTACCTCCTCTCTCTAATGTGCTGCATCCATTCACACGTCATACTTTTAGCCTTCTTCATGCACTTCTCATGCTGCAGTTCTTAGAAGGAAGTTTATGGAATGGCTATCCCACTTTTCCATTAATTTCCTTCTATCACTGTGGATACCATCTCCAATGGGATGGGAGACTACAACTTGCTCTCAGGTTTTGATGGACATAGAAGCAATACACTCTCAGGACAGATGGTACCACCTCCTTTCTCAGGAGCAGGATAGAAATTTTGTATGGAAGCAAATGACAGTAAGTCATAGCCTTTTAAGAAAAATTTAGATACTATGATAATCTTGGGAAGAGCTTTTTAATTACAGGCCACCCATGGGATGATTCACAGTGAGAACATTAGGCATATTGTGAAACTGCTTTTTCAGTCAGAACAAATAGTCTGATAGAAGATCACAGTCATTCATAATAACCCATTTTAATTTACTTTTTTTCATCAGCTAATTAACAAATTAATAAATTTAGACATCCAGAAAATTAATTATTTTCTAAAGCAGAAGATATGGCATTTTCCTATACACAACAGAGCATTAATACCACTTCATATATGAAATCTGAGATTTGACTACCGAAGAGAACTTGATGTATCTGTAATGCAGCTTAGCTTGTGGCAAGTCTTAGGATTAATCTGAACCCCCCTACACTGAACTGGAAAACAATAGGATATCTACCCTGCAATGGTGTTATTATTGGCCAGATATTTACTGCAATGGAAATGAAGTCACAACAAAATTGTGACTCCTCAGTGCTATAAACCACAGAAGAGTACTGCAAATTCTCCTCTCTCTCAGAAAGCTTACAAACTGAAACAGAAAATAGAGAGGTTGGATGAGACATATAAGGAGGACAAATAGCTAGTGGGATATTGGATAATCCTCATAAAAGGAGAATGGGATTCTTACCCATAAAGCTGTAAGGGTGGAAAGTGACCTCTTCCTAACTATTATAAGGCTGAAGTTTTCTGTGTATTATAAAGCAGTTTTAAAGAAGGAGCTTGGTGGGATTTTGTTAACGATTTTGCCTCCTTCATCTCACAAAAAAATGTTATGCAAGCTGAATTTTGTAGTTTATACTCAGTACTCAGAAATGAGCTGGAAAAGAAAGCATAAATATTCAGTACTGAAGGTGTTAAATTGTTTTGCAAAGAATAAAAATATATTGTCCTTGAAAATGAGTGCTTGGCAGTAAAAGAGGCTCTAGAGATATTAAGGCAACATTTGCTTGGAAGGAAGGTCAGTTTGATAATACATTACCCTCTATTAACCTGGAAAAATACAGTAAAGCTTGAGAGAACCAAAATGAACTCCACTATTTCTCTTTGCCATACTATTTTAAAGCAATATATTTATACATACCTGAAAAACTATTGAGTAGCTCTTTTGGTATAGAAATTGTGTGAGAAGCTCTTTGAAGTAGAGGTAATTTTTTTTTGCCATATATTTGTACATACATTTTTAGCCATACATTTGTATAAGACATGAGTTAATGAATTGGTAATCAAAAATGGCTCCATTTCAAATGCACTGAGGTATTTATCTGTAGTAGACTATTAGTAAAAATGCACTTATTTGGCTGGGAATTATTTCACTGTTTTGATATATTTCATTTCTTACTGATACAATGATTCCAGTCTTTAACTTTGCATAAAAGCATTAATCTGTAGTAATCCAGACTCCTTTTGAAGTATCTATCTCTGAAGGGTGCTGACCTTGTAAAACCAGTTGATTACTTTCAAGATACAGCAAGATTTGAGGATTTATATATGTGTATAACTATGAGTGCACATATAGATATTCCTAATTTCTGGTTTGGCATGACAGTAAAAGCTCCAACAACTAGGATGAAGCAGTGAATGAGCACACATTTCGTTATAACAAGGACACAAGATGTTTAATCAGAGTCATATTCTTCAGCATAAAGTTTGGGAGTGAATTTGTAGCATTAACAACAGCACCTGGGACAACAGAAATTGTAAACATTTCTCTTGGGAAGTATGTGGATGCATATTATTATTATAAATTGAACTTGCTAAACAATACATCAATACATACCCCTTCAGATCTGGTGCCTGGCGTTCAGCTCCACATCCATGGCTCTAAAATAAGGTGCTAAGTGCTGGCAGCTCACACTGATCTCAGTCAGCAGAATGTGGACCTGGGCAATGAATACACAAAAAATTCACAAATCAAAGCTATAAGTCTTAGCTCTAAATTAAGTTATAACCTGACTGATAGTCAAATCAGATTTACACCAGTCTCAGAGAGACAGCTGGTGAAGTTAGGCGCCTGAATGAGCACTCTTTGCAAGTGTAGCAAGAAAAATAGATTACTGATCCAACAATGATGAAAATCGCGGTCTTAGTAAATAGATAACACAGCTATAAAACTGACCCATTTCTGTCAACAATGCCCACTTCAGTTACAGGGAATCACCTTGGAAACCATAATATCTCTAAAACACAAATGAACTTTCAAGTTATATCTCTATAGATTTTAAATTGAGTCTAATCCTATTCATCTATCTTTGCACATGTTTTTTAAGTGTCCAACAAAGTTCTGTTGTTTTCACAAAGTACTAATTTAGCATGTGACTAGTTATTCTTGTCCTCATGGTGCTAGCATTACTCAAAGAAAGAAAAAAGCTCCATTAACCACCTCAGTTCGCAAGTACAACATGACCACCTATTGCTAAAAACTCCCAGTAGCATTTTTTTTTTCAATCTCTAAAGGCATTTGTCACTGTGCTGCAGCATCTTTGTAAGTGCTCTATCTAGTTCCTCACCTCATCCTTCTCCCTCTTTCCTTCCTGACAGTTTATATCAAGAATTAGCAGTGGCAGTGGTGTGCAGTTGACAATGCTGCCGAAAATGTCTTCCACTAGGGACAGGTGGCACATTGCCAAGGTTCCCAGGTGGGCACAGGGGCTGCTTGGTATTTAGATCATGCTTTGCTATACCCTTATGCCTTTAGGCTGCTGGGAGGCTGGCTGGGCTACTTTCCTCCCCCTGGGAGCCATTACCTAGATAAATGTGATGCACTGCATACAGAAATAAAATGTGCATACAAAAGCAAATGTGTTGTAAATTTTGACCTCCTTTTTCTAAAGAAATAAAAAAGGGTTTCATTTCTGTATGAGCCTCTGCACACACTGACACCTTTCAAAGTGATCCCAAATAGCTATACAGACATGGCATACATTTTTTATCTCGCTCTTCAGATCCACTGATGTTCTGTCACGCAGTTCATTCACACCAAGCATTTCAGGATGCACAAGTAGTTCCTGCAAGCAAAACTTAGACAGAACAGGCTTACATAATTTGTAAATAAAAGGCTGCCTTGAAATTTATACCTTTTTCTTTTTATGTGGTCTTGCCTTCAAAATACTTATCTTTTAAGTAATTACTTTTTTTGTAAAGTGGCAGTTTTAACATCCATGTTATGCTCTTGGATGCTTGAAGAAGTGAAAAACTGTCTATCTAGGAAGAGAATTTGCCTACTCTTTACCACTTTATGAGCAGAATTCATTTAAGTATGCTTTTGCTATTGCTTTACTTACTTTTTTTAAATCTACAGTGTTTCATGTTTACTGGATCAGCAAATAATCAGGGTCCTTAGATTTTTCCGGAATGGATTTTATTTCTCTCCTCAAAAAAGTTAAATGCCTCTATTTAAACAGCTTCTACCACTATATGCAAAATACAAATAAAATGGAAATATTTTTTCCTACTAATCCACATCTGCCTGAGTGTAATTACATGATACATGCTGGTTAAGCAGAAAAATTTTGAATAGACAGCTTTTTAATTAAGCATACGCATTGGGTCACAGTAGAAATAAAATGGGTTTAAAAAAATTGATTGTATAAAAATGGCACCTGCTTACTCAACAGATCTTATTATTGGGTAAAGTTGCAGATATGTGTCTGTGTCACATCTTTCTGTTGGCCCCTGAAGCCAAGACTGGAGCCAGTGTGCACAGTCCTTCCAATGATGGGAACAGATATTAGCCCAAGTTAACCACTTCTACAATGATGTACAATTACTGACTCAAATGTGACAAACAGATGATTGATTTGCATCTGTGACTCAGGTCTCAATAAGATAATCGAGGCCTATCTAATGCCAATTTGAGTGCCTGAATGCCTGGGAATACATTTTGGCTTCACTTTTTGTCTGATTTAAATAATTATTTTTTTAACCTCATTTTTTCCCCTGAACCTCAGAGTCCAGTGAGTGGAAGGAGGATCTGCATATAGTGGTTACCTATCAGCTTTGCTGAGTTTGTCATACAGGAGTAAAAGTTTCTGTGTGTGGTGAAGACTGGGAAATGGTTCTTCCATGCCAGTATGAGCAGTGATATTTTAATGGACTATTCAGTGTTCTCACATACCAGCAAGTGGTCCTGAAACTATTTCTGAGTGCAGAGGCAGCTGAGCATTATGTCTCCCAGCAGCTTTTTTCATTTCACTGTGGCTGCTGCAGTACTATCTATCAGACAAAATTGTTATAAAGCTAATAATGAAGTGGTCAGTTTTAAATTTAGCTCTTCCAACCAGTAGCTGTGGTTATTGTATGAATGTTCTTCTCCCCAGGTTACATTCTTGATACACTTTAGCAGTTAATTTGATGTTCTTTTGTAGAAGAAATAAGTAAGAATTTTCTTGGCAGGTGTTTTAAGTACTTCAGTATTAATATGCCATGATCATGTAGTGGTTAGTACTCTGCGTTGTGATGATGATGATGATTAATATGCAATAGTCATCTTATACCACAATCTCCTTTAAGAAAATGTTAGAATTCAGAAATTTTTATTTTAAAATAAGAGTAATTTTGTAATGAGTATTAACAAAATTAGGGGCTTTAAAAAAAAAAAAAAAGACAAATCAGGTTGCCATGAGCTTTATCTTTTGTCTGTAAAAGTTATGCCATCAGATCTTAGCAGCTACAGCCAAATAGATTTTACAAGAGTCTGTGGCAGTTCAGAGTACAAGAAAACGGAGAATTTTTGTTTATGCAGAAATCTTTTATATCCAAACAAATGCCTCTACCCATTTGTAAGAGAAATTCTTTATTCACGCACTGGATTGACATGTATGGTAAGCGGAAGGAAGTTGGGTTTCCAAGTTTCAGAATAGAATTTGGCTGCTACTGTTTAACTAAAAGATCCCTCACACACTAGTTTTCTGTCCTGCTACGAGTAATTGTATGAATGTACTAGTGGTTGTATGAATGTGTGAATGTAAAAATGGCTTATTTCTAACAAATCTTTGCCTCTTTCCTGACCATCAGTCACATGCTGTTGTTATTAAAATTACCCCCATGTTTTATATCTCAGTACTGGAAATGTGTTAACACCTCTGAATTTATTATTAATAAGCTTCAGTGCCGGCAATCTTGCAGCACTTTGCAGAAAGAGAAGACAAGGTCACTGCTGAGAAGTGACAGAAATATGTGGTAATGACAGCAGAGAGTGTGGGTGGGCAGGTGAAGGGAAAGCTTCAGCAATGAAGTAATCGTGTATTGGTGGTTCTGAAACTCATGCAAAGCATGCATATGCAGAATTTAGAGTATATGGTTGAGAAATGCCAGTGGGAATAAGTAATGCTGGAGAAATCAGTCTAGTTTACATGGGCTATAAATGCAGTAGAAAAATATGCAGCCTGAGTCCTGCAGAGCTGGTGCTTCCTGTGCTGACTTGCCAAAACATGGGCTGGTTTGAGCTCCATTGCTATTGGCTTGTGCTGTCTGCAGAGAGGTAGCAGAGCTGTCTCTGACACCCACCAAATCACAGCATTCTGTCATATTTTAAGCACATAAACCTGGTACTAAGAGCATGATCAAAAATGCCTCAGAAACAAACGAGACATTTCTACTAAGCTTCAAATGTGATAATAAATTAACAGTGATGATCTAATCTGTATTTTTTCTCTGCATTCAGACTTCACAGTTTAGTGAATTTTAAGTAATAATAGGAAGGGCAGTCCAGCAGACACTTCAGTTCACTGAAGTACAGACAGGAATCCAAGTGCACAAGGAACAAAAAGAAGAAATAAAAGGTGTTTTTATACAAATAGTAGGAACATGGGTAAGAAAATGGAGGAACCTTATCTACTTGTGCAAGATGTCTATACAGAAAATCTGGGGGTAATAAAAACTTAGCAGAAACAATAACTGGATTCACTGAGTAGTATAGGTTCTTCAGAAAGGAGGGAAATATAGATGGTAACATTGCATGAAATTTTAGGATAATTTGTGATGAAATCAGTTATGTCAACAAATCAAATTCTGTTTCGATCAAACACTTCAGGCATGAAAAAAAGTTGTTGGTTTTTGGTTGTTTTTTTTTTCGGAATTAATGCTTGTGGAAAATGTCCAGGGTATCAGGTTTAATTCTGCAACATTATCGTAGAGAGGAACATAAAAATGAAACTGTCATTAAGAGATGTTGAAGCTCACAGATTGCTTCACCAGTCACTAAACCAGCAAAAGATGATGATAGTATAGACCTGGATTTTGCTTTGAGATATGTAGATAACAAAATGTAACCTTTAATCAAACATCCAGGCACTGAGTCCATTAACATTACATGACAAAATAAGTAATGGTCAGCAAACTTTCATAAGCAAGACAAACTAGTTAAATAAGTGAAATATTATGGGGCTTTGTGGTTCTTTGTGTGAAGAAGACATCAAATTTCATCAAATGTGACATATTGTGTTGAATCTGACAGCAGGGGACCAGGTTCAGCCATCCAGGAAGTCCCCTCCGGACCCATGCTCCTAAATTTGTAAGTTAAATGCAAGAGCCTTAAGTAAAGCAGAGGTAACTTTGAGATGGTTTGGCAACTTTTGTTGCTGTCAGTATTCTTTAACATTCTTAAACTTAATGGTGAATTTGGACATTGGCTGCCAGACAGAAGAATCTTTTCTTGTGACAGTGTAGATGTTTGAGATGATGGCCAGGTTATCTATTGTCTGCTCTACTGGGTGTCTGTCAAACCTGACACTTAGATCTAGGGAGTCCGATTCAGATGCCTTCTGCATAGATCAACCCTCCTGGTCTCCCTTATCCCTGAACAGTAAGATAAGGTTGGTATGGTGTGTGTACAGTTTGTACAGGGTAGTGAGGAAGACAAAATTGGGGAGATCACCTGATAGTAAGGATGTTGAAGTGGAGAAGAGAAGGTTCAGGGAGATTTTACCAATCTATGTAAATACCTGTGCAAAGAAGATGGAGCCAAACTCTTTCTAGCAAAAGAGGCAATGGTCACACATTCAGACACAGGAGGTTCCCTCTGAACATCAGAAAACACTTTTCTTCTGTGAGGGTGACCAAGCAGTGGCACAGGCTGCCCAGAGAGCGTGTGGTGTCTACCTCCTTGGAGATTTTCCACTGCCACCTAGACATGATCCTCAG
The DNA here is from genome assembly GCA_035041135.1 of Platyrinchus mystaceus. NCBI lineage: Eukaryota > Metazoa > Chordata > Aves > Passeriformes > Tyrannidae > Platyrinchus > Platyrinchus mystaceus. The sequence goes on from JAWWLV010000045.1 coordinate 11,078,449, forward strand.
CAACTCATTCTAGGGGATCCTGTTTGAGGACAAGATGACCTCCAGAGATCCCTGCCAACCTCAATCATTCTGTAAGCAAACTCCAGTCATTTTAGTAAGTTTAATTCTAAAAGTCAGGCAAAGTTTGTTGCTTAATATAAATGTTCTGCATAACTTCAAAGATACCCACTCACTGTGAAACTGTGATTTCTGGAGGCAGACTATGGCTTGCTTAGAAAATCAGACAGGAATTATG
>JAWWLV010000045.1:11078783-11093937 GCA_035041135.1 Platyrinchus mystaceus
CTCTGAACATCAGAAAACGCTTTTCTCCTGTGAGGGTGACCAAGCAGTGGCACAGGCCAGTGTCTACCTCCTTGGAGATTTTCCACTGCCACCTAGACATGATCCTCAGCAACTCGTTCTAGGGGATCCTGTTTGAGGACAAGATGACCTCCAGAGATCTCTGCCAACCTCAATCGTTCTGTAAGCAAACTCCAGTCATTTTAGTAAGTTTAATTCTAAAAGTCAAGCAAAGTTTGTTGCTTAATATAAATGTTCTGCATAACTTTGAAGATACCCACTCACTGTGAAACTGTGATTTCTGGAGGCAGACTATGGCTTGCTTAGAAAATCAGACAGGAATTATGAAGTGGATCACTATTATGCTCGTCCATATGCACCCATTATTATTAGAAGCAGCAGTAGAGAACAGGCAGAAAAGATGCTACAGGAACCTTTAAGGGAGTTTTCCTAAAGTAGAGAGGTTTTGAACTTTGCATTAGCATGGCACTGTCTCTGTAATGCTCTTAAGTTATCTCTCTCTTCCTACCAAATGCTGGGTACTTCTCTCTGTGTCAGCAATGAGGAACTCTCTGGAAAAACGAGTTAGGATAGGAGAAACTACAGTCAAGAGATTAATTTGAAGGATTTCTGAAATTAACCCCTTTTATTTCTCCTTCCTGTCTTATGATCTGAAACTCTCTTTCTTCCCCATGTAACACCACTGTAGCACCTTCCTTTGAGTTGAACTCATGCCACTGTGCTTATCACAATTTAACCTTTGGCTCTACATTCTCCATATGACAGTACAGCATATGGGTCCCAAACGGTTCAACTGTGAGTTACAGCTTCAGAGTGTGCCCAGACATGCTATTCATGTTATACCTCAGAAACCACAAAGAGCTTTAAAAATACTGATTCAGGAAATGCTGAGGAATTTTCTGCAGTCTTGTGAGGGATAATGCAAGGTTGTTATTTGAAGAAGTTCTTACCCAAGACCTTCTAATGCTCACCTTTGTCTGTTCAGTGACTGGAGAAAAGGGCTACTTGGCCTGTATGTTTCCTGACTGCATTCCTTTTGCAAAAGCTAATTTCTTTTCACCAGAGACCTATGTAATGTCAACTAGCTTGTGTGATTTTCTGATATATGAAAACCATACTGGCTTAAGTTTTATATCATATCTAAGCTTGTCCAAATACATAAAGTGAAGAGATGAAAACAGGCAATGCTTTACTTGCCCAACACAAAAAATTCATTTTTCCTTTTGCACTCTGCTTATGTATTGTAAGAGAGGATGAACAAACAGATTGGTCTCCTCCCACCACATAGCTGCGTTGCCAGCACTCAGGAAAATAAAGACTGCATGGATTAAAAAGTCGCAAGGTTACTGTTAAGGCATAAGCTACTGAAATAGGAGCATGCATTGAGGAGTTCTCAGTTCAACAGAATCAGTCCTATTGTGAACAATGTCAGCCTCACTGCTAATGTGGAAGCCAGGGATGAGAATGCAGGTAAGATCTTTCTATACCAGGGCATGAAAAAATCACAATGAATTGCAGCAATTGCCGCAATAATTTGTACAGTGCATTTTTAATTTCTATTAAATTTTGCCTTTTGAAAACTACTTTACTTTCAGCTGCTTGAGAGGAAAGCATTGGAGTTCTTTCAGAAATGCCTGTGAAATGACCTTACTGCTTTTGCTTATGTTTTGAAATCTATTTATGATGCACATTTAAGAAAGCATTTGCAGCTCCTAAGGCTTATGTGAATAATATTCACAGTCATTTAAATAAGCTCCGTTAGCATTTTTACCAAGACATCCTCTGAAGAAATCTTTCTCTGAATCCCAATTTGTGCATATGCAATTAATTTTTGTCAGGCTGTTAGACAGACTGATCGTGTGGGAACTGACCATTTCGTTTTCACATAGAAACAGCCTTTGCCTTGCCTTTTGTTGTCTCATAGAAACAGCCCTTGCACTGGCATCCTGATGATGCTCTTTTCCTCAGTTTGCTTGATTAGATCTTTTGATTGAAGTACTTGAAAGACATAATTTCATAAACTTGAAGCAATTCCATGAAAACCACCTCATCCTTCCTAAATCGTTCTCATTTTATTGATTATTTTTCAAATACCTTTTAAAAGCATTGTGTTGTGATGAGTCAATTATTGAACTGTGTACTTTGCAAATATCTCACAGTGGTAGGATAATGGTAGGTTAATAAGAAAATCTTCACTTAGAAAAATATTTTGACTTCTAGAATTTTCTAACCAAACATCCTTCTCCTTTTCTATAAAGACACAAACTGTTTCATGAAACTGAAAACTGATTGTGAGTCATCAAACTATTCTGAATATTGTTTGTACTGATCCCTCATTTTCATTTTAATATGCACCTTAATGGTAGCTAAAAATATTTATGGCTATAAAGATAATAGATCTATTCTAACAACAAGGAGGAACTTGAACTTATTTCTGAACTTTTCAGTAACAGTAGCTGGTTGGTGCATTCATATATGATCTGACTGGTAGCTCTGCTACAAGATTTGGAGGTAAAAGAATTATTTTGTTTATATTTGACCAGATGATTAGGTGGAAATACTAAACTGCTTTTCAGACATTTGCCTGGATTTTTCTAATAGAAAACTATTATAGCTACCTAAAAAATTTGTGCTGTCATTGTCCTAGAACCATCATGGCTACAACAAAATGCCACTAAACATCTCGATGTTATGCAATATAGGTAGTTCATGCCTAGAATTGGAAATTATGGTAGTAGTTCTGAATGTCTGATGGCAAGTAATGACATTTAACAGAAAAATGTCAATATCATGATCAATGCAAAAAGTGTTTCTTTATGCTCATGCATGCACAGTCTTGCATTCCAATTCCTTATTCCTTGATTCTCAAGTCCACAAGTACTTACTATTATTTTTCTTTAGTCTTCACCAAACAATGGTGTTTCTTGACAACACACCCTCCAAATAATCTTCCATTGTATCTTATAAAAAAAGTAATCTGTGGCCTATACTGAACGGAGTTGGAAAAATAAGGAAGAAATTTTAAGAAAAGGTGCACATCTCTATCCAGGTTAATTTTCCAGCTGTGAGATTCCAGAGAAAATAACTGGTACTGTCATTGTCTCTTTGTATTACATTTGCTGACAGACAAACTTCACTTTTTTGTCTCTATTATTTGAGTCAGTATGTTGATTGAATTTACTGTATTTTTTTAGTAGACTTCTATCTCATTTCAAAAAAAATTGGACTGCATATATGGTAACTGAAGTTGTCTCATGTTGTCACTGTTTGTTCTTCTCGTTCTAGGTGATGTGATTGTCTATATTAATGAAGTTTGTGTCCTTGGACATACTCACGCAGATGTAGTCAAACTCTTCCAGTCTGTTCCTATTGGTCAGAGTGTCAACTTGGTGCTATGTCGTGGATACCCTTTGCCCTTTGATCCTGAAGATCCTGCCAACAGCATGGTGCCACCCCTTGCAGTAATGGAGAGGCCTCCGGTAGTGGTAAATGGAAGACATAACTATGAAACTTATTTGGAATACATTTCTAGGACTTCTCAGTCTGTTCCAGACGTAACAGATCGACCACCACACTCCTTGCACTCCATTCCAGCAGATAGTCAGCTTGATAGCACATTCCCACCACCTGCCCATGATGATAATGTATCAATGGCTTCTTCTGGGGCCACCCAAGCTGAACTCATGACCTTAACCATTGTGAAAGGGGCCCAGGGCTTTGGCTTCACTATAGCAGACAGTCCTACAGGACAGAGGGTGAAGCAAATTCTAGACATTCAGGGATGTCCTGGTTTGTGTGAAGGTGACCTCATTGTTGAGATCAACCAGCAGAATGTACAGAACCTGAGCCATGCAGAAGTAGTGGATATACTTAAAGAATGTCCTGTTGGAAGTGAAACTTCTTTGATTATCCATAGAGGAGGTAAGTTTGGAAAGTCTGTACAATTACAAAAATGTGTGTAAAAGGTTCTAAACCATAAGACATACATATAATCACTACATCCTTGTTTGCTAGATTGGAAATTAATTTCCATGTTGCGGGAGGTAACACCACTGTTTCTGGAAAAGTGTGTCTTCAATTAAGTATCCTAGGCAAAATCTTACAGTTTGTTGTACATTCTTTTTTGTGTTTTGAGTGTCAATGGTCAGTTCTCTGTATAAGGTTAAAACTAGGGCAGTTCCTTTCACGGAATAATAGTTTCTGTGGTGTCTGCAGCAAACTCTTGTAGTCCCAAAGCAGTACTGCAATATTTGTATAGATTGACTCATTAATATAGATCAAAATTAGAGCAATCTATTAGCCCTTTACAAGGTTACTGGTTTTCATAAGCCGTTTTGCCTCCTTTTCCTTCATTGTAAAAGTTTTGTACAGCAGTTGTTTGGTTTTTTCCTTTCTTAACAACAGAGATCCCTGGTGTGTGTGTCTCTGATTTAAAAAAATAGTTTCTAGCAACTTAGTTTTTCTGACCAGACTGACACAGTAAGTTTGAATATTCACCGCTGGAAGGGGAGAATCAAGACTTATCTCTAAACAAGCAATAACAACAGAAGAAGTTTTAAAAACTTGACAGTGATAACTTATTTCAATAGCTTTTAATATTTTAGCCAAACAAAATTTCTTTGATGGTTTGAGATGAGTATCCATCATAATTTATTATTACCCGACATGAATAATGATTGGATTTTTTTAATTAAAGATCTTTGTTTCTCTAAAAGCATTCATATGTCACTTAATGTGCATGACTCTGTGCTTCAAAAGAAAAAAAAAGAAAGGATTCTATGTAAAAATATGAAGTACTTTCCTTCTGAAGAGTAGAAGTTGGGAAGTGAAGCCTTAGTGTTTGCATATGCCAAATGTTTGTCATTATGAAACCTACAAATCCTTAGGAAAAGGAATATAGTAACATTTTATCACACACAGAAGCAATAAATATAAGGTGATTAAAGTATCTATAGATGCGCATTGTCAATAAAGTATTTTTCATATATATATAAAAGAATGCTTTATAAGAGACAAAATCCAACATTTCTTTGGAATGAAACCAAATTAAGAGTGATAAGTAAATTGGAGTCACTGTAGTATATAAATTTGGAGAAAGCTAATTGTTGCAGAGGTGCTGTATTTGTTGGTATTAAATCTGTTTTTACGTAACATCCATTGAGAATCTGGAACAGTGGAGTAAGCAACTTTTTTTTTCTGAAGAAGCTGACAAATTAGGAAGAATTGCATAGTCAAAAAAAAAAAAAAGGGGGATTAGAAGGGTTAGCGTAACCCCAAAAGGTAGAATTTTATTTAGAAAAAGGCACACTAATCCCCCTCTAGAGGAAAATAATTTAGAACACCAGTCTTCAGAGAGAATTGGAGTGTGAAATCCAGTATGCTGAAGAAGCCTGAGCAATAATAGACAGCAAAATAGGTATTTCAGCAATTGGTACAGGACAGTAGCAAAAAACAGTAACAACCCCGTAGCAGCAACATACTCAAGCCCATGAGGATAATTGCTCTCTCTCAAGAGAATTTCTTCTTAGAGCATTGATTCATGATCAAAACAACTTGATCAACATGACAGTTTAACAAGTTCTGGTACATTAACTGTGCTGTGGTTATTTTCTACACATCACTGTGGCAGGTAGGAGATACTACACTGAGCTCAACACTCGATAAAAGCAGTGTAAATCTACACCATCTGGTCTTTTCTGGGGCCAAACACTGAGGTACAGCTGACACAAATGCTAGGTCCAAATGCAGTACCATTTAACCCTCTGTTGCTGGGGCAGGAGGTGGTTGGTTGCTTTAGAGAATGCAAAGAAGAGAAAGAGAGCATGTTTTGTTCATGGTAAAATGATGACCAAGACTAAAGCAATTGTTTGGAAGTACTACAGCATAATTTAACTTAATGGGATGATGCAGAACAAATGCAAGTTTGATATCAGAAATTTTTGTGTATCACAAATAATGAATATACCTTAATGGAAGGTTGTGAGACTGTGAAATTTAAAAAAAAAAAAAAGCTCAAAGAAGTGAAAAAATAGAGTGTATGAGTCAAACCTACTCTACCTAAGAGATGGCTAAATCATAGCTTGACACAAATATGAGAACAGTTTTAAGATTACAAACTGAGTTTGGTTTCTATTTTTTTTCTTAAATTCATAGGAAAAGGGAATTTATGTGACTAAATATATACCTATAATTCAGGTTACTATACCGATGCTAGTCGTCATGTCTCCTTTTACAGTCCCTGGGCAGAAATAAGCTTTTCTATGGTGTAATTCATGTAATTCCTCTGTAGATGTTTCAAATAAGTCAGGTATACCTAGGTATACCCTGAAAGTATATATTCTGCATGACTGACTATAAAGGGAATTGAGGATGACTGTTTCAGATGCATGTGTCTATCTCACCTGTTACAAATAAGAAACAGGTGATAGTATTTGGTCATTTGAGATAATCTGAACACAAAATAAAATTCAAGTACTTAGAGAAACCTGCCTTGATTTTAAAATATTTACTCTGAGACACCGGTAAAGCAAGGCATACTTTCTCATTACTCATGGATCCAATTTTTATTTTATTATTTCTGATGTGTAATGACACTTGAATAATGCCATCCTTTTCCATCATTACCCTATGCATCCTGTCTTTAACATCTCATTTTTAAGATTAAGACCGAAATGCTGTTCCTGCTTGTCGATGAGGAAGGCTGTGTTTTGTATAAGGTTGTGTGTTGCCTTGTAATGTGTTCTGTCTCTGATATGAATATGGCCTGACTGCATAGTTCACAGTGGCAAATCCATTTCTGTAAGTGACTTAATTTCTCTCTCATCCAGCAATCTTATCTACATTCCAGACAAGAAACAGATTGACATTGACTGAGATATATTCTCACAGCATCTCACACTGGAAAAAAATACTCCCTTGGATGGACATAGTTTGCATGCTACAGCTTTTTAAAAACCATTGTCCCTCAAGTTTAGAAGGTCAACAGCCAGAGTATGCAGGGGAAGGAAAGGTCTGCATGTTTCAAAAAGATGGAGGGAATAGCAATACTCAAATTTAAAGAGGCCACTAAAATCCTCTCTGAGCCAAGGCCAAACAGAGACGTTTCATAGGTTACAAACAACTGGAGGAAGTCCCACTGAATTCATAGTCTACTCATTTTAAAATTTCTAAAGCAGAAATAGCAATTTATCTGCTTGTTACCAAAAAAAATAATGGAAATAATATTATTGTCTATCAAAAAAAAAATAGAAAGCAGCTCTCTAGCACTGGTTAGACATCTTCCTACTTTCTTTCTGTTTATTAGACAGAATCTTTGCTAAACACAGATGCACCAAAATAGTTCTGTTTCTTTATTTCTGTTCTTGCTGAACAGCCGTATTGTTTCCATTGATTACTACAACCTGACAGATGTGTTTGTTCTGGGGGTAAAAAAGAATGGAAAAAGTAGTGGAAAAGTGTTTCCTAAAAAAAATGAAAAAAATAATAGGGAAATAAAATTTAAAAAAAAAGAATACCCAAAGAGATTTACTCCTTTCCAACTTTGCTTCAGCCTTCACACTTCATCCTCAGTTTCTGCATCAGACTTCATTGAGTATAGGCTGCTGAAATACTGTGGAAGAGCTCTCAAAAATCAGTCTTTCTGAAAGCAGATAGAGAATAAATTCTACATTAGTCCAGTACTACTGAAAAACAGCACTTAGTGGTTGAAGTGATATGTACCAAATTTACGTAGAGCAAAATATTCACTAATGAGGACATCAAAAAGTGGTTTTGGCATATTCTACTAAATGAGCTATCCGGGTACCGGCATATGCCATCTCTTTTGGGAAGTACTTTTGAAATATATGAACCTATAGACAGTAGCTCAGCTCTAGATGTGTTCCCATCTAAAAAAGAACTGATAGATTCGAATGTAGATTCATCAAGACTATATAAAAAACACTGTTGTTAAGGAAACCTGCAGACAACCCAGGACTGACAACTCATAGCAGATGTTGTAAGGGAAACATGAAAACTAAATGCAAAAAGTGGGAGCCTGACAAAGTTCCTATGTTAGATAGCTATTATATAATCAAGGAATCAGAGAATGGTATAATCCAAACTGGCTCTGACAAACTGGGACTGTTAGTATGAAATGGAGCCAGAGAAGTGATGCACTGTCCACACTGTTTAGTTGTCCTGGGACTGGACTAAGTCAGCTTCCAGTTTCATCGTGACACTCTATGGCAGATAGTGTGGGCCACATGCAATTCTCAAAGTCAAGATGAGGAAGAAGTATTTAACTATGAAGTTGTAAACCCTGTGAATATACGAAAGGCCAAGGATCTTTCTCATATTTTGTATAAACCCCAGTAGAAGCGTGTAACTCCTTAAAACCACTAAGAGATACCAGTACATCACATAAAGCATCAGCAGTTTTCAAAACAGACAGAAATTTCACCAAAAAAAATCTCTATATTCTAGTGGATAAATCCAGCCACTCAAAATTAGCAGATTTCAATGGAAGGAATCCTACATCCTCAGTGCAATTTCCATGGACTTATCTCAGATTTGCCTTTCTACCACAGAGATTATTTTTTTTTTGTCCAGGCTTACTATAAGATGTGTTTCAATTCCTCCTCAGCTCATTCTTCTTCTTCTCCAAGTTCTTGTCTCTTGGGAAGGCTGCACAAGATAAAGCTGCAGGCAGCATCCTTGCCCTGCTAACAGTCGTATGGCCCAGGAATTTCTGATCTCCTGGTTTCATGACCTCAGCCCACCACTGATGTCTCTATAGCTTTTATTCTGATTCTGCAGTTCTTCATTCAAAATATTAACAGAGTACCTGGTGCATACTGGAGAGCCTGTATCTGATGGCTTGCTCATCCCCAGCTCAGAACTTTCTAGTCAACAATCCTGAGGGTTTAAAGAAATTAAGTTCTTAGAAGCATGTTATGAGTTTTTGGTTTGGGACTTACAGAGGTTTTCTATCATCCTACTGTGTCTACTCTTTTATATCCCTGAGTCATTGGCAATTTTTTTCATTCCGGTTGCTTCTAAGGAATCCAGTCTTGATTTAATTGATTCCTATGGGTACTCTAAGTTAACAGCAGTCTGTTCATGCTTGTCTTGTTCATGAAGGTATGTTTCATTGTCTCTGAGAAGAGATATTGGGAGATACAAGATCTGATCTCTCTCCTGCTTCCTGATATGCTTTCTTCTCTCCAGACATTTACTTCAACTAATTCCGTTTCTTCCATTTCTTGAAAGTATTCTAATGTTAAGAGGAATATTTAGCAATATTTGCATTTTTAGCCCTGTTGTAATCTTAAATGGCACATATATCTCGTTTGTGAGTTTAAGGGACATTTGCATATGAACCTAGTAGTGAACCACTGACATGTTTGAAGTGAATCATGTGATCCACTGATACCTAGAAGTTAAAGACATAAAAGTCTTCTGTCGAACATGCTGCTGACAGCATCCTCTTTCATTTTTCTCTTTCCAATTTGCCACAACGTTTTGCCTTCCCTCTAAGAAGTGCTCTGTTATTCCTGGATCCATCTGCTTTAAAACTGATGGAAAACAAAGGTTCATAGTGACCTTTTTCCTTTCCATCTCAAAATTATGGGCTTTTTTTATTACATCATAAATTCAACAGTTTCCTCAGCATGAGTTCTCTGTACAAATATCCTTCTCATGCTGGCTTTTGAGTTGTTTCCCTTTTTTGTGCTCATGTTTGTTCCTATTCTTAGCTAGTAATGCCAAAAATATTTAATGATCAAAAATATTGTGAGTCCTGCTACATTGTCCACTTCACTGACTTTGCTGTTAGATGTCATGTTGCCCTTTTCCCTACCCTCAGCCCTGGACACTTGTGCCTTCCTACCTTCCCTACATAGAAATCAGTATTTTGTGCAAAATAGTTTCCTGACAGCCTTGTGAGAGGGACAGTTGTCTTTCCTATATTAATTCCAGAAATAAAATCTCTGGAAGATTTTTAGAAAATACTGTTACCATGCAAGAAAAGATGCTGTTATATTAACATAACTCCTGAAGCACTGCTTTCCCAACTCATTTTGCGAGGTATGTCTCACCTTAGAGACTATCATATTTTTAGCTGTGAGGTATGTACTGTCCTAATAACCTTCAAATTATTTACATCCTTTTTGCCCTCCACATTAAGACTGTTTATACATTAGATAAACTTGAAAAACTTTTTAAGCATCTTATCACAATTATCTGACATAAAATCTATTCTAATAAATATTAAACATATTATAGCATGTAAATTAAAAAATAAATTACATATATAGCCTCGTTTATGAAGGGATTCAATCTAAAGCTCGTTAGTGAGAAAAATGGTAACTTTTCAGTAGCACAGGGAATGACAAATTTGAACAAAAAGTGTTAGGGCAGGAGGCCAGTTATCCTAAAATTTGCACTAATGAAATTTTCATATCTTTTTTTTTTTTATAGCTCTGAGTAGCAGTGAAACAGTGTGCAATTGCTTCCATATTTCTGAATAAAAGAAAAAGAAACAATAGACTGCCTTGATGAATATGGATTCTTTAAAAAAATAGACATCAATAATAGTTAGTAGCTATTATACTGTATTACTGGAAGTAATATTAATTGCATCACGTTTCTAAGTGGTAGTGCTATGGTTTTATTGCTTCTTTCTTATTAATGTTTGTGCACTCTGTGGTACATTTGTGGATAATTTTGCAAAGCATTAGATAAATCTTTTTTACATATATTGCATAGAAGGTTTGTAATGACTATTACAAAGCATTTTGTTTCAAAAGTACTTTTATTCTTGGTGAAACTGTTATCTAATGTAGGCTTATATGGTCTGTGTGAAATTTGAACAGTGCTTCTCTTAAAACTTTTGGGGACACTTCTCCTAGTGATGTGTGTGCCTAACTCTTATTGACATTAAGAGGCATTAGTTTGCACACTGGAGAAATAGGTCCCTTTAGAAGACCTTTTAGCAAAAGAAACACAAGTGTATAGACATATATTCTCATCATTGCATGTCATAAAGAGGTAAATACCATTGTTCCTATGGCTATTTTGCCCTTAAATTCTTATACCTCAAGGTAAGGCTACAAACAGTGAGCAGTCAGAACTTACCATTATTGGGTCTACAAAGAGACTTTCCATGCACCTAGGATTTGTGCAGAGCTGCAGGAACTCTGCCTTCAGGACAGGCAACTACAAGTCTCTGTTGAGGAGTGAAGGGCACATTTGTGTCTGCTAACTGCAGCCTACATCACTGCTAGAACCCAAGAGATCTCTTGGCAGCACTGCAGACTGGTTTCAGTCTTACCTATATTAGTGAATGAATTAATACTAATTGAAGAACAGTTTGTTTGAGAAAACAGACTTTTTGGCTTGCCTACATTGGAATCTGGCTAGGCCAGAGAAGTTTCTCCTCTGTTCTTGCAAGCAGTATTATCAGAAAACTAATATTACCTTCGGTTATCTTGGACTGTGTATCTCGGTGAAAGATGACATCTTTTGAAGCCGAATACCTCCCAAGCATGGTACGTGGGAGAACCTACTGCAGTACTGAGGCATGAAGAAACTTGGGATTTTTTCCCAGTTGCCCATAGTCTAGTCTCTGAGTGAATCTAGCCTTCCTTAGAGGAAAACTCAGCCTAAGAATGGAGAACTACAGAGCTGGACTCTCAAAAAGTACCATACAACCTCTGCTTATGTACCAAGGCATGTCTAAAGTTTAGTCTAAATGTGTTGAACAATGTTTTTGTTGGTTCAGTATATAATGTAATGTCCTATTAAACAACATTTGTTGGCCTTCCAAATCTGTTGTCAAAGTACATTGTGTAGACGTTGTGATGTGGTGATTTGTAATATAGTGCAATATTTTATAGTAATAAAGTAAGCTAATACACTATGAAACAAGCGAGTACATTATCTATTGTGCTACAGACTTGAGACACAGCAGTGGGGAAATGGGAAGGTGTACTTCCAGGCCCTTCTTAAGCCACTTACAAGAGCCACAGAACTCTTTTGGCCCCTGTGTTCTGCCTATCCAGAATGCAGAAACTAAATTAGTCTTCTAAATGAGTTATTAATCCCTGTATGATTCTTTAAGCAACTTTGATTTACATTCTTAAAAAGGGGAGGAAGGCTTTACCAATGGCTATGCTTGCCCTCTATGATTAATGCTCAATTTTTTTATTTTTTTATAAACCAAGAGTGTAACATTTATTAAATACAACACTGCCCTTCTCAGGAAGGCTCTGGGTGACTCATAATTCAAGCACAATCAAAACCAGTACAAGGATACATACACCTTTGCTGTGTCACCTTCAGATTATAGTATAAAAAAGGACATGGAAGCCAAAGCTGTCAGGCACAAACTCTGAAAGCTGACTCCCAAGTGTGTCCAAACAGATTTCTAAAGGAAATAAATTGCTTTCCAAAGCCAGATTTGTCATAACTTGGAACAGTATTTCAGCATATAAGAAACATACTGAGCAGTGTTCCTGTTTGGTAAATGAGACAAATTTTGACTTTTATTTATTTTGTACCTTTTATAACCGTAAGCAAAAAGAAGACAAGCTTGCTGTACACACATTCCCAGGGTCACCTTATTTTTAGTGTATATTTCAGTTGGGTGCAAATTATACTTAATGGAATTTTAGAATATTTTTTTCTATAATGAAAGCATTTTTAATTTCATTTCATGTGTTCTAGACTTCTAAAGATCCTGTGATAATTAGAAAAATACTCAGTATGCATTAATAAAAGCACAGACGCAAAACCTTTAAATGAGAAAATATTTTAATGATCTTTACATCCATTTTATCAATTAATTTCCATTTCTACTATTAGCTTTTTTCTCTAGCAGAAAGTTTGCTAATATTTTAAAGGGATAAATGATGATGAAGATAGTAATAGTAATAGTAATAATAATAATATAATTTTTCTTAAAGAATTAAAAAAATCATTACATAATACTTCAGGGATAAGTTGACATCATAGAAAAGGTTTGCTGATTATGGGAAATGCCACAGTATTATCTGCATATATTTTAATAGTTCAACTAAATTAATTTGTCAGTACAAAGTCAACATCTTTTTCTTACTATCCATGTGAAAAAATTTCTGTATGTTAACTTTTTCTTAATAAATGTGAGGCATCTGGAGCCAAGCAGTGCCTCTCTACTGCAGTATAAACACTGTCATATCTCTGAAGTAGAGCAAAAAACACCTTAGTCTGTTCCTTGGAGGGAAAAAAGAATGACCAGTAGAGAAATACTGTAAATAGGATCTTAGGGGGATAGTGTATCACTAGACCGGCTTCTCTTTTACATTGCTCTTAAGCCTCATACTATTTAACATGTGATGTTCTCAGGAGTAAGTATCAGGAAATATTTAGTAAAGATGGAAAGATTATGGCAGAGCAATTCATCTCTGTAACCAAAATCCAGAATGAAATCAAGGTCCTAGAGCAGCCCAGAGAGAAGTCTGGGAAAAGTCCACAGGGCTTTGATCTGTGGCCATTGAGAGCCAACAAATGTGATAAAATCTCCATCCAAATTCTGCCCTTCTTCACTAGCTCTTTCCATGTTTTGCCCAGTCCTTCCTCAGTCTGCCTGTTTGTTGCTTGTCATTCTGGCTCCATTTTCCCTCATTTGAGCAATTCAGAGAAGCTGTCGTTCTTGAATGTCAGCCCAGGCTTTGAACTTAGCCTTGCTTTGAGCAAGAGTTTGGCCAAGCCAAAATCCAACTGTCCCTTTCAAGCTAAATACTTATAATATTCTAAGGTTCTCCATATTTCTAATCTTTGGGGGTCCAAGGTGCTAAAAGGAAGAGTCTCTGATTGAACATATTATCATCTGGATAATTTTAAACTTCTTCCACAAGATATTTCTCAGAGAGAAAGAGAAGCTATTTAATCTTGACTCCTTGTTACACCATACTGAATAGATATTTCTTTAAATATGAAAGTTCTTTAGATCTGATGCAAACAGAGAGAATGATGACATGCTAAATCTGGAATCCCATTTATGCTACTGTAGAAAACAGTCTCGATTTCTTTATAAAAGTGAAGTTACAACAGTAGATTTGCAGAAAATATTTCATATTAAATATATATTAATAATATCTCTATTAATGTTAGAAATTTTATTGAACATTTTAATTGTTTTTATGTAATGGACTTCTGTAAGTCTTTACATGCAACAACCCCATTCCCTATTTAAAAATGGAAACATATAGAATTGGTATGGCTTAAGCTGAATTGAAAAATTGCTTCACTGATCAATTTTTTAACATAAGTAGGAAATCAAGAAGGGAATTTATTTTTAATGACCTTCCTCTAGGAAAAGTTCTTGGCTTTTGACTGTGTTACACTTTCTGTGAAAATCCTATAGGAAACAAAATCAGTACTCATAAAGTTTGCAGTTGGCAGAGAGATTGGTCCATGTCATTGGATAGATGAGTGTTACTGATAAAGAGCAATGTGGAATACTTCATAAATTAAGCATCACCAAACAGGAAGCATTTTTGTCCAGTCATTGCAAATTAATTCCTGAAAGACAGCAAAGAATGCAGGCCCAAACTTGCCAAAGTGCTTTTCAGTCATCCTGAATAATCAGCTGTGCAGAACATCAAAATGAAAAAGGCAAATTCATCACAATTTTTTAAAACTTTTTGTTTATATTTTTCTTAGTAAGACACAATTGGTAAACTTATTGCACTTACAGTTAATGTTAACAAAATCAATGAGATCCTGTTCCAGATCATCTTTCCTTGCTTCTTAAGTTCATGTTTGCCCTTCCATCTTATTTTTCCATTTTTTCCCATTTGCTTCAAATTATTGTGTGACACTTCCATATAATGTGCAAAGATGATCAAGCATCTTTCAGAAGTCCTATCTTTAATTAAAGTTTCTATTATTTTAGACCTGAAATGCAGGATTTCTATAGGATTCTCCATGCAGTTCTTCTTTAGCAAAAGTAATGGCAGGTTCAGCTGTCCACGTGCAAGGTAGATGTTTCCTTAGTACCCATCTCCTGTCCCCTGGTGGCCTAGCGGTTAAGGTGTGGCGCTCTCACCGCCGAGGACGCAGGTTCAATTCCCGGTCCTGCTTCAGGGACACCCCCGGGTAGATGGAGCTCGTC
>JAWWLV010000045.1:11094889-11142182 GCA_035041135.1 Platyrinchus mystaceus
ACCTAAAAAATCCATTGCGCAGGCTTGAAAGGTAAAAAGACCTTTCCCAGATCTTCGTTCACGAAGACTGGCCATGTATCGTATCGTATCTCCTGTAATACCTCTCATTTCCTTTACGAACAACTAGGTATATAATTTCAGAATTTATTTCCTGTGAGGAGTCTTACAAGTTTATTGAAAGCTTGTAGAAATGAAAGAAAAGGACCTTGCTTGGGAAAAGTGGTCTAAAACAGAGCTGAAAGGATAGAAACCAGGCAGTGAAAAATTAGACATTCAGAAAATATGTTTTGGGTCATGTGTAGGTCATGGTGTAGGTTGATCCTTTTTTCGGCAGATAGGAGGCCTGACCTAAAATATTCAATGTATCAGAATCTATTAGATATAAAACTGCTTGAAAGCCATTTATGGTTAACATGAGTATATATTTACTTAAAACAGCTACAGCCATCCTCTGTGTCAAGTAGATAATAGCAGTCTGATGGAGAGCATCTCTTTGGTTTCTTCCAAGAGTGTAAGCTGCCTTCCATCCTCTGAGAAATGCCTAAGTCAGGTCCTCCTGCAGTGAAGACAAATCACTCCTTCCTGAGGTCCTCCTCATGGAGAAAGATTTCCAGTGGCTCTGGGTTCTGAGCAAGGGGAGGAAGAGTCAGGACAGAGACCTGGAGATCTGCAGCCTAATCCAGCAACCTGCTGAGAGGAGCAAACAGCAGACACATAGGCCGCAAAGGGAATGGGATGAAAATCTTTAGAGGACTAGCAGGGAGTATACAGAGCTTTTTATAACTCAGGAAGTCATTGGACTCACTGGAAACAAGGACTTGTAATGTGGGGACATCGCAAGCAGGGCAAGCTGTTCAGAAGCCCCTTTGGTTTCTATATCATCCAGTTATGACTTTACATTTTCTCTGTCTGAAAACACATGTATTTTAGTTATATTATGATAAAGCTTGGTGATTTGGGATTTTGTTTGGTTATATATGTAACCAACCCTTTGTCTATAAGAAAGAGTCTGGGCAGATCTAGATAAAATCTTTCGCCAACCTGGGATCCAGCTCAGGTGGGAAGAAAACACCAAATCAAAACCACTATCTATCTGTATTGCCACAAAATAGAAAGTAATTTATTCACCAGTTTGGCTTATTCTACACACTGCAGATTAAAGGCTTGAATGCTGGAAGTAAGGACTGATGATGCTTTTCCTTCTGAACTGCTGTAATTTCTGAGGCTATCTAAATGTGAGTTAGTAATGAAGAAAAAGAAACCACTAAGAAATTCTGGGGATTTCAGAGATTTTTGCAAAAGGGGGAATTTATATTACACCAGTTTTACAATTTGGGGTTACAAAGACAAAAATTATATGCATTATTGTCATGAAGTCAGAAAAAAAGAGGCACAAATTGCCTCATTGCCTCATTGCATAATTGCAAAAAAAAGAGGCACTGCTATGACTTTGCCCTTTGCTATTTAAAACTAATATATTTGGAAAAATACACAGACCTCAAAGAAATAATAAATAATAGTGGTTTGGAGTGCAATATATTAAGTAAAAAAATAAATATTTTCTGTATTGAAAATAATGTTACAAATTAAAACAAATTGAAGTAAGAAAAATAGATACCTCTGAAATTTTGCAGGTGAAGGATCCAACCTAGTCTCTAGAGAGTGAGTATTGATTCTTAAGTACTCACAAGCTTTCATTTTTTTGCTCCCCTCTATTGTCTGAAAGATAAAGAACTGCAGTGTAATAATGTATAAACTTTTGTCATTAAATAGAAATGCATCTATTGCAGAGTGCTGGTGTAGAATATGCAATTCAGTTACATTTCTAACTTGCTCCTACAAGGACAGGGAGGAATAAAAATTCATGCCTTTTGTGTTTGTGCACAGAGTTACCCATTTATATTCATTAATATGTGATAGCTACTTGCACACTGTTTGATTTTTTTTTCAGTTTGCCTTAACAGTACCAAAAAAACCAAAAGTACTTAACTTTACCAAATTAAGGAGAATTATAGATATTCACTATGTCTCCCATTTAAGGTCTCTTTATATGGCAGAACATACAACTTTCAGAACATTCTTCCAAGAATAAAATGTTCAATGGAGGATCTGAAGATAATTTTGTTTGTTTTCTGTTGTACATTGTTAATTTCAAATTGCAGCAATAATTTCAGAATTACTAAATTCTGAGTAGATGGACATACAATTTCTTTTAACCTAAAATGTGGTTGTAATTGGTTTCCTCTACACTATGAAATATTTTAAGTTTAAAATACCTCCTACCAAGATTGAGTCCTAGACCTTTTAAAATTTCACCAAGAGAATATCCCCTAAGAAATAGAGCAATTCAGTCTAGAACTGTCAGTTGCCTGCTAGATGAAAAATTTGTTTATGGTATGAGAAGTAAAGGCCTGCTTATTATAGAATGAATTACTTCAGGCTCCATGTTATCAGGAATATCTAATATTTAGTGCTTGATAAATATTAGATGATCCTGCTAAATGTTAGATGGTCATAGGTATTTAATCTAGAACTTAACTAGAAATTTCATCAGATCTGAATTTTTTTTTTTTTTACCAATTAAATGTTCAATACATTCTGGAAATGCAGCTGCTTTTCACAAAAATGGCTTTAAATAATCACAATTCACCAATGAAAACTCCCTTTTTCAGAAGAGCACTAACAACATTTAATTTGAATTAACCTTTTCCTTTCTCTTCCCCTGAAGTAGATCTTTTCTTGTTGATCCCTGTGACATGAATTATTCTTTTTAATTAGCTCATAAGGGTTAAAACCAGAAATTTAAAATAAAGCACAACACTGGAGAAATTTCCTCTGCAAGCTATTTGCTACCTTATCTGATTGGGATAATCAGATTAGTAAACCTGTATTATGACTGCGTAAAAACCACACAGATCTACCCTTAGTGTCTTTTTACCTATCTATTCTCTGGGGAAACCCAAGGAGAAAGTATTATGACCATCACAATTTAATTGTACTATTCATCCAGATTCCTTCAGCCAGCTATGGTCTTCAGGCATAAATTCACAGTTTTTGTCTTGTGATCATATGGGGATACTGAGGTATAAGGGTAAACTGAAGAAGAAGATATTTTATGGATCAAAAGGCTAAATCCAAGTCTGCTTTCTTACGCAGTAAGTTCTGAATAAGAAGGGACATACATGCTGGGTACCCTAGCAAGTCTTTCTAAAAATGCTAATTTTTATGGTCCACAAGGTGCTTCACAGTTGTCAGCACTATAATCTCCTCTGTTTAATTTGTCATGTTTATGTACTGTTCCAATTTTTTCTGTGTTGAGGGGTTTATTTCCATTACATTAGACATGTCATCTAAATCTCAAGTCTGAAACCAATTTATGTTCCTCTGAGACACAGAGCACTGTCACAGGGAAAAGAATTTACCTATTCACAATTTTTCTTCCTTTTCCTTGTTATACATTCATTTAATACTTATCACTTCTGAACTATCTCGTCAGGATCCCTTATCAGCATCATTTTTTAGTGTTCTGTTCATTAACTTTTTGAAGTACTGCACAAGGACTACATGTGATCAGCACACAATCTAAACATCATAAAATTCACATCAATACTGTTCCTCTCTCATTAGACTTTAGGACACAGCTGTTCTTTATGTTAATTGCTCATCTCCAAACCTTCAAGAATTCACAAAAATGTGACATTTCTCGATTTTTTTTTTACAAGCCAGCTCATCTTGATCAATTTATCATGCTTTATACTCTTCAGTGTTCTGTACTGCAATAGCATTATGCCAATCAATCACTATTACTCTCTCATTTTTTTTTCTTTCATGCTCCTATGGTCTTATGCTAAACCTTCTGAACTTCATGTCATTGTAACCCTTATAATTTAATCACTGTAAAGCTTTTACTAATTCGTTTTTTTTATCCTTGATAAGTTGAATACTGAGAATTACCTCCTGCCTGGCAATGTGGAAGCAAAGACATTTATCTCTACTAGATACATGTCAGTGTGGACAGTATCAAATCTCCAGCAGCTCAAAACAAAGTGACTTACCTGGAGATTCAGCCAGGGAACTGTGAGTTTAGAATTTCACTGTTTTCTTCACAGTTTTGTTACTCCTTGTACATGGGCCTTCTACTAACATCCTTGGCCAAATATTCTGCTTTTCAACACTAAATGTTATACTTTCATAGCTACAACTCAACCATGTAAACCTTGGCTCTTGTGATAAGTTCGGTTTCTCCACTTAGTCTTCCTTTTCACAGTCTCTGACTGTTTGTCAATCTGTCTGTTCTACCTGAATCCCTATAACCAGAAATAAACTTGCCTGTCAAGCTGGTGTGAAGGAGCAGGAAAGTGGAAGTAAATTATTACTTTGAATAACATCTGAATCCAAAGCATCAAACAAACATGCTATTGCTTATTCCAGCTTTCACCACTGTGGCCAAGTGCCATGATTACTTCTTTATTATGTTGCCATTGAGTGTTTGTCATTTCACTAACTGATATGAAAATGAGCCAATTATGCTTAGCACACCCGATCTCCTGACCATTCCCATTGTCACAGAAGAGATTTTAAAGGCAAATCAATAAAATTCAGAACCATGCAGACAGCCTGATGCATATTAAACAACAAATTCTGAAGTTAGTACAGCGTAATTTAATAATGACAGAAAAGAAAACAGAGGAAGCCAGCAAGGTCTCTAACTTAACTTCTTTGTTTCTTTATGATGAACTTCTGTCCAGTGCTCCCAAATCTCAGAGAAATCAGGAGGAGTGAGAATCTGAGCTCACTAACAGCATAAAGGACCATCTGAGATTCACTGGGGTATCAAGAAATCTTCACTGGAATGGCAGAGTAAGGACAACAACTGAAGCTGAAGTTTTCCATAGATTCTGTGTCATATCTGCCAATCTAGCATAGATTTCTGAGTACCATAAAGTATGGCACC
This sequence comes from Platyrinchus mystaceus, assembly GCA_035041135.1. Taxonomy (NCBI): domain Eukaryota; kingdom Metazoa; phylum Chordata; class Aves; order Passeriformes; family Tyrannidae; genus Platyrinchus; species Platyrinchus mystaceus. The sequence continues at coordinate 11,099,844 of JAWWLV010000045.1, forward strand.
CTTGGAACTAGACCTGTGGTTGTGCATCTGTGTCAGTTCCTAAATTACAGACTATGATATGAAAATTTAATTGTCTGAATATCAGTATCTAAATTTGTGTTTATGAGTCCATTATAACTGTTAGGGTCTTCAATAAACTGCCTAAATGTTGGCATCCTATTCTAATTGAGATGCCCTGGGTTATTTCACCTACTTCCCACCTACAGGTTGTTTGTCACAGCTTATCCTGAATGGATAAGGCTGAGCAACCTGGTGTAGTGGAAGGTGTCCTTGCCCATATCAGAGGGGTTGGAGCTAGTTGATCTTTAAGGTCCCTTCCAACACAAACCATTCTATGATTCTATGATATTCAAAGCCAAAGGTCAGTAGAAGGTCCAGATAGCAACTAGCCTGATATCTGGAAAATTATTCAGTATAAATAACAGAGTCCAGAGGGTTTTTCAGGTCACTGTGATCTTGCCATATCTGTTTGATTAGCTGAAATCTTTCTAAATTCAGTTCTCTGCTGTTCTACCTCAGTTGCATTGTTCACCACTATTTCCAATGTGCTGTTTTTCTGTCTCTTGTTAGAGGGGGCCGTTGCGTTGCAAGGTCATTCAGAAATAGTTCAGAACCATTCAGAAAATAGTTATGAACATCAAGGGCATTTCCTTAAGTTTAACTATTTTTATTGTTTTTTTAGGGATTTTTCTGATTACTGTTTCAGTGATAGGATTAACTGGTTTTCAAATGATCAGGACATGGAGAGGGAAATCCTGGGAACGAGAAGACTGTGAGAGTTTGAGCAGGCACCTGAAGAATGGGGTAGCTGAGAGAAAATATGGTGGCAATGAAGGAATTTAGAGGATAAACTGACACCATAGTTGTCAACACTAAATATCTGGTGACTCCTTTTCATCTTGATATGAAGCTTACATATAAGAAAGTGAATGGATTTATTATATAATATTTTTCCCCCATACTTGCTGAAGACTTTCTGAACATACTTTCATGGAAAGCACTTCGGGACACTGCATTTAAACAGCTTATGCTGCATCTACATTTTAACAGAAAATATTGGGAACATGCCTTGATATTCATGAGTGAGATACCATATTGTAAACTGAGATTTCTTTATTGTGCTTAGAAAGTGTTAAAGCTTAAATGGGAGCAGAGTCTAAAAACATGAAAGAGCAGAGACACTGGAATAGTTAGAGTTTCTGACTGTCAGAGAGCTCTGAAAATACAATGCAGTATTCCTGAAGTTTCTGAAGCTTAAATTAGCTTTCAGTAGAGCCAGGTTGAGTTGTCAGACGTGTTCTTAGCAAGCATAGAAAGTCTTTATAGGTATGGCAGCATTTGCAGGTCCTTCTAGAAGCCACAGTCACAAGCTGTCAGGGTTCTGAAGTCTCAATTTATATTCTAAATTATATTGCTGGTTCAGTGTGTGTGACATACGCTGGGCTTTTCCCCTTGCTGTGTCTGCTCTGCTCAGGGGGAGTTGCATGGAACAATATGTTTGCCCAAGACAGAGCGTTGCTTTCATTACCAGCTCTCACAGTATTATAGCAGTACAGTTAAGAGTGTAATTGCTAGTGTGGATACATGAACTAGTGCCAGTGAACTTAGCAGCAGTCATTGGACAACACACATGAGCAAAACTGGAGATTCTTCGGGGAAAATTTCCTTATGCCAGACATTATTTTTCTTGTCTGTATAGAAAAATATCCTTGACCTTTTCAAAGTGTTGGTAGAGTCTACAGTCTGTGAGCAAACATCTGAGATCTCTTGCTCATCATGTGTTAGTATCTATGCACTGCTAATTGGGTTAGTATTTAAATAAAAATACATATTTATAGATATCACTGAGAAAAACAACAGTTCAGCCAGTAGTACCTGCAGCTGCAAATCATAAACTAGGATAAAAGCCTAAGGGTTTGAACTTTTAGTAGGAACTTCTCTCATAAAAGGCAAGAGGCAAGGGTCTGCCTCAATTCCATTAAATATCTTTTTTTACTCCAAGTCAGGCTGTCCCAGTAAAATCTGTACTGAGTTGTACTGTAGCAGCATTTTCTCTCTTCCAAGACATGACTGTCCTTCAGATAATATGGTTTGCTATCAACAAGGAAATAAATCTGTAACAGAGTAACACTGATCTGGTAATAGGTGCCAGAAAAGAGAAGACAGTTCCTGTAAAAGTGACATGTTCCATAGGTGTTTAGTATCAGACTTTGTCTTTGGAAAATAATTTACTCTTGTTGACCACATACAAAGTGACTTGTTCAAAAAATGTATTTTTCATTTCCACAAATGGATTTTTTTTCCTACCTCTAGTATATTTAATTATCAAAAGCTGTCACTGACACTGTTGCATTTGCCTCTGCACTATTTTAGCTATGATCCAGAAATTCTCTGCTTCACATCCAGATTAATCAGAAGGAGGTGGTATTTGTGGGGTTTTTTCCTAGTTTCATGAATTATTTTAAATCTCTGACTGATAAGCAATTCACAAGAGCTGTAGCAGCCAAGGAAAATAAATACCTGCATGTCCATTAGAATATAAATGAACTCATTACTATACCAGCTTCTGACCTTTTCTCTTGGCCGTTTTCTTGCTAGAAAGACTCTTTGCTATTCATGAAAGTGAAATTTAATGGTAGCTTGAGATTCTCTAGTGTATTTTAGATTATATTCTCATAGACTCGGATAACTGATGAGGGTCCCAGCTTGAACAACAAGTACTTCTGTCATTTATGACTTTGAATAGCTGATCTTTTTTCTAATTATTTGTGAAGATCGGAATACTGTTGAAAATTTCTTGCTTAAGCAGACTAGGGCAGTGAAACTTCATGAACTACACAAAAAGTGCTCCTATGTATAAAAAGCTGAATATTGATTTCATACCTGATCTCACAGTCATTTAAGGTTTTGTTTAAGTTCTATAGACTAAGAATATTAGATTCATAAAAAGGTTTAGGTTGGCAAATACTTTAAGATCATTGAGTCCAACCATTTACCCAGCAACGTGAAGTCCACCACTAAACCATGTCCCTGAGTACCACATCTACACATCTTTTAAATACCTCCAAGGGTGGTGACTCAACCAATTCCCTGGGCAGCCTATTTTTTCCCAATATCCAATCTAAACCTCCCCTGTGCAACTTGAGGCAATTTTCTCTTGTCCTATCTCTTTTTACTTCGTTTCTCTTGTCCTGCCTCTTTTAACCTGGGAGAAGAGATCAGACCCCACCCTTACCACAACCTCCTACCTGAAAGGTGTAGAGTGACAAGGTCCCCTCTGAGCCTCCGTTTATCCAGGCTAAACAACCCCAGCTCTCTCAATGGCTCCTTATAAGACTTGAGCTCCAGACCCTTCCCCATTTCTGTTGGCCTTCTCTGGGCATGCTCCAGCACTTCATGTCTTCCTTGTAATGAGGTGCCCAAAACTGAACACAGGATTCAAGGTGTGGCCTCCATTGCAGCACTCCAGTCATGTGAGTCATCCCACCACATTTCTGTGATGGTAACTATATCATAGATTTCCTGCTGTGCTGTGGCTTCCAGCTCCTCCTGTTTGTTGCCCGTGCTGCGTGCATTGGTGTAGACACACTTTAGTTGGGCTATTGTTCCTGTCACCTTTTTTGAGGGAAAAGCCCTCATTTCTATGTGACCGTTGTCAGCTGCTTTCATGATTTCTAGCACATTGATAACCCTCATGTCTTTGCTTCTGCCTGGATCTCCATCCCCTACCTCTGCTGAGACAGCAGACCAAAGGACCTTGCTAGAACACCATCCCTCAAACATTGATGTGGAGCAAGCCTATCTTTATCCCTTACTCCCTACAAATCCAGTTTAAATATCTTTCAATGAGTCCTGCTAATTCCTGTGCATAGACTTCCTGATACTTCTAAGCCTACTGACCTCCTCCCAGAGCTCTGTCACTGAGCACAGATGTTCCTCTATCTGGGAGGTGAACCTACTTACCAAGAAGTCTGAAACTCTAAAGAGAAGAAATACAGACTTAGACTCATGATGCCCCCAAATGACCTGGCGTAGAGATAAGGCATAGAAGGTGATACCCCAACGGGGTCTAAAGGTCTAGCTGAACTTCCCGTGAACTGTGTCTGCTTTTTGCCTTGCACCTTCAAAGACTGATTATCTGCAGGCAGGAATGCATTCATTCCTCAGGATCACTTTTCACAGGTTACTAGGCCAAAGAGAGTGAAAAACAATGCTGTTTTAAACTGGAGCACTACTTCTGTTGCAGTTTCACTTGAGTTGAGATCAGGAGCAGTGGAGTAGTAGAACATAAAGCAAAATGCCACCACAAGCTGCTATTGAGGATCAGTTTGTACTGTGGTGAGTGTTTTCTGGGGGAAAAACTGGTTTTAGTAGCATCTGAGTATCTGTGTATTGCCATAAAGAAGACAGATGTATTTCACAGTTTTATTAATCTGAGCCTGCATTTGATGTAACAACTGATGACTGTAACCAGCATTCATCTCAGTGCAGCACAGTGCTATATCAGTTACTTGCCGTGCCACTGGTGTGTAGCATTCTGCAAGGGAAAAGGCACTGGGTCTAACCATATGGAATGTTGTGGGCCTGATCAATGATGGGTCATTCATCTCACTCTGATGTGGGATGTGTTGATTTTTGACCCATTGCATCAGGTGCCATCCCAGCTAAAGACCAAATGGATCCTCCACAGCATGGCACCGTCACTCTGAAGGACACCTGACAGCAGGACTAGCTAACTATGCTTGAAGAGCTAGAGCTCCCAGTCTTCTTACATCTACTCTTTATTTCAAGGTAAATCAACTTTTTGTTGTTGCTAGAGTAAGAGCTCAATACTTAGAGCTGTTTGAAAAAGATGGACCTCTAAAAAAAATTGTGTGATAATGATTGATTTTATTAGAAATTGAACTACTAATTGCTATTCCCTGTACATCATCTGATATTTTAAATATGACATGATCAATTGAAACTTTTTATCACCTGCTTGTTTTCATAAATATTTCCATTTATTTTAATTCATTGTTTCCTTTTAGATTTTGTTTACTATAGTGTATAAATTAATTGAATTTACTCATTCTCATTAATCATGTTTCTTTTCCATAAGAGAGGAAAATATTAGAAGAATAATTGAATTAATGTTATATATTTGTTCTATGTACACGTTAAAACAAATTACCTCTCCTGCAAGTATTTTTGGAATTTTAGCTGTATGACATTTTGAATCTTACTGAGTTAGCCCAGTTAGCTTTAGTTCTGTGCACCCAACCTGACCACACTTAGCATAGCTCAACAAAACATGTAGAGGGAGAAGCCAGGTGTAACATGAATGGTAAGAAAACAGTTCTCTGCATCCTGCTAGTGAAGTACACCTGAGTCTGAACTCTCAGAGAAGTTCTCCACTGTTACATCCATTTGAAATTAATGAGTATTTGACACCTTTGGAACTGAGGCCCTAGTGTAGAAAACATATAGATATCTCAGAGATCCCAGTAAGAGAAATAAAAAAGCACAGGAAAAGAAAAATCTACTGTTACAGTAAATTTATATAGTAACTTTTCTAGAAAGGCAAACTTTTGCTGAAGTGTTGTCACATGGATGTTGATAAGGTGCCCGTGGAGTCAGTTAATGCTCTGAGAGTGCTCATCAGCCATCTGTTCAGTGACTTCCAAGCGTCTAGGAAGGAGAAGGGTCTGTGCCGTGCTTAGGACAGCTTTGCTCAGGAAGCCATATACAACAAGGATACTAAAGCATAAAAATAAAAAAAATAAAAAACCCCCAAGAAGCCAAGTGAAAGCTAATGGGCTTTCACCCATTAAAAGTGAAAGTGCGACAAGTGATGTGGAGGGATGTTGACTTGCCCTGAACATTGCTTTAGATTAAAAGACTTTATCTTTGATGCTGTTGAGTTTCTCCCTGCAGCACTACCACACGCCGTCACTGCAGAAATCAAGCTGTTCCCAGGCTTCAGTTTAATTATACATACACATCTGCCACAGAGGTGAACATCATTAAAAGTTCTAAGACATAGCAAGAGCTACATTAGTTGCTTATGATTTTTCAAAGTGTGAAGAACTTTTCCAGGAATCAATACAAAATAGTGAGAATAATGAATATGGAACTGTAGCAAAAAGCATCCACGTGGCAGCAGACTAATAATCAAAGGCTGGTTTTGTATTCCTGACATTATGGAATATGCCAAATTCGGGATTTTTATTGGAAAAAAAAAAGGGGAAACAAATCAAGACTCTCTCTTGCAAATGCTCTAAGTCCTGTTCGATAAGTTACTTTTAGAAAACTGAACTTTTCAACAACAAATCCTGGCTAAAGTATAAGGCACATGATACCTGTAAGCATATTTTACAACAAAACTATACTTAAATTTGGATATAAGAAGGAATAGATACAACGAGTGTGATGTGATTTGTCTTTTGTTACAGGATATCTTCATCAAAAAGGAGAAGTACAATAAAGTGAAACTGGAATTTGCCTTGATCTGGGGGGAAAAAAAATTTCACTCTAATATATTTGAATCCAAAATCTTTTTTTCAGTTCTCAGTGATTTTTAGTAAAGTCACAACATAGAAACCATCACAGCTCTAATTTCCAGGGAAGCTCATTTTGGAAGGTGGTAAATACAACTTACAATGCAATGTAAAAAATGACTTTTCTAACACTGCTTTATGAGGAAATGTAATTCTGATTTTTAAAAAACATATGGTTGCTACTGTACCTCAGCTTATCTATTTAAAATTAAACAATTAAAATTTCAATATGTGTTGGCTGTACCTTATTACAGTTTAAATAGCCAACATTGAATAAGAAGTAATTATACTGGGGAGACACTAATTTTGCAGAAGTAGATGAAGTTATGTATTTTATCTTGCATGCTTACATGTTACCACAGTGTTTTCCTGCTAGCACGTGGCGGAATGGTGGTGGTTGCTCTTTAATACAAGCCAGTAACCCCACTCTCCTTTCCAAAATAAATGCAGTCCTGTACCGGCTGTCTTTACAAGGAGTGTTAATAAAGAATTATTTAAAACTAGTAGGAAAATACAGGAGTCTTCAAAAAGTGGGTTATAGCTTATGTGGTGAAGCTACTACAAGAAGGGATGGCTGTCAGGCACATGGGTGAGCCGAAAGCCAGTCATGGTAAGAACAGGCTGCACGAAGGATTTATAGGTGGATCTAAGCTGACTTTTATTATTTCTAATTTTAGAAGTGTATGTGGATATGGAGGTGAGGAGTGTTTATATGTATATAATATTTTCAGATACTCAGGTAGAGTCTCTGAAAGATACTCTATAGATACTCTATACTCTTCTATAGAAGGCATAGGAAATTGGACAGTAGAGGTTTGGGAGTTTGGGGAGGGAGAAGTAGAAATGTGGAAGTGGGATGAGGTTGTCAGACCTTATCCAATATATATGCCTAATTAGATGTGAGTTGATTAGAAGGATGAGCAGCATTAGTACTATATTAGTACTCAACAGTTGAAAGCTGCACTCTTTGGAGAACAGATTTCAGTCGTGTTGATAAATTAGTATCAGTATATGAACTGATGCTAATCTGGTGACAGCTGTCATTCAGGTGGAATCCTACTGTCTCTGGTGGGGAATACTCACAGTGTGTAAGGAGCACTAGGAAGTCAAGGGAACATGGGATGTGAAGTGAGGTCAAACTAAATGAAAGTCCACTGCTTCTCACTGCCAGCTGTAGAAGTGGCTGCAGAAGGCCAACACTGTTGAGTATACACTGAATACACATTATTACTATATATTCTTCAGGTGAGATTTTAAGCCTCAGTTTTCTAGATGTAGAGAATTTGGTCCCATACTTATGCAGAGGAATATTTAAAAGTGAAGGTTAGAAGGGTGTGTGCAGTTTACACAGGAAAGTGCATTTTGCTTTTATGCCTCTTCATGTGGAGTTTCTGTTACACTTACAATGTGCTACAGATGCATTATACTCTTAAATTCACGAATTTGTAGCAATGGTTGCACGTGCTTAAATACCAGTGATAATTCTGGACATTTGAAACACAACAATTATCCATAATCAGTCTCATATTGAATAACTGATAATGCCATATCTTCTGTAAAAGTCAGTTTTGTTTTGATTGGGAAAAAGGATGTTTATTTCAGCTGAGAATGCAGATCTTATGTGAAGCAATATTAAAACCTCCAAGAAATACATGAAAGATATAATGTATAGTTTGCTATATGGAAGTAGGCCTTTACCTGTTTAACCTAGTCTTTGACAGAGGTGAGACCATCTCACCTTACATGAGGTCTAGGTGCAACAGCTGAATTTAAATCCGAAGAAGGGATTTTAATATTAGTTTCAAGGTTTGTTATCTTTAGAGATTTTTGCTGCTGTAACATGCTTTTGTACACATATGGATCTCCAATTTTTTTTTTTGAAATCTTTCTGTGGGTCTTTTACTTCTCTGGCATCCTATATATGTTAGTTTTTTCAACATAATTTCATGCTGTGTTAATAAATATTGCCTTTTATTTGTTTTGAGTGTAGATGTTGTCATTTGTATGTTGCAGTCTGTGCCCATAACCTCCAAGCTAAATATAAGTCCACATTCTCTTTGTTTAGGGGAATAATTGAATTCTTTTTAACTGAGGATTAAAAAAAAAATCTTCCCTGGATGTATATGTCATTATTTATTTGATTTATAAATACTTACTGTATTTTTAATTGGTAGTAATTTTTTTCTGATAACTCCAGTGTAACTTATTTTTAGATGGAGACAGTAAATAAATAGGTAAAAAATGATCTTTCAGTTTAACTGGGAGTAATTTTTTCTGACAAGAAGTTATGGTCAGTGTACCAGTACCATGGTAGACAGTGTTGCCTCTACCAATATTTTCTGTACAACAAATCAGGGTAGTAAATTGATTTGGACAAGCCTTGAGTCTTATATTTAGCTCTGAAAGGAAAAGTACTTTTTAGATTTCACTCTTATTAGCTCTACAGAAACATAGCAGGTAATTAAAAGGTAGCCATCTGCTATAATTATTTAATAAATTTCAGCTACAGAATCTTTAATACTGAAAGTGATGTAGCCAGGTCTGTCAAGGATGGCTGTTACCTCAGCTTGAATTTGCAGATGGAAAGTAATCTGTCTACTTGTTAATATAGCAGTTTTTACCCAGGCACCATAGAGTCCGTATACATAAACTTCCCCAGGATTACTTTTTCCAATATACTTTTTTTCTTTTTAAAAGCACTATCGGCTTATAAATCAGCATTACTGAACAGCTGGTGTTTCACTACAAGTGGATCAAGTACTTTTACACTGCAAGATATTTCAGTTGAAATGAATTAGGTATCGTGGCAGAAAAAATTACCTCATTATCACAGAATTCTAGGAACCTAAAATACTATGTACAAATAAAATTCTTGTTGTGATTTGTCTGTAGAAAGATATTATCCTAGTGCTCTCATGATTTTAGTTTTCTTTCTAGACTCACCTTAGAAAAATAAATAATGAAGTCAGTACTACTCTTCCAGCTGAATTCATTTTTTGACTGAAAGAGCAGCCTTCCTATTAGATATCTCAGTTTAAACCCCCTTTCTGTTTCTGACAAAACAAATGAACTTTTTGTTATTAGCTTTTAATCTTACCTAGGAAGGTCCACTGAGGTTTTTTTTAACCTGCTATTAAACTGAGAATGAGTTTTTTAATGAAAGATATGCTGAAAGCTGGTATTTTAAAAAGTGTGTCCCAATATCCTTTGAAATGCTTCTTTTTATTTCATACTTGGTAAGGTTTTTAACATTGTGCTGCATAAGATCAGTGCTTACAATGAGTGTTTCAAATTATCTCATTTTATGAAAAAGACAAATCCAGAGTTTTAAACGTTTATAAGCTACAATAGTTAAAATTCAGGAAAGTCACCAAAGCAAGTTATCAGTCAGTCAATAACTAAGGAAAAGGAGATAACTACTTGTGTAAAAAAGGTAGCCATGTTTCATCACTTGCTAACTATGACCTAAAACCAGGACAGTATCAAAACAAGCAATCCTCCAAGACTTGGCCACTTTATCTAGACTGATGAAACAGTTATTTTTCTCCGGGCTTTTCTTCTAAAAAAATCTCTTGTATTATTAGGTTTTGTTGATGGGATGTTCTGAATGCTTCTTCCTAAAGGTGCGACTGCATTTGACACATCAATACCAGGTCATTTGGTGTCTTATCCAATGTCCAGCAAGACATTTGGAAGTCCTTTTGCTTAGTTCTTTTAATTTCAACCTAATCCCATGCTGTTTGTAAAGTATGGCAATGATCTCAATAGCTCCACTTGCATATATATATATATATGTATGTGTGTATATATATATATATATATTTCTATGTATTTTTTCTTAGAAATTATCCCTTGTGTTTTGTGTTTTCACCCCTTGTGTGTAGAGAATTTTCATATCTACCTATATTATCTGCAGACCTGAATGAGAATGGCAGCATAGACACCACTTTCCACTCTTTATGCATCAGAAAAAAACTGCTAACGTTATTTTTTGTTTATTTCAGGTTTCTTTTCTCCATGGAAAACTCCAAAGCCTGTAAGTTCCCTTTCAAAATTATACACATTGAGTTCATAAGATGACAGTCATTCAAAGCAAATTTCTGCAGACTTTCATCTAACCCTACTGTTCCCAGCTCATGAGGCACTTCTCAGCAGTGCCCCTGGTGACACAGCATCAGGGGTGGCCTCTCTGGTAAGCTCTGAAGGTCTGTTGACTTGGAGTCTGCCAGGAGCAGTCTGGAGAAAGGAACACCTCAACGTTAAGATGGCTGTCAAGAACCAGAAATGCAGTGGCTTAAGAATAAAGGGTCTGGAGGAGAAGGCAGCAGAAGTTTGCAGATTCTTTGAAATTAACAACATGCACTTTTTCTGGTTTACAAGTGGCTTGAGTTTAACATCCTCAAAGTTATTGCTATTTCTTCCACAGTAGATCTAGAGCTGCAAATAGTCACACTTCAAGTGAGAGCTTGGACTAGATAACTTGCTGAGGTGCCTTCTAATCAACTTTTCTTTGTTTCTATGATTTTGACATTGAAATCCAAGGTATAAATACTTTTCCTAGTGTAAGATTGCAAGCAATGATTGTATATATTCTGTTGACATCACATTATATAATTTTTTGAACTTGTGACAACATTCACAGTATAAAAAGAAATCATAGGCTACTATTTTTGGTTGTCTGGTTTGTTTTATTTTTATGGGGTTTTGTTTGGTTTTGTTGTTTGTTTGGTTTTTTTAATTTGGCTTTTTTATTGAGATTGTACAGACTTTAAGGGTGCTTAACTCTTATAAGAGGTGTGTAGAGGAAAATAGAGACGTGACTGTGCCTGAAGGTTTCTAAGGGAGATAGGAATAACAATAGCAATGTCTTTTGAAGGACTTACAGCTTTCTTATTGAAGGGCAGGCAGGGGAAGTATGTTGAATCTGAACAACTTCACATACTCTCATATTGGATCATGTCATGCTTAATGTATACCAAAATAATTTTTGTAGCCTGTCAAATACAAATAACAATTAATCAGCTGATGTAACTCCATCAGACTTCTTCAGCTTGTGGTGCTTTTGGTGTAAAAGCCTAGGGGATGTATGCAATACATTGGAATGAGTATTGCATAAGCTGCTTTATTCATCTATTTAGCAGGACACTTGTGAAAATAAATCAGACTATTGAGGGCTAGCTTGTTCTCACCAGTTCACAGTTCCTGTCTGACTGGGTCATTCAACTTTTAATCTCAGGTACAAAGTGAGGAAATAGAGAACTTGGAGCTTACTTCTTAAAGATCCACTTTCAAAGACCTCCTATTGTCCATACTTAGCTTCTTTATGTACACGTCAAATACATAAATATCAGCATATTGTTGATGATTGTCTGCACAGTTTTGTTATATAAACAGTATAATAGTTCATGCTTGAGTAACACTTGCCAATAATCAGAATCTAGAGAAACAACCTGATTGATGCATTTTTTCATGCAATGGTCTGAGGAAACCAGGGGTCATTGAATAATATAACACCATTGTGTACAGGTACCATACAAGAATGCAGGCTAACTGTTTACAACTACTCTATTTTAGGGTGCTCTCAGCAAGAGATTTTACGAATTATTAACCAAGTTAAGGTCATGTACATTCTTTTGTCTGTCACCACTTTTAACTAGAGAAATAGTCTGACATGAATTTCTAGTGTCCAAGACATGAAGATAAGATTGATACCAAGTGCCTCTGCAGCACTGAGTGTCTGCAGAGAGGCTGAAGGAGTAAGGCCAGCACAGGAGGTTTAGAAATCCTCCCCAGCACCACAACATAGCCCTGTAGCTGTGTAACAGCAAAGGAAAACAGAGTAACCTGGGCTGACAAATATTTCCTGTGGTTCCTTCGTACAGAGTCCATATATTATATATGTATATCATATATAATATGATTAGTGCAAAATGACCGTCAGCAATGTCAGCAAACCATTACCCCAACTTTGATGCCCTGTACTCAGTACCATGCCTGTTCTCTTCCAAGAGTGTCTTCATCTGTGAGCTGGCATTATGATAACTCGCGGAACACTATGTGGTTATTTAACTAGTTGATATGGGTCTGGAAGATATAATTCCCCTTCTGTTTGTCTGCTTATGTAGCTGGTTATGTTAGCAGTATTACCTGCAAGTAAGAATGTTTTGCTCAGTTTCCAGCTTCACACTTGAAGATACAGAACTAACCAGCAAGCAAGAATTAGGCATATGGAACCCAGTGGGGTTTTGCCAACTGATTTGCAGTTTCTTGTCCTTTCTCCAGGGAAAAGTTTGCTCCTCAAAGATAATTATATTTTTCTTTCTCATTTTAAATCTTTCTTAAGTATTTTATTCAGTTTCACATTTTGAAAGAGGTGATCTATTTCGCCAACACTGTCCAAGAAATCAGGAAACTTTCACTTCTATATACACAGGGCCCCACATGTCTTTCTGCTTCATAGCAATAAGATAAATAGTTTGGTTTCACTGACTTGTATTATTTTTTTTTGATTCCTAAGTGAAGGTAAACCCCAAACATACTTCTCCAGTAATTTCCATAACCATAAGGAACTTGAATTGAGCCCAGTTCTCCTTTCCTGTTTGGACATTGGGGTCATAATCAGTTTTGTTTCTGGAGACCTTTGAATTTACACTTCCATAATGTAATTATATACTGAATACACACTTATACATACCAGACATCATTTCTTCAGGGCTATCAGAACTGTGACATTCATGTAACTTACCACATAGGCTAAATTACACAAAATAGGGGATAAATTTAACTTGGTATAAAGGGTACCTGAAGGTACACAAGGTACTTTCCTGTACCTAAGCTGTTTCAATGGCAACTCAGGTATTTCCATATGTCACTGTATTGCACAGGATCTACATACCTATAGTGCCCTCTTATATCAAATCCTAGGTGCCGTCTTTTGTACCTCGCTGAAAATAAATGTGTCTTCCATGAACAACATTGCAAGTATTGAATACAGTGTTCTATATCTTCATCATTAGTACTTCACAGACTAATACTTTAATTTCTCAACTTAAATATCACATCCAAGACTTACTAGAGCATGTGAGTCATCCTGTGATTGTCTGAGGTACCTGGATATTTTTTTCTTCATTGTTCCGAATGAACCAGCCCTACTTACTGCTGAAACTCTGACAGAAGCACAGCTGTAATTATAACACTGCTTTGTAAAAGAATGAGGTCCTCAGCAGCTTAAAATGACCAATATCCATAATCTGTTTATTCTTAAGTATGAACCTAAGAAGGTCAGTTCACCTGGGATATGCAGCACTGTACTTAATCAGCATGTTAAACATCTGTAGTCCACACATGAACTATTCTGATGCTGTTAATCATCAGAATAGAGAGCAAAGCCTACCTGCTGAGCCAAACAACTTCTGAAACCAAGGAGCTAAAGACTAATGATAATCACAGAATTTGTAGACCAAGCTTGCTATAAACCTGCAATCATCTTTGTTAAGGCTCTGCTGATACAACAGAAGTCAGTGGAATTTAGTTACAATTCAGTTTGTTTCCAAGATGCATTTTTTTGTGTAATTAACATTGTTGGGTTACATGTGAGAACACACTGGTCAGGAGGCTTTACCACCCTTGTCCTCAGAAGTCAAATATTCATTTCCTGGGATAGAAATTTGTGTTTTGTTTAACTTAGCCTCCTCAAATAAGTTTGCTAATGCATTTTAATTAGTAGGCAGCTTCTTAAAAAATAAACATGCCGATCCTCAATCCTTCTTTTGCACAGCCTGTCATAACTTCAAGCTTGATGTACTTGTGAGACTGCTGAAGCCTTGGAAAAAGCATGGATTGAGGTGTCTTTCGTGCACAGACAATACACTGCTGTGTATTTCTTTCCTATAAATGGTCTGAAAGAGTTGAAAGCTTTATCCCATGTTTGGGAACTTGGTTGGATGATGCCAATTTAGTTTTTGATATAAGAAAGGAACAGTAACAGTAAGAAATGAAAACACTCTCTCAAACTAATGCTCACTTTTCTCTGTGTTCTGTATTTTAGCATTGAATACTAGATGCTCATGTACCTGCTGTAATAATTTTGTCTTTGGTTTTTATTTTCTTTTTGTTTTGGTTTGGGTTTTTTTTTTTAATTTTCGGTTGAAGCTGTAAATTCTGCTCACAGTTGCAGTAATCTACTTCCCCTGGGCAGGTAGCTATTTTCATGCATTCTCAGGAGATATAGCATTAAGATCATTCAGTTGCTACCCAGTCCAGCCCTTCTTTGTTAAGCACTTTGTGTCATTGTGGAAGTCACAGTTTTTGCAAACCTTCATCTTTATTCTCTGTATGTTTTTATTCCAGATGATGGAACGATGGGAGAATCAAGGCAGCCCTCAAACAAGTGTGTCCGCTCCAGCTATGCCACAGAATATTCCCTATCCACCCGCTCTTCACAGGAGTTCATTTCCTGATTCAACAGAGGCCTTTGATCCACGAAAACCTGACCCATATGAGCTGTATGAGAAATCAAGAGCTATTTATGAAAGTAGGCGTAAGTGAAAATCCTGCTGATCATTTAGTATTTTAAGCTTTTGCCTATCAATATGTCACTGTTGACATAATTTTCTGTAATTATCTTTCGTAATTTAAAAAAAGAAGCTATAAACCCAGTAAACAGAGGCCATTATAAATTATTCAAAAACTCTACACTTAAGTATTTTCCCAGCTCTTGCCTAGATTCTGGTGTTTGACCTTCATAGGTGTTTTTTTCTTATATTTTTGCTCTCCTCATTTTGACTGTTAAAACCTTAGTGAAGCACAGTATATGTGCCACAATGTTTTACTGTGCTGTTTTTCTTCGTAGTTAACCAATAGGAAGATGTGAATATATCAAGGACAAAACAATTTCACTTACTTTCTCTTCAAAGTGAAGTTTATTAAAGAAATTTCAAGTGTATTTGTTTTCATAATAATGTCTTTGTCAAGTTTTCACATTGTCCTTGGTGGTTTGAAAGTAACCCCTACCACCAAGTACTATTTGAAGACCTATACAAAGAGTACTGAGCCATCAAGATTGCCATCTTGATTTAGCTTCTCATGCTTTTGAGGAATATGTCACATATTTTTCACAGCAAGGGCATTTATTCCTTTCTTAAAAAACATTTTTAACTAAAAATGTTGTTCTAAATTGTCTGGAACTTTTGTACTTACTTATTAAGATCATTTCTTAAAAATAGTTTATTATTTTACTGAAAGCTTTTTCATCATAGTTGTTACTTACACATGCCACCTTTCAAATCATTTTATAAATTACTTGAGCCTATAGATCAAATTATGTTATAGATTACACATAAAATATTCCAGCTGATTCAGACTAGCCCATTAATATTAGTTGAGCCCAGAGGTCTGGAATGTACAAATTTCTCCAGTATGCAAAGTGATAATCTAAAGGAAATACATTATTGTCCCAGACACCGGTTTGATGCCATTCTTACTTGCCTTGGCCCTTATACATTAGTTACAGCATCAACATCTCTTCTTTAGCTTTGGTATTTCCAGTCCCCAGCAGAATGGGTATGCTGGAGGAACACCACGGTTCATTTTACATCAATTCTAAGTAAACTCTAAACTAGTGCCTAAGTTGCATCTCATATTCTCCAGTTCTTTGCCACTGTGGCCAGGGCCACCATCTTCTGCCACCGTGGTCCTCTTATGGGAACAATTTCAGTAGAGGCTGTCACCCTAAAACTCACTTTCCATAGTCCAAACTTTTTTTTTGGGGGGGGTAGAGGTGTTTGTGGGTTTTTATTTATTTAATAGGTGCCTGAAATTAAAATCCCAAATTTAAATCTAAATGCTTAATTAATTGCTGACTGTTTTGAGGAATACTAAGTATCTTATTCTCCCTAAATATGGATTTGAGAACATACTTTAGACCCTTATAAAAAGGATTTAATCTTCAGTTATAAACTGTTAGGCATAGGAACTAAGTTTTCTAGTGTATTTACAAATACCATGTAGCCCATGCTGGCTAGTATATATTATTAGTATAATAAATATTGTGTACTAATGTAGTATCTTCCTCTGCTCCAGATGTTATTCTTGATTGGACAGGATTCTCAAGACAATGTACAAACAGAGACTATAATTTTTGAAATTTTAGAACTCTTTGAAGTATGGGTCAGGATGCTGTGTGGAATGGGCCACATAGGTTTGAAAGAAGTAGAACTCGCTTTGAACAAAGTTTGGAAATAGTTTTCAAACTAGTTTTCACTTTCTCTTGTGCATTAAGAGCTAGAGTAAAAAATAAAAAGATTTTCCTGAGCTCAAATGTTGTTCCCCAAAGTGCAAGGATTTTGTATATGATAAAGGGAAAATAAACCATTCCATAGTTTTCATCTGGTTCATACCTCTGCTGAAAATACACTTGGCTTCATATACTGCTTTAGGGAAATGAAAACCCTTTGCAACTAATCACTTGCCATATGGATAGCTTCTGGAGGTGAAGTAGTTCAGCAAAAATCTGTACTTTTCATTCAACAGAGTCAGAACCATCTTCTGTTGTTAAAGTCATCAAGCCAAGAGTGCAGACTTGAAGCCCACTGGAATTGAAACTCCATTGAAACAAACATCTTTGTAAGACAATTAAGAAAAAGTCATCAGTGCCACGTATATAGATGAGATACATATTTATACAGCATCTTCTTTCTTTTTGATCTCCAATATGAAGAGTTCTATATTAACAGAATTGCCTAAATATTAATGAAAACAAATAGGCTTGAGCCATGTTTGCCCTCCTTAAACCCATAGGAATATAGATCTGATGTCAAGTACAAAGATTGGCTTGCACCCCACAAGGTTATATATTGCACCACAAGATATATTACACTATTCAATAAAGTAATTAAGTGATTCATTGTTATTCATGGGTCCCCCTTTCTGAGCACTTTGACCAATATGAACTCTAGTCTTTTACTTATATAATCTACTGTGTTCAGGAGCATACACTACACCAGAGGAAGAGCTTCTAACTTGTAGGTTGGAGTTATGCTAAAGCCTGTGTTTGAATGGTATAATTGCATTTGAGTTCTCTCCAAGAGCTAACTGGAAATTGTATACAAGCCTTTTCCAGCCAGCTACCTAGAATAATTAAAAATCATGAAGCTGCTAGGCCCAAAATAAGAAATTGAGGGATGGAAAGCGAGACTGCAGTAATCACTCCTCCCAGACTTCCAGCAGTGTCCCATCTTCCAGCTAATCCTGAAAACTTAGACTTGTTCCCTTCTTACAGCTCTATCCCTTCAGCATTTTCTCAAAGCCTTGACTCCCAACCAGATCTTGTCTGTGATCATTCATATCCTTTAGTCATAAATAGCTGCCTGCAAAGACCTCTGTTCTCCCTGACATTTTTCTTTCATGAATGCTATAAGCACACATCTTAGTAAATTCAATTTGTCAAGCCTTTGATTGCTTTTTTTGTCTACTTAGTGCTACTGTTTCCTGAAGAAAGAAACAACAGGAAGGAAATCCATTACTGAGTCAAGTATTTGTCATCTAATTTGAGTATATAGGAGGGAGAGTTTCAAGACAATAAAGTTTCCTGCCATATGGCACTGTCAGGTTGGTTATCTTTGGTGAGGGCATACCCTAAAAGTGCACAGGAAAAGTTTGGCTACTTCATTTTTTAAGTACTTCTTATCTCAAAGCAAGTTTGTCTTATCTCCTGGCAAGACCTTCTTTTCATCTTCATCTTCTAAAAATAGGGCAAAGAAGCAAGCAATCATGACCTGGAAAATACAAAAAGAAAGAGGGTGCTAGATTTTTGTTTCTCTTACAGTTAATCTCTGTAACTAGACAGTTCCTTTTTGTACTGCTGTAGCTCTGAATTTCCACAGATCCTTTTATTAGAGGGTCTCCCTGCAGTCAGCACTCACCAGGACCTCATCAAAGCCTTCTGCTCCCCGATCAGGGCCTTAAGCAATTTATGCATCACAGTGTAGTTCTGTGAGGAGAACAAGCGACATGACTCAAAGCAGAGCAAGAACTAGACCTGAGAAGACTGATTTACAGGGTTTTGCTCTAGCTCATCCCTACCTAATGAAAGCAGGAAAGAGGCTTCAAGCAGGAAGTCTCAATGGGAAAGGATGATTTTCATTCTAGACAAAACGTTTTTCCACCTAAGGAACAAGAAGAACCTGCAAGACCCTGTGTGATAGGGATATTTCAATTTTTAATGATTACATATGAATTACAAAGGACTACTGCTTCTGCATGGGAAATAGTTTTATAGAGAGAATCAAATGATGCATTAGTACAAAACCAGAGTGCAACTCAATTTTGTAAGTCACAGCACCTGGAAAAATTGTCACAAGTTAGCTGTTACCTGTCAGCCCCTACTCCTAGCTGTCACCTGCCTCTGCTGTCACCCACGAACTGTGCACAAAGCCAAAAAAGTAGCTAAAAAAGGAGCATAAGATGATTCCAAGGACTGAGGAAGATTGCCACATCATATAGAACAAGTGCTCAAAAGCAAAAGAAGAGAAATCGTTTTCTGCTTTCTTTCTTTCCCATATCTCTCTGTCTCTACTTTTTTTTCTCGTTTTCTTGTTTTGTTTTTTTTCCTCTCTTTCCCCCTCCCCTCTTATTTCTTTTTCATGGTGAAGAGAACCTACCTAAGTTTCTGCTGTGATGTTGTTCCACTAAACTCAGAAACAAAGGAGAAAACCTGCTCAAATAACTGGATACTTTTTCCTTTTTTCCATCCGAATATTAATTCCAGGCAAATCCTTTAACTCCTTTCTCCTTAAGAAAACTATGAGATTGTAAGTGACAGTGTGACTCTACTGATAACCATGGAAGTTAGGTACAGAAGCTAGAAAATGGAATATCAAATCAGGAATTTCCTATTAATGAAAAAAATTATGACTTGATATGCAGCAGTTGTTACAGCTGTGACTGGAGCTCCATTGTTATCTTTGGAGAATTCTCCTGAATTTTACATTTTTGCCTTTATAAATTCTCCTTATCCTCTCTTATATTTTATATTGAACTCTGTTTATTGTAAATTCACAGTTTATAACAAACTTTGTTCAGAGGCCCCTGTAGGCAGACATTAGTCAGACAGGAGACACAAAGCTGTTGGGAATCATAATGCCATAATATTTCTCTAGTTACAAAATGTATAAAAGAAATTTGATTTTATAGTCCTCTAAGTAAAGCAGTAAAATAAAACATTTTTTACAGTGATTAGGTTACATTTGTCCTTCAGTTAGTGTGGTAGCCAAGACTGGTGATGTGACACAGAAATGCCAGTAGGAAGAATGAGAAGCTAGTGATAAGCTCTCATTAAAAGTGAAATATGAACAATTACTGTTTCACCTTTAACTGGAAGCACAAAGGTTACTTTCTTCAAAATCTTCCATGTTATTTTCTCCTCTGACCACAGTATTGTGAATTTACCAAGTGCCTTTCAAATCTATCAGCTGTTTAATGCACTGCAATTTTTGTTGCTGCCAGAAATTTAGGCAAACTGGAAAAGACCCAAAAAAGCAAAGTTCACCAACAGCTGTGAAATATCATAATTAACCTCCATAAAATAAGGTGTTTTCTTATGTAGACTTATAAGTACCCTTCTCTAAGGGTTACAGACAAGCAGTCCAGTTCATATTCACAGGCTACCTTTCCTCTGGAGTATCACTGCAGGTATTCAGCACAGGTATGTGTTAAGGTAGGAAAGATTTGTCAGACAGCATTATACTGACTCATAATGTGTAACTTTGAAAATTCAATCTTGCAGAAAAATACTAAGGCAATCAAGGTTTCCTAAATTTGATAATCATGGAACATTAAAAAAAAATATTCTGTGTCTAGAACTGAATGCATTATCACCTCAGGGGTTCTGTGGCATAGTCTACAGAATTTTCCTGCCAGTGCTTGTTGGCTGAAGAGCTATGCAGTTACATTCTTAAAAACTGAAGGAAATCTTTCCCATAATTGTTACTATAATTTTTTTTCAGACAGTATTTTCCTGACAAAAAAAAAAAAAAATGCCTCTTAACAATTGTTCCCATTTTTGCTCATTTTTGGTCTAAAAAAATTCATATTTTGTTTATGGTGCTTTAAAAAAATATATATACATATGTGTGCAGATGTATATATACATTGAACTATGATGACATTAAATGCATAGTATTCTGAAGTATCATATAAAGGGGAGTTTTGTATGGGTAAAGGGTTTGGGACTATAAATTAGAAAATCAGGTTCCAGTTTCAAACCTTCCTTGAGCTCAGTTTACAATATCTTTCAATATTTCTATTCACCATTTAGTGCCCTTTGTGTCAGTAAGTCATGCCTGCCTTCACTTAGTAATTAGAAGTATTGGGAAATTGCTAATTAAGACGTATTATCATCAAACTACTCCTTGACTGGACCATGAGCAACTGAGTTATAAGAAGGTGATTTCTCAAAGCAACTGCCAAACAGCCCGTGTTGGTGTTTTCTTTGCATCTATTGCTAACCTAAGCAACAGCATAGAAAAAGTCTAAGAACTTATATTACTAAATGAATGTAATCCTTTCTTTTTAATAAGAGATCATACATAATGAAGGGAGAGGAAATTTCTCAGTACAACGTCAAATAATTTTGTATTGTTCGTCACTGAAGAAAGAGTTACTCGCCATGACAAAATGGATTTCTTGCTTACAAGAACTGACAGTGAAACCAAAAGCATTTTCAAATGGAATTATGAGTATAACATCATCACAGTACCATGGATGTAAAATGATTTGATTGTTGGATTGCAAAGTAGGTCCCAAATAACCTCTGCTAATATGAAGTGTCAGTTTTACAGCTGATGGCAGTATTAAAGATGCAGTATTCCTTTCTCTTGAACAATTTACACTTTACTAAAAGGTATACAAATAGATTTTGATCTGCAAAGTGGCAGTGTGTACTTAAGAAGTCAAAGTAATAATTTAAGAAAAGTGACTTGCAGGCATTCAGGGTTTGGCCCCAGGTGCATGAGACAAATGGGTTCTGCATTGCCTGTGTGCTGTATCAAACTGCTGCTTGCACAGCTCTGGAAAGCATGTTGCAGCATGATCACATTCATTCTTCTCATTTGTGAAACTCCTGTTTACCTATAAAGCATGGCTGGTACTAAGATGCTGAAATATAAATGTGCCCTAGTGCTAGTTTTGTTCCATGTGTTTAGCATTCAACAAAGTCTGATCTAGAATATAACAGAGTAGGGAAAATATTATCATCCCTGCCTTTCATCAGCATAATTCTCCCTCCAGAGAATACCAGTGGCTCCACTGGTGCAAATAAGAATATCCTTGTGTCATGTTGTGGGTGAATTGTGCTCCTGTGGCTCTGTCTTGACAGCAAAGAAACCTGCTATTTTCACCATTGATTTCATTTAAATCAAAATTGTGTCCCAGGTCTCATCTATTGCTTATCTCTTTTCATAAATATTTTGCAGTTTTCAGTTTAAAAATGAGTGTAATTTATTTTAGACTAAACATGCAGATGTGCAAACTTTTTACTGTGCTATCTTTTAATAGCAAAATTAATCTTGGCTTTGCCTTCATCATAGAATGGTTATCATAGAATGGTTTGGGTTGAAAGGGACTGAAAGATCATCTGCTTCCTGCCCCCAAATGTTGGTGCATAGCAAGATTCTTCAAAATGCACAGCTGCATCCTCATTCTCCAGAGCACACGAAGTCATCCCCATGGTGGAGATTTATTTTGGTTATAGTTATACACAGATAGCAATTAAGAAGAATAATTCTTAGCTTTACTTTCCCTATTCTTGTTTCCAGGATAGGTTAGCTGAAGTAAAAAAAAAAAATGAAATAAGTATATTTACTGAGTGTTTTATTATTCATTCAAGCTTATTTTATAATTATTTCATTGCTATTTCACATGAAAGGCTACAACTACTCACGGCAATGCAGCTGCAAAAGCTCAACCAGAAAGGCTTCATATGGAGGATTCAGAAACCTTATGTCATCATTTTAAAACTTTCTGCACTTTGAATGCCTGTTCATGGTGGCAGTGTTGGGTAGTCTCCTCTCTTTGTCCTGACCTCTCCAAAATTGCCTTCTGCTGCCTTATTTCCTATGAGGTGGAGGCAGGATGTTTAACATATTAGAAAAATTTCCATTAAAAGTTGAGAAAATGTCAAAATTAATTTAGTAATAAATAAGAGGAAGGTTTCAAATTGCCTTCTGTTAAGGTTAGTTTCCTATAAAAACTTATTGACAGATTTTTATAAAACAGTGTTCTGGTAAAATTACCAGTTCAATCAATTTGTTCTTAGCAGCTAAAGACACAAGGACAGCTGAGGAGCAGGACCAGCTCCTTCCTCTTCACTTGGAAGTTCCTTTTCTGTAGGGTCTTTGAGCCCAGAACTATGTGAGTTTAGAAAAAAATATTTATCTCTGCATTTGAAACGTGGAGACATTGCTAATTCAGTCCTTTCTTATATGCTAAATGTTCTACACAGATCTTTCCTCTTTTGAAGTTTTCTGCTAGTTGCCAACAGTTTGGCTTGTCACGTGAACACAGCTCTCTAGAGTTTATATTCTGTTTTTCAAAGTGAAATAATTATGTCAGTGACATAATCACAACTATCCTATACTGCACAGAGACCCATTCTGCTGACAGCAGATTCTTCCTAAAATGAACATTGCTTTGTGTTTACCAAAAACTCAAGTCTGCACTTAGGTTTATCTTTCTGGTGATCATACATTTAAAAGCTTTAAGGCTTGATTCAGTGTCTTCAGCATAGCACAGTTCCAAGTTTTGTGTTTGTGAAGTCCTACACTACAATGAAAACACGGGCTAGATGCTGAATGCTTTATTACAAGATGATAATTAACTCTCTTCATGAGGCTCTACATGAAGCTCTGCAAGGAAGAGGAACAAAAGCCATATCAGACTTCGTAAGACTAGCTTTGAAGGAAACTACCTCACTGACAGGCACTTTTGCTTGATCACAGACAACAGTTCGCAAAAAATGACACTGCTAACTTATTTAAAATATGTGGCTGTACGTCTTGACAGAGCAAGTAGTTCCCTGATTTGTCACAGTTTGAGCATGGTGGTGTTTCTTTCACTTTGCTGCCTGAGGCCAATTCTGGGAGATATTAGGACAACTGCAAGCAGAAATGGAAACACAGAATGAACCAATCTCACAGCAGCTCCAAAGAGCAGTTCTAGCTGAGTGACCAAGAGAAAAAGCCTATGTCCTTTCAAACCTAAAAGCTTATGAAGACTATCAAGATAAAATTGCTTTCTGTACATTAAAGTCATTCTGTCTCTTTTAAGAATTCCATTAAAATCTTGAACGGATGTGAGTAAAAAAAATCATTTCTCCAAGTTTGCAGTAGAGCAGCATCAGTTTCAAAGGTTTGTTGTTGTTTTTTTTTTCAGGAGTTGTTCTGGTGGAATATTTTACATTTAGATAGCACCTCTCACCTGAAGGATCCCAAATTCCTGTACAAAATCTGAAGTGTGTGAAGGAATTACCTCCTTTAACCATCAAAGTAAAGATGTGTAGCCACCTATAAACTAAAACAGCATAGCCCACATGACACAACTCAACACAGAGGGGGAACACAAATGCAACAGGAACACCAAATCCAAGGGGAAGTTCCCATCCAGTGAACCTGAATTTGGACAGGTCATGGCTGTTATATAAATATTCTTACCAAAAGAGTCGTAAGACTTTCAGTTGTTCCATTTCCATTTCTGGGAAAATGTCTTTGCTCTAGAGCGACTGGTTCAGTATTGTCTCAAGTGAACTGTGAATTACTCAGCTGCTGCCATTACAGCCCATGCTGCCTTTAGGAAGCTGTCCACCAGAAGGCAGGTAGCTTTAGTCCAAATTCTTTTGGAATGGTACAGAGTTCCCACAGAAGTATCTCACCACATACACTCACACATTTCCAGAAGACTTAGCCAAAATTGCTGGCCTACAATGCATTCTCTGGCTTCTTTCTGCCTGGAACGACCTACTTAGAATATTAAATCCACACCTGTCTTCCTTCTGTCTCAGAAAGATAATATTTACTCATAGGTTGCATCACTGTTCTACAAATGCTGATCTGAAGGACCTTACCCTGTTTGTTCCATGAAATATGCATGGTATGATATTCTGGTTTAGAGTCACATGACTTTCTTTGCCCTTTTGTTGTGGGTAGGCCAATGGATGGCCACCTGTGGTTTGGAACGTTTTGCAATTCACTCTGGATGCTGCCAAGATAATAAAAAAGAAATTCTTAATCATGATGTTGTGAAATCAGCAAAGGAAGCATGACTGAATTCAGCTAGGGACTCATTCCTAATTCCTCTAATGTGAGCAAAGTAGTTTTATATGAAAACAAAACAGTTATTTGCTGCATTTCATCTAGTGAAATACAAATACTGAAAGTACATGCACGAAAAGTATGTTAAAGGGATTTGCCTGCATTTGCCTTCACATATAAACAGTTGTTGTTATTGGCAATGTACATCCCTCTAGCAAACTCTTGCTTTTCTTGATGATGAGACATTTTTCAATTGTGTTGTATAAGGCCAGTGGTCAAGTCATCTAAACACAGCCATTAAACTTTCCCTTTTACTGCTGTACTTGAATTAGGACAAATATTGTCACTAATTTTCACAGCTTAAACCACACTAACAATTTTATCTTCATCAGAACCTATGTTATGTTGAAGAAACATTACCATCTTACCATCTGTTTCACTTTGCATAGAAATGGACAGGGAGGTCTTCAGCTAGCAGGAATATTATATGTACCATGTAGAAAGTGAGGAAGGAGGGGAGAAGAAAAAAATTGCAGGAAAAAGTAGAAATTGCACTTCAGTAATTCGAAACACAGCAGAGAAATTGATGCTGCATCTTTAAATAACTTGAGAAATGTATTTCATCTTTAATTCCCCATTTTCCTATTCAGAACAAGTGCTGCCCAGGACTGGTTTTCGAGCGGATTCCTCTGGCAAGTATTCTTCAGCCTTTGTTGTTCTGTAAATTAGTTGTCCTTCATTTTATGTTTTAGTTATCCTTCTTTCTTTATCATTTCTCCAGATAATGACCAATCATGACTGCCCAGTCCCCATTTTATTTTGTATGATTCTTTTGGGGTTATAGAATGCTTACTCTAAATCTTTCTATAATAGATTTGCATTTTGAGAAAGAAAAAACATTTCTTTTTCCTCAGTCAATTTTTGTGTATGTTTTACTGTGTTTTACGTGTATTTTCATACATTAGTGTTCAATCTTTAGCATAAAAATGTATCTCTATAACTCATGCCCATTCTAAACTTAAGCTATACTATTTGTAAAACTGAATTTAGTTTTATCCCCTACGTATGCCTTGGGCTGTAAAAATGTAAAAGCAAAAACTTTCAAAATTGAGAGATTTTTGGGGTGTTTGAATCAACACTGGTCTGGTAAAATGGCAGTGGACTTCTTTAAAAACCAGCAACATTTGATTTCTCAGTGTGATCATGTTAAGTGAACAATTAAAACAGGCATCCCATACCAAAGAAAAGGCTGTCTTGACAATCCCAATAAAGTCTTTTCAAGTCCTGCACAGTTTGGACAGAGATCCTAAATTAAATATGATATTGGCCTGGTTTTGCATACCCCAGTAGGGTTTATACTGAGTAATTGTGTTAGCACACCAATTCTTTTTTTATTTTTTTTTCTTTGATGATTTTCATACTGAAGTCTTTATTTGCCAGCTTTTCTCTCTATAGATACCAGGAGGAAATACATATATTTTTTCAAAAAGCTATTCTTATTGTAGACCAGAAGACCCATGACTGTCTTCAAGCTTTTCACATCTTTCAAGACCATCTGAAAATCAGATGAAGTTATTGTAGTTTTTTGTCAATCACAGTTCACAATTTCTAATTATTTATATGAAACAGAAATCTTCATCATCTTCAGCAAGGGACTGCTAATTAGTTTTTGTTTTTAGCAGATAAGTTGAGTACACCCAAAAAGACTGTAAAATAATCACAGCAAAGCTCTTCATCTTTGCTTTAATTGCAATATAGAAGAGACTTAATAAAAAAATTCTATATCAACATTTACAGCATCATCTCAAATACCAGGTTTAACACTGTAAAATCACATAGCACTTGTTCATCCTGACTCACACAGAAAATCAATTCATCGTCTTCAGGGATATATTTTCTCAACATGTAAGAAACAACTGCATGTATGTTAATCAGTGTGTAATTCACCTACCTATTCAGGTGAATACAGTACAGAAAGCTAGCTCAGAGTAGAAAGTCACATCCTCACCTGTGAGATCTCATTATTGTTCAGTAACAATCTATTCTGGTTGCCCAGGAACCAGAAAGCAGAATTTCCCCATGCTCTTTACCATCCCCACTGTGCAGCAATGATCAGATCACAGCTTGCCCAATATCATTCTCAAAGTCATGGGGGAGCCAGCTGATTTTATAACCAGGCAAAGTGAACTGGTGTGGGTTTTTTGTCTTCTAGACCAAATGATCAGTTAAGAAAGTTTTCATTTACACAAAAAGGAAGAAACTAAATTCTATAACTATAAAAAAAGAGAATAAAGTTACTAGCAGGCAAAGCTTAAGTTCTTATTCTAACATAAATGTGTAGGGAGGCAAGCAGGAATGGGGAACCTTGTCATTCTGGCACAGGATACCCTTTTATGTGATCAAAAATATAGACTTAAGGTGAAACTTTCCTTTTGATGAAACTGGTAGGAGACAGGACATTAAGGTGTATTAAGTTGACAGGAAGGATAAGCTTTGTTAATTCAGTATTGGCTTGACTCCCATGTCTGCAGCTTATTCATTTCTTCTTACTTAGCATGAACCACAAGGTGCTAATCTAGGTTAGCAAGAGAAAACAAAAAGACACATTTTCCATGATGAAGTTATATTAACCAACAGTTTGCGGTACATTGCAAGGCACAGGAGCGTAACTTGCTGTAAGTAGAGGTAATTTTCTCTGTATGATCAACTGAAAATCTGCTCCAGCAAGAAAACCCCAAATTTAGTCTATTTAACAGTCCTTTGTGAGGAAAAAAAAAGTACCAGAGTCCTAGAGAAGTGAACACTGGTGGAATATCGGATGAAATGTAATCATTTATGTGAGTAAGAACACTTGATCAGTTTGTATTCAAGAATACTGAACTGCTGCCACATAATAGTAGGGGCTTCCAGTAAATCTACCAAGCATGAGCTCCTGTAGGAGAAGCACATACTAGTGAACAGTTTACCTGTCTTTCAGAATCAGGAAAAAAGGGATCTCAGCAGCAGCAGCGCTTTAGAACGTATTTTCTATCAAAGATGAACTGCCAATATGGAGATAAACTGAGAACCATGTGAAACAAGTTTAGCAAAAGTTGGTTGCTCAGATTAATATGGTAACTGATTGTTTACACCAAACAAGCTTAATCAATTTATACTCCAACTAGAAATTTTAAAAAATGCCAGATATAATTGAAACACTTTTACATTAGCCTGGAGAAGACAGTGCTTATCATGAAATGTAAAGAGCAATGGCTAGAAAGCATGTAAACAATTTACTAAAAGAACAGTTTCTGGACTGAAAAGACTAATATTTTTTGAGAGCCTTGCATTAAATCTTCTGTCTAATTTTCATTAATCAATTAAGCAAAAAAACCAAGGTCCACTTTCAGAGAGGTAACCTGAGGAATCTATGGTGTACCTGTCTCAAGATCAATGGAGAGGTGGTCAGTGCAGCCAGTAGAGTCATACCACACCAAGCATGAAAGCTGAAATAACCAACAGCAACAGTGGAGGAAGCAGTCTTGTGTACTAGTCATTCACTGGAGATACTGTGATATTACTGCAAAAAGTAAGTAAAATTATGGGATGCAATCCAACAGTGAAAACTCTGAATGAGGCAGGTGACCTGGCAACAAAGACCATAAACAAGTTCAGGTACCAGTGCCTTCTTTGCCTGTGTCTTTACTAGTAAGGTCTGTGTGCTGTTTGCTTGCAGAGGTTTGCAACAACAGGAAGCTGGACTAGGTGACCCAGGGATCCTTTCCAGTCCTGTGTTTTGTTTCCTTAGTGGGACAGAAAAGAACATTATTTTTCAAAAGCAGTGTTCAGTGGCCTGGTCAGAGTTGGCAGAGAATGATCTCAATGGATTTTCTTTAGGAAGGAAGGCTCTTCTGAGCAAGCGTGGTGGCACAGTCAGTTAATCCAAAGGCTTCTGAACTGTGTTAGAGGTCATAAAAAACTATGCCCATATACACTATTTTTTAGCCTAAACCTTTTCCTGGTCAACCTGGCTTATCTATTCAATTCTAAATGGGAATAAAAACAGCTTCTTGGATTCTGGTGCCAGCATTTGTTTGGATGAGCTTTGTCAATGTATCTGCTTGAGGGATGTTTTTATTTCAGTTTGCCAAAGCAAGTATTCCTCACAACCTGACATTCTTGTATTTTCTTAATGTATTCCCAACTGTGCATATTCATTCACGTGTGTGCATATAAAGGTAGTTCTTGGTTTGTGACAGACTGCTGGAAACAGTGCCTTGAGTGTTAGACCTGAGTTACAAGTGGTGACCATACTGTGTCTGCAAAGCTCTCTCCCTAGTGCTAAGCACCATCCTTATAGGCACAGCAAATCAGTAAAGTATTGCTTTAATCTGAAAATTCCTTTGCCTCTCACAACTTGTAAACAATTTGCATTAAGTTAACATACTGTACATGCACAAACTTCATTTGTTCTTTTACATACTGTTGAGACACTTATAAATTTTAAGTCAGTATAATAAACTGTTCAGTTCTCTTTGGGTTCTCAATATATGAGAAGCAAGTTGGTAGGGAAAGGTAATGCTTTTATTTTACCAGTTGAAATATTTGTGGTTCATTCTCTTACCAATATAGATTGTTGAAATAATGCACTATGACGCTGTCTACAGAGGATTTTTAATTGCACAGTCATAGTAGAGAACCAGTGCATGTAGTTCTGTATTTGTCTTCGTAAGACTTGACTGAAACAGATTCAGCTTTAATCCCAGACTAAACCTGGGATCTGCTCAATTCCACAGTTTATGAGGTGTCCACTGATGGCTCTGAGGAGAGATCTATGAGAGATGCTGAAGTACCACGTTTCAGCCATCTGTAGTCCCTCTTGTCCCAAGGAAATAAGGCACAACTGGTGACACTACGAGCAGTTTGCTGAAATAAACCCACTCATCCCTTTTTGTCTCTGAGGGTTGGCAACAAGTTGATCAAAGCTGTCACAGTGTGTAGACCAGAATGCAATTCGTAGGAAAGACCATTCCTGTTAATCACTGTCCTGCTTTAGTGATGAGCCTAAAGCATCTCTGAGCATGCAGATAAAGTAATAGTCACAATAAACAAGTTCATAGTCCCTTAAATGCTTACAGTTTCACTTTGTAATATTTGAAATTTTATTCAATTATTATTATTTTTGACCCAGAACAATAGATTCTTTCAAGTGAATCTAAAGACACTTTTATAAGAAAATGTCTTTTAAAAACCACTTCGTTGCTGAATTGACATTTTCCAGGGCAGAATATATTTTTACAGCCAGGATACACAGGCATATGGAAGCACAATTTTAAGGATTCAAAAAGCTGTTGAGACTTTAATTGGGTAGCATTAAGGAGTTCAAGAATGATGTTAGCTTTCAGTTTAAACCCTAAGACTTAGAGGCTTATAATGAGAGCTTTCGTCAAAACTCTTTATTGAGAGTATTGCCAGAAAGTGAATACTTAAAAGCTACATTATGTAAAAAGACATACTGCTCTATATCTGTGTTTGGAACTTAAATGACCTGTAATGATTTTCATCTTTTGTAACTTGGACTGATGTATCTCTGTCTCCCATTTCAGTTTATTCTTTTTAGGGTTTAATGAACTGCAAGGAAAACACAAATTAAATACCAGAGGTGGATGAACAGCAGTCCATTATGCAGTCAGTTTTAGGAAGAAGACACCTTTATAGCCTCTATTTTGGACAGACTTTTCCAGTACTGTTCTTCTATGAATGTATTCTAGCTTGGTTTAGTGTATTCTACTGAACATAATCATCCTCCAAGAGATAACCTGCATTTTCAATTCTCCTCCTTGTCTGTGGCCCATTTGTTTCCACCAGCTCTAACCAGGATGCCATTAGTCATGTGCAGTGAACACAAGGTGGGAGGGAAGATGGTGCAAATTCTCAAGACAAAGCCAAAATGCTTTGCTCAGTGGGATTTCCCTTTAAACCAGGTCCCGATTACAAGGAGCTGGATGTTCACCTTCGGAGAATGGAGTCTGGGTTTGGCTTCAGGATCCTGGGAGGAGATGAGCCTGGACAGCCTGTGAGTTATTTCTTCCTGATTTTCCTTTTCCTTCCACACTCTAAAATCTGTGTAAAGGTCAGAGAAATATTACTACATAGCTGAACCCAAAGGAACATTGTGTTAAGGCTATAAGTAAAATGGCTTTTATTCATCCATAGTAAAAGACAGAAGTTTCAGGTTGTTCACATCTAAAAGATGTAACAGCAAATGAAGTTGGACTCAGAAGGCATTAAGGTAGAAACAGTGCATCACTCATCTCATTACTGCAGAGTGTGACCTGGCACCTCTTAGTCTTCACTTTCCAAAACCAAGTTTAAGCAGAAGACTTTAAAAATCAAATTATGTAAGACTGTCTGTAACCACGTCCAGTGTAGGCAGACTGTATTCATAATATATACATGTCAACAATGCAGTTTATTTCCAGAAACACAGAAGGCCCCACCAGGGAACAGTGGTCCATGTTACAGGTTAGATGTCAACATCATATCATGCATCAGGCATAAAAATAGTAGCTTTATACCATTCAGAGGGAAACATCCCTGTAACCAAATAACAGGTAACAAAAGCAACATAGATTCACTGAAGGTGAAATAAATATATAAAATAAAACATATACACAGTATTTAAAAGAAATGTTGTAGAAGCCCAGAAGATACAGGGCTAATGTATGAGACATCACAAATATGTACACATTTTTTGTACACTATAACTTTGAAAGAACAGGCAGAATTAGTATTCCTTCAGAAAAAACTTCATGATGTAATGATATTTTGGTAGTGAGGACTAATCCCAAGTCAATAATAATAGTGGTTTATTATCACAACCTTATGCACAGTCTGAGTCCTGTGTTACCACATTTCTGACATAAGGTATAACTAATTATTAGGTTTATATATTCCCTAGTTGATAGATTTGTGTATTCTGTATTCAAATTCCTACAGAATAATATAGTTTTCATTCAAACATTAACATTAATAAGCACATGGCTCTGAGAAACAAAGAAGCTCTTCTATTTTAAAATTTTCAACATCTGTCAAAGTACTGATAAATATTAATAATTTACTGATGTCTCCTGGAAAAAGAAAAATATACACTGTATTCTCAAAAAAGTACTTCAAATGCTGATTGAAATGCAGTGGTTCTCATTTAGAATGAGTGTTTTGGAATGATTTTCAAATATAAGTTATTGCTCTCCTGAAGAACTCCAAAACAACACTGCTTCATCATCTACACTTGTGATAGATGTGTGCCTAAAGCCCCTCTGACATCAAACTTCCTTCCATGGAACATGTCCCACTGCATATAAAATGAGACACATTCTCCAACTAAGCATTTTTCCTGTCCTTTCTAGATGGCCCAGCCAGTATGGGTTCTCAAAGCTCACCTACTGGATGAAGCCAAAAAGGAAATCTGTTAGGAGATAGTGTTAATATGTGCCATTTTATCATTTTACACTGTAAAGAAATGGCACTAGTGGAAGGCACTATCTCCAAGATCAGGTTGCCTAGGGCTTTGAGCAGCTTAGTACAATGGAAGGTGCCCTGCCAATGGATTTCCCTCCCCAATCACAGGGAGGTTGGAAGTAGATGATTTTTAATCCAACCCAAACCATTCTATGATTCTAGAGCATTTGGAAATCTCCCTCTACCTGCTTCAGATAGTAGTGTCTAATGGCATTTTCTCTCTCCCAGGAAAGTGTCCCTGGCTACAACGCTGCTCAGTGTTCTGGGGAAGTCTCTCTTAGTGTATTCTTTAGTGGTTTTTTCATTACAAATGGATAATTAAGTAGTCACAGACTGAGTGTCTGACTGTCTCTGCAGATTGGAGGTTTATAACAATCTCATGGGGAAAAGTGCAGTTCAGATGCCTTATTTAAAAGATGATTATTTATATAAAATTAAATAATTTCAATCCAAAGAACTGAGAAAAAGCCTCTTTTAGAATACCCAATATTCTGATAGTTAAGAATATATGCCAGAGTTGTGAGAGACTTGAGTCTGCTCAGCAATGCAGTAGAAAAGGAATTTTGAAACAAGCTTTTTGTCCCGCAGCTACATGCATTATGCACTGAATTGTTCCAGAGGAAAAAGGTCTTTCTAGTGTCTTTTCAGCAAAGGACTGACCTGAGTTTGCTGTCCACAGTCAAAGAGTCGTAGCTGGATACCAAGTACAGAGAAAAGCAACTTGCTGTTTTTGGAAAGCAGGACCAAAAATGCTGCCTTCTGTGAACCACCCTCTAAGATGCTTTACTGTCCTGCTAACAATTGCTCCCAGCCTGTGCTTAGCCTCAAGGTTGCTGTTTCTATTTCAGTGCTTGCAAATACAAAAGCATTTTACCCCACATTTATCAATCCAACAGGATTTATGTCTCCCCACAAACCATATCTCAAAGCCCTCAAGAGTTAATAAGATCCTAACTTGAGGCCGAGGATCCTAAGGTAAAAAGGCACCTCCCCAGAACTAAGTGTTGCAGTGCTGAATTTCTCAGTTCTCACTCCCTCGTTGTTGTGCACCTACTTGTTCTCACTGATCAAATACATCACCAATAAAGAACACAGATACACTCTTCTCTTTTTTTTAGTGTCCCTCTATTTTGTATTCAAAATACAAGACTTCTTAATTGTTTTCTCCCCTCCACTGCTTCCCTGCTCCCCCATGGACAGCTCACCTGCAGCCTTCCATTTCTTTCACCTCCAGAAAAGGAGAGGCAGTCTCCAAACCACTGCTTTTCCTATGAAACAAGAACTGAGACACTTTGAAATTTTTGTTTCAGGTCTCCTGCTGTGCAGTCAGGTAACACAGAATGAAAGGAAGCTTTTGTCTTTGTGGTTTGATTTCTAAAAAGGAATATGGGTTCTTCAGCATAAGGCAATAACTTTTTCAAAGAAGCAGAATCCAAATAAAGTTTTTTTAGAAAGATAATATAGACACTATAGAGGGACTGTAGCTTAGTTTCATTCTAGTTATATCTGCTACCTGGATCCTTAGAAGAATAAAGTGCTGCTGAAATATTACACTTTCTGTATTTGTAAGCGTAAAGATGCTTTTGAAAGGAAATACTTCAATTGAGAAATTTCAAATATCAAGACTGTGAGTTATGCCAGTTCCAATCACCTCTCAAATCTTCTAATATCATTCCACCACAAGTATTTATCATATCTCCCAGTAACTTGAGGATTTAGAGATAATCTGGCTCTGTTACAGTTAATTATAATATCACTGAAACATTACAAATATACATTGGAATATAAATTGGAACTTTTCTGAAGTTGAAAATTGCTGTCCCAAAAGGGAAATATATTTTGGATACATTTGTGCAGCTCAAACTCAAAATCACAGGAACATATACATAATTTCACTAAGAGCTTTACCTTTTCAAAAGAGAGGGACTGCAGTTCTTCTCAAAATTGTCTGCAAGATGCATGTTTATATTCTTTTTATTATCAGTGCCAAGATACAGACACTTCTAAGACATAACAGATGTCCATTGAGCAAAATGTTAGGATAATGCATGGGAAGTCCTATTTTAGCAGTGATTGGGCAGAGTTCAGATGAGTAGCTTAGATTTAGACATCACAAGCACTTAAAATTAAGTGAATCACACCTTTTATGTGTATACACTTAATTTTACTAAATGCCTGTGAAGCCACTGTGGTATATTCAGAGAAACTGAAACACAAAATCAAATAATTACCGAGAATCACAAAGAAAGCCAGTATCAAAACAGATTAATAACATGTATGAGTTAATAGATCCGGGCTTCAATTTCAGATTATGCTCTGCCACAATATTCCTAATCGCAGTATATCTCATGTTTAATTTCAAGCATCAGGAGAAACTTTCCTTTTTCTCTACAACAAACTCGTTATTGCTTACATGTCGTCATCCTTTTCCTTACGCATTCAAAGCAATCTCATGCCAATATGAAACTGCATTACAAAGGTAATATAATCCTGATATATTTTTTTCCAATTTGTGTTTTGCATGTAGAATTGATAACTATTATGGCAACTACTCATCCATGAAATGAGAGCAGATGCTGGATAAGAAACAGGTTCAGACACAGAAAATGAAAAAGTAGAAATATTAATTTATTCTTGCTATTAAATATACAAAGTAACAGATATGGTGGCCATCATCTTGACAAACACAACTAAAGTGTTCAAAGTAGGACCCTGCTGCTTATATTAGGAGTCCACCATTGAGATGAGTAACACAATCCCATTCCCAGGTGGACATGTGAAATTTCAGCAATAATTAATTAGTCAAAAGTAGAAGGAGTTTTCACACTTTGCTGTGGATACTGGTGACCTACCATGCTGTGATTTGCATTTGTGTTTCTCCAAATGCACGAATTGTTCCATATTTTGGCAGACAATCATAAAAAAACTTAAAGAGCTCAATAAAACCAAAGGAAGAAGATACGCCCTATAATCTTCCAAGCTGCAGAGGGTTATCACCCATCTCTTCACAAAAGAACTAGGAGAAAAGTCTTACTCATATGCCCAATTCGAAAGTTTTTGAGAATACTCTGTGTACATCCAGCTAAACATAGCCTTGGAGAGCTTATTTTTCTGTCCAGTAAGGGAGCATAAATACATATTCCATAGTTGGATTTTGCACAAAGTATTTGCCAGAGCTTTGAGGTAAATTCTTTCACTATTTGAAGAACAGAATGGAGAATCTGAAACAGTCCCTGTGGCCACTCAGCCTGGTGCTGCTTAACAGGATCCCAGGAACACCAGAAATCAGGAAAACGCCACATCATGTTCTCTCTTTGCTAAGTTTTGAAAGTAAAAGTAAGCCAAAGGGAGGCTAAAAACTGGGGAAAATTCTCCAGGCTCCACACAGGGTTTCATTTAAACACTCTGCTGGGATACTTGCAACTCTGCAGCTAAGACCACAAAAAACCCCACAGGAGCACCTGTGTGACTACCACATCTAGCCTTTGCAGTTCATCGTGAAAAGCAGTGTTTGAGAGCTTTTATCTTTTCTTATTTAAAGTGGATTGTCACACGGTATGTCATATCCATCATTCTGTGCTCACTCTCACAGTGAAAAAGAGAAAGGAAAACTTGGAACACTCTCTGAATGTTTTGATATTCTTTCAAAGAAAGCAGGTTTTGTTTGAATCAAGCTCAACTGTTCTACCAGTTATTCCACAGGGAAAATATATATGTCTTCTTCTAATAAATTATGTGAAATTATATGTATATAAAGTGGAGAAAACTGTTAAAAGTTTTTGGACAGATTTTTACTAGTTTATACATCCCATACAAATCACATTTAAATGTTGATTTGGGAAAACAACATTGCCCAGAGCAAGCTGACATTTTTCCTCTTTTTTTCCATTTTGTTAATCAGTCACTACCTAAGCAATTATTCATTATGAGTAAAAACACTTTAATATAGCACTTCCTTTCTCCTAAAGAGTCTGAAAGCAAACTCTGTGTGGTGAGGTCACTTCCACTAATCATCTCAGGTGTATAACTCCAGGTGTTTAAATCACACAGCAGTGAAGAACATTTGCTAAGAAATATGTAGACTCACTAATTTTAAGTCAAAAGGATTCTTACATGGAATTAATGTTTAGATCTTCTGTGTAATCTAGTCTAAACTCCACAATCCTTAGAGACAGATTGTCTTGATTTGAAGGCATCAAGTGGATTTTCCTTAGATTAGGATTCTCAGGTGTGTCACTCCTATGCAGGTAGGAAACATCTTACCTTGTTGCCAAAGGCAAGGAAGCACAGACACACAGATCTCTTCACCTGTGCTAAATCGCTAGCCTAATTTTGGAAGAAAGGGAAAATCACTGCAACATTCATGTAAGTTGGAGGCTCAGTGTATAAATGACAGGATTTTGTTTCTTTGCTGCCTAGATTCTCATCGGAGCAGTAATTGCCATGGGCTCAGCAGACCGAGATGGTCGTCTCCATCCTGGTGATGAGCTGGTGTATGTAGATGGGATTCCAGTGGCCGGCAAAACCCACCGATATGTGATTGATCTTATGCATAACGCTGCCCGAAACGGGCAAGTGAATCTTACTGTGAGGAGAAAGGTGCTACCCACGGGTGAGTGAAGGCTGGGAAAAGTGAAATGGAAAACAGATCCCAATGCTAGCAGCACAAACAGGTGCTGTTCTTGAAAAATAGAGGAAATAAAAGTGAATGTTGGTGTCATTTTGAGGAAAGAATAATTGTAAATGTGTCCCTTGTTTCTGTGATGAAAATACTACAGCTGAGTGTTGTTTCCTTCAGAATTGGAAACAATATTGGCAACCCTGGTGTGGTGATCATGAGTGCTCTGGTTTTGTTCCATGCTGTCTTGGTCTGCACTGTCTCTTCTTGTCCACTTTTGGGACTATTTGTTCACCCAAGTTAAAGCCGTTTGAGCTGACTGTGTCAATAGGCAATCAGAGAAAGGCTCAAAGACTGTTAACTGTTCAGGGCAGGAACTCATTTCACTCTTGTGTCTGTTAAAAGCCCATTTCTGGTCTCACTTATGTCATCTGAAATTTCCCCCCAAACTGCAACACAAGTGGCTGAAAACCTTCTGTAGGGCATAAGTGGCTCCTAGGAACAGGGCCAGATTCTCCCATCAAGGAGACACATTCAGGAAATGAACCTAAAACAACATGAAGTGTTTGTAGTAAATTAGATGTTTAGACTAGCTTGGTCTCAAACATCGAACCTGGAGAAATGTGTGGCGGCATCTATTAAAGCTTTAATGGGAGAATTTAATGCCATTCCATTGTAACCTTCGCTTACTCAAGGAGAGAAGTTTATTTAAGAACTTTTAAAACAATTGTGGTGAGTACACTTCACTGAGGCACCAGAAATGAGCAAACCCCCGTTCCCAGCCTGTCCTGTCTTCTGCCTCCCCGTGCCCTAGATCCACCGTCGCTGCCTGCACCATTCCCCTTCGCTCCACTGCCAAAAAACCACCCTCCCACTCACCTTCGTGTTCTCAGTCCCCCTCCCACTGCGGCACTGCAGCTCCCTGCCAGCCACGCTCTCGCGGGACTGACTTTCTTCTGTTACTGACTCCAGAGTCCTCCAGCCAGAAAGCTCCCCCTGCGCCCGGCGCGACGCCCCCTCGCAGCTCCCCCAGCGCGAGGAAAATGGCCAATAACCAAGGTAATCCGCCGAGTCCTCGCCTTCAGCGCCTTTGCTGGCTGTACAGAACGCAGGCAAAATTAGCAAGAGGGTTAGCACGGAGTGGATGCCAGTCTTTGCTGCTGCTTGTTAAATATTAAAGGGTCTACTAACCAGCCTGGTCCCCTGGCACAGAGGATGAGGCAAGCTGGTAAAACACCTGAAGTTGTTCTTGGGTCTTAAGAGTGCCACACCAGGGAATATAGTGTGTAACTCATTAATATTTAAGTATTGCAGGAGCTGAACAAGATTTTAATGTGGTGTGTTAAAACATAAGCTTTGTGGAAAAATTTTGAAATTACTGATGTTGGGCGTGACTGCAAAATGCTATACTAATACATCAAACCAATTAATTTCATGGGAATTTCTCACTAGCATGAATGTATTCAACAGAGGGGCCTGGGGTTTTCCTTACCTGTCTGTAGATGATATGTTAGCCTTCATCTGGAATCACCATTTTCCACATACACTTACCCAGATCTGGAACAGAAAATCACAATTCACAAGCTCTGGAAAACAATTTGATTAGGAATATGTGGTATTCAAAACAATGTGGATTAAAATACCATTTTTTTCACAGCCAGAAGCAAAATGTAGTTTTTCTGATGAATGTCTATTTCACAACTGACAGTCAAATAGCCATTTAAACTTTTCCTCCTTTATCTTTCTTTTCATATATTTAATGGCATTCAGTTGCATTCTTTTATGGCCAAGCCAGCCTTTGGTCATTCTACAAAGTAGGATAATTTTCTTTCTGTTGCAGCCATACTGACATAAACAATATTCAGCTTTCTGAAATGCAACAACCAGAAAATGAGATCTCTCTTGTCACTGACTATGGCATTTAGTTGCAGATTTGGTTCAATAACTCTTGGAGATTTTCAGTTCTAAAGCAGGAGTATAATAATTGTTTGTTTTTCTTCCTCTTTATACTCTCTAATTACTTTATTTCATAGTTGCAGAAGAACTGCTAAAGGACACACCTGACTGAGAAAACAACAGCTTGTCCTTGGATGATGTTTATTTTATTGATATATACACACTGAAAGTCTAATTTGCAAACTCTCTACCTAGGATGTATGTGTGTATGTGTGAGCTCCTCACATGTTAAGTAAAATGACTCTGCCACTCTTGTTGCTCAGAACAGAAAACATATTACTTACATTTATCTGAAAGTTCTGTATTAAAACTGTCAATAAATGCTGATTTGTATAAACAACTTGGATCTGCGAGGAATATAAATCTTTTTTCCCATCTGGAGAAGTAATTTTACTGTTTTCAATCGCCAAAATACTTGCACTAAAAAATGTGTAATCCCACAAGTTTTAACTTGTTCCCTGGTTTTGTTACTGTAAAGCAATACTGAGGTGTGGATGGACTCCATTTTCACTTCTGCCCTTCTGAACTAGCCAGAGAAGAGCATCTTCAAACTCTTTAAATGACCACTGCTTTTTCTGTGACACCCACAGAAAAAGTACTTGTGATCATTTTTCATTGTATAACTGCTCTGTTCCATGAACATCTTTTGAGCATGCTAATCAGCCTGTAAGGAGAACATAATGCAGCTAATCCTAATTACTCTATGTTAGCTCCCTGCTTAAATTCCTGTAATCCAAACACAAATAATTTTATATTGGATTAGAGAGTCACATTTTCCTCTTGGTGAAAGATCAAGCAGCAGATAAGGGAATAGTGCTTGCTAATGTTTTAGCAATTCAGATAGATACTGTTTCTCACTTCACTCTCCCCTCTTCTGGCTAGCTTAGCAGTGAGGGTTCATGCTTACTTATCTGATTACCCTTGAATGTTCTGCATAATTGTGTGGATTCCTGTCTCTCTGCATCTATTACAGCTCCTAGTTTAATACTTGCAGTAGTCTGGGCTGTAGACAGTCAACTGTATTCATGTTGCATTAGCAAATGCACCGTAAGTCACAGAGCCACTGAGCAAGTCAGACTGTGACACTGGTGTGATTTTATGTTGTAGGAGAACCCTGCCCAGAGAATGGCAGAAGCCCAGGCTCGGTGTCTACGCACCACAGTTCTCCAAGAAGTGACTACACGACTTACGCGAACAGTAATCACGCTGCCTCCAGTAGCAATGCTACTCCCCCCGAGGGCTTTGCATCTCACAGCCTGCAAACCAGCGACGTGGTGATCCACCGCAAGGAGAATGAGGGCTTTGGCTTTGTTATCATCAGTTCCCTGAACAGGCCCGAATCTGGGTCCACAATAAGTAAGTAAATCATGTTGTTCAGTTTATACTTTTCCAAGTTTGCCCCAAATAAAAAGAAATAAATTAATTTAAACCTAACTGCTGATAATTTATCGCTGCAGAGATTGAAAGGGAGGGTGCTCTCAATGTTGCTTCAGGGGCATTATTTTTCTGTTGTATTTTGGACAAAATCAGCGGTTATTCTGGCCTCTCAGGCACTGTGCTTCACACACTCCTTTGGCGGTCAGAGTAATATGGGATACAACCACGAAGTAGATTTTGTCTGTTACTATGTCCCAAAAAGAGATTCTGCAGGCAACCAGTAGGGTTATATGAATAAATTATTTCCCCATGTGCAAGTGAATTGTTTGGGTTTTTGTTGTTTTTTTTTTTTTACTAAATCAAGATGAAGTTCAGGAAGTTGAAATAAAAGCTTAGATCACAGCAAACCTTATGACACCAGCTGTCCAGTAAGGTGACTGCAGAAGTAACTGGAAAACGGGAAAACTGGTTAGATGCAGATACAGAGAGGCTGATTAAAAAAAAAATTACAACTGAGTACAGGGAGATGATGTATCTCCCTATACTCAGTAGTAGCCAGATTGCAAGATCTGCCCTTAATAATTATAGTTTGCTTTCTGTTCAGAAAAATGATGTTTGCTGTGGGTAAATTTTATTGCTTTAATACAGGCATCTGGTGTCATTTGAGATGTCCTGGGTAGATCTAGGGAGAGACCAGGCAGATGTGACATAGGACCTACAGAAGACTCAAACCCTTTGGTAGTGGTAGCTGCAG
Organism: Platyrinchus mystaceus; assembly: GCA_035041135.1. Lineage (NCBI taxonomy): Eukaryota > Metazoa > Chordata > Aves > Passeriformes > Tyrannidae > Platyrinchus > Platyrinchus mystaceus. The sequence goes on from JAWWLV010000045.1 coordinate 11,140,890, forward strand.
GCATAGGGGGGCTTTTGGGTCTTTCCAATGACATTTAACCAACTGAGAGCTGAGCTTACTGGAAGAAGGAAGCAAAAAAAGCTTCATGTTGAGAGGCATCTACATACCCCACCAAATCCACCTGAAACTGTGAATGCTAACCACAGATGAAAAACCAAGAGAAGTGAGAACATTTATGAGTTTGAAAGTTGCAGCCTAATGTGGTCCTTTCCCTGCATTCAAAATGTGTTGAAGGAACTGTTCTTTAGCCCAAAGCTGGCACCAGACAAAATCACAATTTCAACTTTTAGGGCCAAACTTCGCTCTTGTAAATTCATAACTGAAAACCAGCTAAGAGAGTACAGGGAAAATCCTATCTCACAATAGCAAATTATCTCAGAAAACTTCACAGTATTTCATGATCATGCAGTTATTAAAAGAGTTGCTTTTCATGTTACCTCAGCTGAATTTTAAAACTCCATGATTGCCAGAATTAATATTGTAACAAAACCATAGATAATTAGCCTCTTGGGACTAAAGTTTTCACTTTATTGAATATAATACCCAACTGGAAGTTTTTTGCAGAAGATCAGAAAGGAAAAAAAAAAATCCATAGAGGACATTGAGGTACATACATATTAATCAGTTAAGTCAGTCATGAATTTTTCAATAAAATTACTTCATAGATAGAGTTTGTGGTTGGGGAGATGGAGAAGGAATGAGGAAAGGAAGAGAAAGAGAAAATTCTCAATCAACCAAAAATTCTGTGTATGGAATATTCTCCTGAAGACTACAGATCCAGGTTCAAGATCCAGCTTTGCCTCTTACCCTCCAACATGTTCTTGCAGTACTTTTCTTTCTGCACAAGCAACTAGATAGATAGTCATTGTTGATGCTCAGTTGGACATCTCCAGTAGTAAAGGAAAATGAAAGTCTACTATGAAAATGACAAGTGAATTTATTCAAATAATAAATGCATTGAATTTCAGTGATCTCAAAGAGCACCAAATACTAAGTTTACAAGAACAGCAATGAACAAAAAAAATTACATTTGCTGTAGACAGTTACAGAACAGAAAAGAAAATAGCCTTTCCATGTGAATTTTGTTACAAAACTGTAGTAGAAAAAATATGCTGAAAATTACATGATCTTTCATCAGTCATAAAAACAGTCAAAAAATCTGATATGTTTTGGAGCTGGCTCCCTGCCAAGTCTCCAAACCCCACCAGAAGAAGTTCCCCCCCACCCCAAACCAAGGGAGAAGAGGGGAAAAAGTAAAAAAACCAAGAGAACCAAAACGAGAGACAGCTAAAG
>JAWWLV010000045.1:11142282-11162231 GCA_035041135.1 Platyrinchus mystaceus
GTAGGGAATACCGGGTAAATCTGGGCACTTCCTTGGCTACAAACTGGTCACCAAGGAAGGCCCAGACCAAACTACCACAAAATCACTGACTCTTTGTAAAGCAAGAGAGGTTATTTTCTTTACTTAATTTGGGTGAAGTAATTTTGGCTTTATTAAGTGGAGCATAGCCATTATTCAGTGTTCCTGGTTTTGGAGCCAGTGCACTTGCTGCCAGCTCCTGTGTCCCCCTGTAGCACAGAATGATACTGTGTAAGCATATGGAGTTAAATGTTAATGTTCCAATTGCAAAGCAATTCTGAAAGAATCAAAATGGGCAAAATAGGTCAGAAAAGGAAGTATCTTGTAATGCCAGACACTGTTAGGAAAAACATAGCCTAAAAAGTCATCTCACTGGGAGCATCCTCACGGCTTTGTGAAAAAGAGTTTCTTTGATTTAAGAATGTTTATTTCAATAACTCTATTCCCTTCTCTACTTTCTTGTAAAAGCAAAAGACTTTAGGTCTTGGAAATATAAGTATCATCCTCACTTTTAGTCAAGAGGGGACTTAATCATGCACTGAAAGTATTTTCTTTGTTCTTGAAATCACACTTACAAACTATGTTTTACAATCCAGCAAATTCCAACAGCTCTTGCTGAGTACAGGAGTGTGCACTGTTTGTCATTAGGTGCTTGTGCTTCAAGGACTGTTAAAATTGAAGTAGTCATTACAACAGAGTTGCTGCTAGCTAAGAGCTGCAGGTTCATTGGTTTGCTGCTTTGCAGTTGACCTAAAGCTCAAGGGTTTACACAAAAAACTCACACTCCATTTGCCATGAAAGGCTCAGAAGCTCCCAGAATTAAAAGATGTCACTCTTGTTCCTAGAGGCTTAGGGTCTTGGTCAACTTTTTTTCTCAACATGCTGTTATGATCCATGGGTTTTTATTTAACAGTAAATGTGCGGTAGAGAGAAATAGAAAGAAATAGGAAAAAAGAGAGAGAGGGGGGAGAGAGAGTGACAGACAGATTAAGTAGATAAAAATCACCACTCCATGGATTCCAATGGCATCCCGTTGATCCTCTTCTTGTGGTCTTCTTGGTGATGAGAGTCCCAGTCTTGTCAAAGTGATGGTTGCAGTCTGAATCCATCAAGGGAAGCCCTGGGTGGTGAGAGAAGAAGCCTGGGTGATGGGGGAAGAAGCTCAAGTGCCTTGGGGGAAGGAGCTCGAGTGTCTTGAGGGAAGAAGCCTGTGGTGGTAAAGTCCCATGTGATGTGGGAAGAAACCCATGTGGTGAGCGATAAAGTCCATGATGCTAAGGGAAGTCCCAGGGATTTTTATTATGCTTAGACTAGGTAGAAACACTCGCAGTACCTCCCCTGTGGTGGGGAGTTTTACAATGAATGATGTAATACTGGGTCACAGGACATTTCATGAGTCTTTGACACCTTCTAAGACAGCTGCCTGTTCTGTCAGTGCAGTTGAGTCCATTATGGCCCATCAGCAGAGATTAACATCTTCAGGCTACTTGTTCTTTGTTCCAGTAGTTTCCCAGAGGAGAGGTATCACAGCTGAGTCATTTGTTTAAGGACAGATAAACACTACCCGGCCTAACAGGATTTGCCTCTTGCCTTACTTTGCACATCATCAGCTTGCACTTTGATTGTCTGAGCCATTAACATTCCAGTTTCTAACACTTGTGGATACATTCTTCACCTGAGATAATTGGACAGTAGTACCACCTTTATCTTATCTCAAGTTCCTGTCACAGTCCAAACAAATAGGCATATTCAGGAAGGGGTGGGCCTCAGTGCTTCTTTGCACAATTTGCTACAGTGGCCAAAAGTACTTCAGTGATTTTAAAAATATTTAAGCCATTAACTATTTCAGTCTCCCACACATGCTTTGCAAAGGGTTTGTTGTTACAGTTGATTTACAGGCCTGCCTTTGCCTTGCAGAAATTTTCAAAATACTAAATGCAATTTTTTTTGCTATTGATACAGAGAGTGAGGACAGACTACAGCCATAGAGAACAAACTATTTTTCCACATTTTGTGATAGGCAGCACCATAGTAGCTGTCATTTTAATAAATAAATGTTAAGTAGTTTGGAGCCAGCCCTTAGATCAGCATGTCATTTTTACTTACTGGTACTTGCTTAAACATCCAATTCTTGTGGCACATTTATTTTCCTGTGTTTATAATGGTAGAAAATTTGTTTCCCCTTTGTCAAAGCTTTGCTTGGGACGTTCTCTAATCCAGCGCAGGAGATTATCTTGCACTGAACTGTGGTTCTGATGTGGGCCAGATCAGGAATGGAAAATGAATGACACGGAATGAATGAAGAGATTTCACAGGGCAAAGCAGGGGCATAGAAAAGGTCAGCCATGCTTCAAATTTTTATCAGTAAAAGAAGATAAAGTGGATAAATAAAGAACTGTCTTTGAGTGGTATATCCAGGAGCAAGTAATTTTGCCTACTGCAGAGGATCTTACAGTGCTAAGAGATTAAGAAAAGAAAATACACCTGTCCAGCCAGCTGACCTATTTCTAGTGAAAGGATTGACTTCCACTGCCTCTAAAATATATTATTGTGCCTTTCCACACATCCCCTTCCAACACTAAAGGGTGCTGTTGCTCTCATCCCTTTTCCAGTTAGGAGAAATTACAGATAAAATACTTTAAATTTAATTAATTAATCTACACTTCGCATTACATTTAGGGAAATATTTTGAGTATCAAGATAAATTCACTATCTACATCCCATGGAAAAGCACTTGCATCCTGCTGGAAATGGCCAAAATGAGATTTCACAATGAATTTGTCCCAGAGTTTTATGGAGTACATTTGTCCACGCCTACTTCATATCTTCCTGCCACTTTTAATGTATGTGTTTGGGATGCAACTTCATCTAGGAAAAGAACCTGTGATTCTCTGTAAATCTGTTAACATCCTAGTCTCCATAGAAAGATACCATGTGTTGTAAACAGATCTAGTTAACTTGCAACTTCAAGTGAAATTGGAAAATTGGCAATATTTCCAGGATTTTACTGTAGCAGGTACTGTCAATTAGCAGAGTTAGAAAGCGTAAATGAACTGAAAATACAGGCATAATCAATAAACAATTTTCAAAAATTTAAAGGCAGAAGACTGTTCGTACTTTTTATGATCTTTCTCCTGCTTAGCAAAAGAGGAATTGTAGATTTAATTTGTCCCTACACTGCATATGCCAATGCCTGCTGGATTTTCAAAGCATGATAAAACAGAGCCTAATGAAAAAAATTTCTTTCATTTCTCAAAACATTCAGTCTTAACTGAAAAACATAAATCCAAGCTAAACCTCTGCTGACTGCAGAAAACAGCGTTCTGAAATAAGTCCCGTTCAGCCTAGAGTTTCTTTGAACTATAAAAACCAGCTTATTGATCAATGATAACTGTGTGAGCTGAGTTATTTGTGCAGCAATTTCTCCCATGCTTTTCCTGGGTAAGATGGTGCCTGGGGATGTAATTTTCTGTGACCAATCTACAAATTCTAAAGAAAACAGAGCTTTGGAAATAAGGATGTCTGTCTACGCCACCTAGGACATCTTTGGAGCATAAGCAGTGAAAACCCACCCACAGTGTGAGTCCCCCATGGAAGATATTTGCAACTTTTGGGCAAGGAATCTGGATTTTCATTTCTATGTAGCTGTATACAGTGTTAGAAGCAGTATCTGTATTCAGCAGCTGCTCTGGGTTTGTGTACACCTGACCCAAGCATATGGACCCTCAGGTGTAATGCCACAGAATTTACTCTTTCTTTTCTGTGACATGAAGGTGTGGGAAGGATATTAATTTCAGTCATGGAGAGCAAAATTGGGTGACTTATATCAAAGAAAAAAATATAGAGAAAAATGTGAATTTGTAGTTATCAGTAAATTTCTGAAAGTGGATCTTATCCACTTTCTGAATGCAAAGATTGCTTTTAAGTCAGGAAACTCAGTGTTTTGAAATGAGTGGGTCAAATTTTTTGCAAAGTCTAATCCAGATATATGCTGCCACTGTTCAAATGTTCAAATGTCCATATGTTTGGAGAATAGCTCGTGGCAAATTCTTAAAAGAGGTATGAATATGTTTCTAAAAATTTTTAAGGACAAGTGGAATTATTTACCACCAGTCAAGTTATCTGGGATTTCCTTTAATTATTACATTACATTATTAAATGCTCTGCTTAGATAAAATAAAGCACCAAATATTCAATTTAAGAAAAAAATATGATGTGTTAATAAATTCCTAATTAAATGCCAAGCATGGGAGGTTTCTTCCCAAGAAAAGACCTTCCATCCTGGGAGAGACCAAATAGGCATGCAGCTCCACATTGTCCCTTGGCTGTGATCAGTGGCAGAGAGGGCAGAGTCTACAGCACCTTCCCCAGACATCTCCTCAGCCATTAATTTCTGATTTATTCTGCAGTTGGTCCACCCCTGTGAATTGGTCTAATCCCTTTCTGAAGCCTTTCATTCTGGCTCTCCAGAACGTTGCCCCACCTTCTCTCTCCCAAGCTGTAGATAGCGAGTTCATGGGCACAGCAGGCTCGCTCCTTTAAGCAAAGGCTGTTTTCTGCTTCTTTCTGCCAGGCTGCCTTTTTCTGAATCTCTGTGAATTCATTGCTATGATTTTTGAGATGAGGATACTGAAACTATCAGCAATACCTTAGGTGCACACTAGTAACTAACAATAGTTTGTTTCATTTGTTATTGTTTTTCTAACTCTTTAACACCTATTGACTGTTTCACTGAGTTTATGTTTATAGAGAAGTAGGAATACATTTCAAGGTCTCTTGAGTGATAATAATTAATTTAGGGCTCATCTCTGCTTAAGCTTAGGCAGGGTTATTTTTTTCCCTATGTGCATCATCTCGCATTTCTTTTCATGAGATCTTGTCTGCCACTTCACTGAACCCACTTGGTACTGACAGTTTTACAGCTCTTCCATGCTTGTTGTAGAAGTGACCATTCTGAATGATAAAAATTCTCCATTGTGAAAATTCACAGTTGAATTCTAACTTTGTTCCTTAGCTTTTACCTAATTATGGAAGTAGTTCCTTCTTATCCCTTTAAAGTAAGTATTTCACCACCAAAGGCTCTTAAAAATTAAGTTTCCTAACATATTCTAACGTGGTCTTTTTTTTTTTGAGCAATCTGCACATCAGATAATCTGCATCCCTTAGAAGCACTCATGCTTATAAATAAAGCCTTAAATAAATCCTCCCTTCCCAAGAAAACAGCAGGGACCATGGCAGCCAGGATATTGTGGCTTGGGAGGACTCTCAGGCAGAGTTCCACCAGGAAGAGAAGCAGAGCCTAGAAACTCCTCAAGATATTACTGGGAGGGAAGATGCTTCTCCTCATATTATCTAGAAATGGGCATAAACCTGTTTCTGCTGGATTGCTACAAGTTTCGTTAGTAAGTCACTGGATTTGCCCATAAAACCCTGATAGAACATAACAGTGTCACCTTGAATCCATTAGAGATTTAGAGATTCAGATTCCTTCTGCAAAAGCTTTCCACACCCTACTCTGCAGCAAGATCGAATGACAACACATGGGACCAATACAACCTAAGAAGAGGAGCGTTAAATCCTCAAATACCAAAGTGCAGTAGGAAAGGTACCTTGACAAACACAAGCTTTGTTTTGATGGTCACATACTGTTGATCCTTTTATAACATGAATATTTAGAGTAGGTACCTTTATCGGGAAGGTAAAGACCATTAGGCTTAAGGGGAAGAAGAAAAAAACATGAAGTTCCTTCTCTTTCTCCCTCCCTTCCCTTTTCTCAGGATTTGAATCAGAATTAGACTCTTGTGGCTCTTCCACCTCCAGCTTTGATTTTAGCAGACATCTGAAACATGCAGACATCTGCTCTATTCACTTGTCAGGTACAAGAAGTCCAACAGAAATTGTTCTGGCAAATTAATAGTATTTCCCAGCCCCCACCCTCCCACGCCCCTCACTACAGAAATGATGTCTCTACTTAAATATTTAGTCTAGCAAAAACTATGGCATCTCCGCCATATTTCATGTTCTTTCTTACTACTAAATTTCTTAGTTTTTCACATGACAGTCTCATTTTCAGATCTCCACTTATATGTAGTAAAAACATGGCAATTTCAGACATATCTTTTATTACATATACCAGAAACAGGCACATTTTAGTGTGAGTTTAAATGAGTCTAGGTGCTGCTTTAAGAACTGCTCTGATGCAAAAGGTTTTATGTGAATATAAACTGTTTCAGTGTCAAGTTACTCTTTTACTTGTTTACTCACTCATGTACATGCATGGCAGTTATATGTCTGCATCGAGCACAAAATAAACACAATTTTTGTAGAAAGTGGGTTTATTCAGATTTAGTGTATTTTAAAACATAGAAAGATTCAGACATTGTGACATAAGTTCAGTGCTTATTTCCTAAACAGCAAGACATTTCTGAAGTAAAATAATTGTGTCCATATTACTAAAGCCATGATTTAATTCATATTCTTGTCTCAATTATAGTGCTAAAGAAGCATGCAGTTTGATTATGACTTGCACTTCAGGGTGCTCACTTAGACTTGACTTCAGTTCTCAGAAAAATAATTTTTAACACTGTAAAAACACTTGCATCCATACTAGAAACAAAGATTACTTTGAGGTATGTGTATTGTGACTTCATATGAGATGTGTGATCTTAGTCACCATCACCTTCAGAGAATGTTTTTCAGAGGGCTGAGAAATTTGTTCTGCAGCAATGTATTCTGAACATGTCTCCTGTTAGAGTTTTTGTTTATAGGAGCATTGATAGCCTACATATTTCCCCAAAAGTGTTTGAACAATCTTTTCTTTCACTTTTCCAAGTTCTCTGTAGATGACAAAACTTTAAGGATATGTTATTTTTGAAAAATGAAACACAAGGGTTTTTAAACACCAGTTGCAGGTGTATAGTGGGGCTGAACTGCTTTGTGCTGTTTGCCAAGGCTGAAGTGTGGGATTGGGGGGGGATGCTCAGACACCGTTAGGATATTAATCGAATATATAGTCAAATTTATTTGTGATAAGCGTATTAAGTAGAAAGAATGAAAAATAGCATGCTCTTTGGGGAGCTTAGAGAAAAGAGTCACACATAGCATATGCATTCAGTTAAAAAACAGAGGATAATAGGAAGGAAACACTGGGTGAAAAATCAAGAAGAATGTTTAGAAAATTCAATGGAAAATGAGGGACAAACAGAACAAGAACATGGATGGAGTAAACAGAAAGGTGGAGAACCACAGAGAAGAATAAAAGGAGAAGCAAAGTTGTTCTTTAATGTTTTCAGAAAGGGGCTGAGATGTGATGTAGTACATGTCTGCGTACTCATAGTTATCTATAAATTCAATTCTACTTATATATTATTTATATCTAGTTAGAGAGCTGTTATATTTGTTATAGCTGTTATATATCTAGTTAGAAATCTTCTGTATTATTTCTACTTATCAATTAACATATTTGAATGGAGGAGAACAATGTCTTGAACCCTAGGCATTTTCAGTAATAACATCTATTTGTATATAAAATAAATCATGTCTGTAGTGCCTCTATTGCAACATACAAATAAAGAAAAATAAATAAAGAAATTCTGTAAACTAGGAGGTGGGAGGCAATTTATGACTACTACTTACTGTGTGAATTTATCCCCTTTCCCCTGTTTTAATGCCTTATTGTTCTCTTGATCTGTTTATTATCTTGTTACATTCCGGGTTTGCAAAATAGCTGAACTGTAAACTTATTTTGGACTTCATATATATATATATATATATATACATATATATATATATATACCACGTATATATACACAGCTAGATTCTGAATTTTTAGTGAAAAAAACACAACATTAATGCAAATTACATCGCATAAGAATTTATATACTTGAACATTTTTACACAAGCCGTTTTTTAATTCATATTGAACTTCCTTCCAAGTGAACTCATTTCCTTTTGCCTGTGAACATCACCATTTTTTTCAGCATATGTTAACTGCGACTATTGTTTCTTGTCTAGCTGTGCCCCATAAAATAGGGCGGATAATTGATGGAAGTCCTGCGGATCGCTGTGCAAAACTTAAAGTTGGAGACCGGATCTTAGCTGTGAATGGCCAGTCTATTATTAACATGCCTCATGCAGATATTGTGAAGCTAATTAAAGATGCAGGTCTCAGTGTAACTCTTCGCATCATTCCTCAGGAGGGTAAGTCAATGGCCCTTAAAAACAGGAAGAAAATTTTAAGTAGCCTCCAATTAGCTTAAATTATGTCACTGCTTGAAAGAGCATCTTTTGTTCCACTTCCTCAGCTGTAACGTGCAGCACACCAAAATTATGGGCTTAGAACTATCTTGAATAGGATCTGAATTCTTTAAAAGATTCCCAGTTATGAAAAGGGCATTTAAAGCAAACCTGGAGAAACCTGAGAGATAGAGAGAGACGATTTTAATGTGTTTTGGAAAAGCACTCTACAAGAGAGCCAAATTTTGACTTTGTTCCCTTATATCTTGCTATAAGCCAAGCCAAAGTGTGGCAAAGTGATTTACAAGAAACTGCAATGGCATTCACCAGGCTACCAGCTACCTGTGACAAAGAGCAATGTGAAGGAAGAGTTCATATTTGGCAGTTTCAGAGCTCTATCTATATCATGTAGTGATATATCACTGTAAACGCACAGGGCAGGAAAAAACTGAACCCTAAATTATCTCATTTGGAGGGTGAGGCTAAGGGGACAGACTCATTATTCTGATCATTACTCCACAGCTAATCAGTGAAGATCTTTTGATGTTGGTTCCATGGGGTTTGGGGCTGATTTCAGGGCTTTTTTTAGTTTAACAATGTGCTACACTGCTGCATGAATTGTACCATATTAATGAGACTGTGGCTTTACATCTCAGCAACAAATACCAGTACAGCTGGGAATGTCACACAGCAAGTAATGGAATTACTTAATGATCCATGGTCCAGTTAGATGACCTTCATCTTCTGCTGCTGTATCCAGCAACAGAACAGGGAAATAGTCTGACACTGGTCATGGACTGCAACTGAGGGAACTCATCTACTTTGTTAAATGAATTCAGTGAAGGGAAAAGCACAGACATGCACAAATTCAGATTTCACATCAATTAGCATCTGTATAATTATGGAAGGTCAGCTTTGCAAGCATCTACAAATAAGTATGATGCTTCGTACAGTACATGCAGTTTATTTAGGCCTCTCTGGTATCCAGGTTAAATAACATAATTAAAAGTTCAGCGTTAGAGATGGATACATTAAATTAGAAAGAAAGCAGAAGTGCATCTGAGTTGTAGTGCTACAGGATGTTCTCAGGTGCTGGTGGTGAGAAATGGTCTGTGCCCAAGGCGTGGCTCCCCTGTGTGACTGTTTGACACTGGACACCTCATTTGCCTTCTAATATTAGCTTCCCAGCTTATAAAAATTGGGAAAAAATCTAATACCTCTGTAATATACTTTCAGGTGAAAAATACCATATAAATGCAAAGCAGTTTTAGAAGCAGCTCATGATTTGACTATTTCATCCATAGTTATGAGAGTAATGTAGAAACGAGGGACAACATTTCCAATCTTCCTCTCTGAAACTTGCAATACTAAAGAGACTCACAGGTGTAAAATGGGCAATTACAGCCTTAAGCATAGTAATTACACAGACAAGTATTGCTTATGCCTGCATGAGGAGTGTTTTAAGTGCAAATATACATGCTTTTTTGACAATTAATGCAAAACTGAAAATGTTTTTAATAAAGTAGCCAAAATTTGTAAAATAATTATGAGCATAAATTAGGTAAGTAGAGAGTCATTAGAAATGTGCAGTCATAGGGAAAAACTCACATGTTCAAAATTAAAAAAGAAAATAATTAAAATAGATTGAGATGTAAAACTAGGCGAGATCCAGCTCATGTGTAGCTATTGCCATTAGGGGGGCTCTGCCATACCATACAGAAGCCCATTGTGGATGCTTTTCACCACACCACGCTGGCCTCACTCATTCTGTTGCAAGCAGGAATGAAAAAATGCAATGTGTGCCTTTGCTGTTGATAATGCAGAACTTCTGCAGTGCTCTGTCCTCTTGTGGCTGGAGTCTCTCTCATTTACACTTCTTAGTAGGTAAATGATGAACAACAGAACTGTGCCAGTGTGTTGGAATAAATATATTTGATATGAGCTCAGTGCCAAATGTGTCTTCCCCCAAGTGCAGCAGGAAGCCTGAAGGAAGATTGGCATCCTTTATTTGTAGCAAGGCCACAAGACCACATTCCCTACACCAATCTCTCTTTCTTTTTGTATTTTATGTTGTTTGGAAAGAAGGATTCTGTTTCTCTGCAGTGTTCCTGTGTGAAACCTTGGTCATTTGACACAGTACAGTGAAATAAAACATCACTTTAAAGGGTTAGCCAGAATTTATTGGTTTGGTTTTACTGTTTTACTGTTCACAGTCCCCAAAAATTTAAAAAGACAGGAAACTCTTGATAAGCTCAAAGACAGCAGGAGCTAACATAAAGGACACAATATTTATAATACAAAAGGTGTTTTGCCTTTTGTGACAAGTCTGCCATCCCAAACAGTGGTGAAAGCACTAAAATTGTTCATTCTCTCACAATGAAAAGGTTTTTTTCTAAATAGAAAGCATTTCAAATGTCTAATAGCTGTGCTAAAGCACATGGAGAACAGGAAGGTGATTCAGGACAGCCAACACAGCTTCACCAAGGGTAAGTCCTGCCTGACAAACCCAGTGTCATTCTACAGTGTAGTGGCTACATCAGTAGACAACAATGGACAAGAGAAGAGCTATGGATCTTGTCTATCTGGACTTCTCTAAGGCCTTTGACATGGTAGCCCACAACATCACTCTCTCTAAATTAGAGAGAGATGAATTTGATGGGTGGACTGTTCGAGGGGTGAAGAATTAGGTGTATGGTCACATCCAGAGGGTACTTGTCAACAGCTCAGTGTCCTGATGGAGACTGGTGGTGTCCCTCAGAGATCCATACTGGGACCAACACTGTTTAAAATCTTCATCAATGACATAGACTGTGGAATAGAGTGCACTCTCAGCAAGTTTGCAAATAACACCAAGCTGAGTGGTTTGGTTGATACACCTGAAGAGCAGGATACCATCCAGAGGGACCTGAACAAGCTTAAGTGGACCCATGGGAATCTCATGCAGTTTAACAACACCAAGTGTGAGGTGCTGCACCTGTGTTGGGGGCAGCCCCAGTATCAGTACAGGCTGGGGGATGAAGGGATTGAGAGCAGTCCTGTGGAGGACTCAGGGGTACTGGTGGATGAAAAGCTGGACATGAGCTGGCAGTGTGCACTTGCAGCCTGGGAACCAATTGTGTCCTGGGCTGCATCACAGGAAGTGTTGCCAGAAGGTCGAGGGAGGTGACTCTGCCCCTCTACTCCGCTCTGGTGAGACCCCACCTGGAGTACTGCGTCCAGCTCTGGGGTCCTCTGGACCTGTTGGAATAAGTCCAAAGGAGGATCATCAAGATGGTCAAAGGGCTGGAGCATCTTTCCTATGAGGAAAGGCTGAGACAGTTGGGGTTGTTCAGCCTGGAGAAGAGTACTTAAAGGGGGCTTGTAAGAGAGGGGGGAGTAGACTTTTTAGCAGGGTCTGTTGCCATAGGACAAGGGGTAAGATGGTAGATTCTGACAGATATAAGAAAGAGATTTTTTCATGATGAGGGTGATGAAACACTGGAACAGGTTTCCCAGAGAGGTGGTAGATGCCCCATTGTGGCATCCCTGGCAAAATTCAAGGCCAGGTTGGACAGAGCTCTGTGCAACCTGGTCTACTCGAAAATGTCCCTGTTCTTTGCAGGAGGGTTGGACCAGATGACCTTTAAGGGTCCTTCCAAGCCAAACTATTCTATGATTCTATGGTTCTAGGATTCCATGGTCAGTATTTCTATGCTTTAAAAGAAAATGTGAAACATGGAAGTAATTTGCCTTGTTCAGGTGGGCTTTTAAAACAATGAAGGTATAAACCGGAATTATAGAAGTGACCAAAATTTTGTATCCCACAGACTATGAAAAGGATACCATTAGGTTCAAATGTCTTAAAATCTAATTATGACCCAAGAGGGTAAAAGCAACAAAGCATAAATTTGCAGAGGTAGCATGTGAACAAAAATTATTACTGCCTACTTTTGCCCTTTATTAAATGCTGCACTGTGACAGGTCTTTAATCTCCAGCTTCCCATTACACAGAGCTGAACAGCCCAGCCTCGGCCCCCAGCTCGGAGAAGCAGAGCCCCATGGCCCAGCAGCACAGCCCCATGGCCCAGCAGAGTCCCCTGGCACAGCAGAGCCCCGTTGCCCAGCACAGTCCTGTCACCCAGCCACCACCTCCACAGCCCCTCCAGCCACAGGGACACGAAAACAGGTTTGTTCATTTTGTTACATGTCTTTCTTCTTCCCCTTGTATATTCGAGTTATGGAGTCAGGAAGATATTTTTATAACAGGTTTTATCTGTGGTGTATCATTTACCAGCCGATTCTCATGTGCAATTTCTGCATATGCATTAGCAAATTTATCTGTAATGGAAATTAAATGGTAGGGGGATAGAAATTTTCTGACCAGCTGTCTATATAAAAAGCACAGTCAGGCTGTGGGATGGTACAGCTTTGTGTGACCTCCAATCAACACTATTTAGTTTTTGGATTATTTTTTAGCATGTTAAATGAGGCTGATTACACTGACTGTCTTTATGCTAATCTTCAGTAACCAACACACATCATCAAGACCCTCTTCCCGAAATGATGCTGGTTACAGGATTGTAACTTTTTGCTTCTGAAGATACTTGAGTTCAGTTGTGATTTAGACACTACGCCCTCTAATTCTCCTTGCTTAACAGATGTAGTACTTTCACTTGCCCAAAATTATCTTCTCTTAATTAGTCACACTAGGAAAATTACTTTGCCTTATATTTCATTGAGTACTTTTTCCAAAAGTGATCACCTCCTAGAAGACATATGTTTCTGACAATCTTCAATACAAAGCTTTCACAAATGTCTCTGCACAGTTGGAATCAGAATTAAATATCTGTTAAATTGGGAATTTTCAGATGGGACCAGCAAAATGATGTTAAGTGAAGTTCCACTGAAAAGTGTAAGCTATAATTGGTCATATCACCATTTACATATTTAGCAAAAATTGCAATGGTTCCACTTGTGCATAAAAGGTTAATTTTCTAAGATACAGTTGTGGTCATATCTTAGGAACCTACCTAACGATGGCTCTTATTTCAGAAAAAGGTCCATTATTGCTAGTTTATATAGTATTATTTTTCACCAGATTTTATAAGTTAGATTACAGTTTGTTTCTATAGCCACATACATTGTTTCTGTACCAAAATACTATAAGGTATTTAAAACTCCGAGGAACTAGTATTTTTATTTCCAGTATTAATAAGGCTCAGTATCATGGTAAGCCTGTTTGTTCTCTGTCTTCTTTTTACAGGATCATGATACTGAGTAAAGAAAGTAAGAGCATTGCATGTACACATGCAGGTCTTATAGATGCCACTTACAGGTTTTAAAAGAACACGTGGCAGCAGGCTATTTTAATCTTCTCAGAGAAGTCAAAGGGAAATAGTACAGATATTTTTGTGTCTGGTTAGACATTCAGCTTATTAAAACTATTGTGTAAGAAGATTTGCCATAATGTTACTGTAACTATTAATAAGGTAATGACATTTTGAAACATATCTGAAACATTTAGACTCAGATTATCTTTTTATATATCATTTAATATAATCAAAACAGTGCTCTCTTTTTTTTCTGAATATATTTTCTTTTAATTAATAAGTACATTTCAAAATCCCTTCCACAGTCCATATGTGTCTCTGTATCTTCGTGTATCCGTGTACATACATGGTCACTTGGTTGACTGAAAACTTCCAGTCCGTTACTAAAGCCGAGTTTGAAATGTCTATTTCCTGTATAGGAAAGACGTATTTCCTTCAGCAACTAGGGAAGAATGTAAAAACATCCACTATGTGAACATTTTTGTTAAAATCCTAAGTAAGCCACTATTACACAATTACCTTGCTATAAAGGTTCCAGATTTTGTGCCTCTTAGCCTTACCACGTGACTGAGGTATGGAGGTTTGCAATGAGAAATGTTTTTTACTTCACCCTGAAGTGTGAAATACCATTATTCACTGATTTCCATGTGGCCAGGGAAATTCCTAACTGAGTAAATTAAATAACTAGTCACTGTACCTCAGAAGGTCACATTTTCTTTGAAATTTTGGGACCCAATTCTCTATAACCAGTTACCAGTTAAAGCAGTATTTTACTTGTTATTAAATTCTTCATTAAACAAATTTATTTTCCTTTCACCCTTTGTTGTTTCTGTGAATAACTACTAATAGGACTTACTACAGACTTTTAGCCGTATAGTAGTAGAGAGAGTGTAGAATAATAATAATGCACACTATATTAACAGATGTTATATTAAAGAATACTTGTCATTAAAAAGATAACAGTTAGAACAAAGAATGTATGCTTTTAAAAAAGGAAGCCTGTTTTTAACCTTAAGAAGCTCACAATAATAATAGTCTATGTCAGTGAAATGGGCATAAACCACACTGATGTTCCATTTATTCTATAAAAATGTTAATTCTAGGAAAAAAAAGCATTTTATAAACTCAGTGAATTATTTTGTAGTGAGTATAGCGGGTGTTTTCACATGCAGTTTCATCTTCCAAACAGGCAAGGTAAGTGGGAATCAAGATGTTTTACTGTTCCTGTCCCTTTGAGTCTAATCCTGATCTCACTGATACAAGATGGAAAATTGCACAGTATGACCTGAGGGAAAATTGCTTATGCCCATGTTTCAAAAGTGCTCACTGTTTTTGGATGCCTTGACTATTTACCCCTGAGAGGTTTGCTTCTCTGTGAAAATTTGTTTTATGCAATTTTGCAGTTAGGCAGGTTTCTTTCCCTCCTCAATATTGCATGCACTGCATATTCCTAATGGTTTGCTACTTTCTGAAACCGAGCCATTTCGCCTTTCTCAGTTATAGGTCAGAAGTAAAAGCCAGACAGGATGTGAAACCTGACATCCGGCAACCTCCGTTTACGGACTACAGGCAATCCTCGACGGACTACCGACAGCCTCCGCTGGACTACAGGCATCCTCCGGTGATGGATTATCAGCAGCCACCACCTCTGGACTACAGGCAGCCACCTCTGATGGATTACAGGCAGCATTCTCCTGACACCAGGCAGTACCCTCTGTCAGAGTACAGGCAGCCCCAGGTACAAACCCAAACACTTGACACACTCCTGAACAGAAGGTGTTAGGGTGTGGGGGGAGGTCATGTGTGCTGGTAAGGGAGATGACATTAGAGAAGGAAAAGACACATTTGTTGGTTTTACTCAGAGTTGCTATTTCTCTGTAGAAGTTACTTCCAAACCATTAAAATTGATGAATAACTGTGTAATCTGTAAAATAATGCTACATTTATAATTGTGTGACTATAATGTTAAATAAACACTGTTTTTAAGGTACTGGAGAGTTAAGATAAAAGATCTAACATAAACTGCCTTTGCATAAGAAGAGGAATTTTTTCATTCCTAGGGACATAACTCAGTCATCAAACAATGGGTGTACTTAGGTCAGACTGCATTTCTACAGCATTCTTGAAAATTAAGATTTTATCTAATTGGAATAAATAACTAAATGAATTCAAATTCTGACTGATAAAATTATGTTTCTGTCGGCAATAGCCTGGATGAGTAGCAACTAGCTTGTTCAACTAGTTTCTTTAACATCGGGCATGTTCTGACAAATTCAAACAGATAAACTATAGATCAAGAGTTATAGTACCTTGGACAAGACTCCACTGATGACAAATATTTACTGAAAGCTGTGAAGGTTGAGGATTTAGCTCAAAATCAGGTTTTCAAACAAATCCTCCTTTCTCCTTACATAAAGGCAGGACAAACAGAGGCAAAAAAATATTAAACAAGAGAATGTAAACTTCTAGACACTATATGCTGGAACCAATGGTTTCTATGTCCATATTTTCAAAGCCAGACACATAAACCCTATCAAGAAAAACAGTGAAATTTTTAAATGGGATCCAGAGAACCCTGTGAAAATATTATGCATTTCATTATCTAAATAGCAAATCCCTATCCCCATGTGCATACCCTGTAAGATGCTTCCTAGCATCTAGAGAGGTGCTTGGACTGGCTGTTTCTCACCATCTCCAATCAATAGACTACACAACCCTAGCTTGTTTGTTTTTTTCTGCTGCTCCCATGGCTCTTGCACTCTTGGCTGACAATGGATCAGAAGATATACAGGAATTATTCCCCCCAGACCTCTGCACAGAGGTGGTCGTTTGGGCCTATCAAGGGAAAACTGCAATCGTGAATCTCAGTCTCTGAAGACACAGAAAAGGCAAAGGGCAGAGCTCATATCTCCTCCTTCCCACCTCCTCCTCAAGGGACACATTTAACCAAAGTGATGAGAGTTGCTGTACTTTGTGACTCCATGCAGCCAAACCTGCCAATCACATTAAGTTCTTCTTGGAATTTAGGAGATAATTCCTACTAATCTTTACTTGCAATGATGCTTATATGGAAACCTTTCTTTCCAAATCAGCACTTCTGCATAGACATAAACATTTATACCTAGGTGCCATGAAAGTATTGAGGGAGAATATGGAACCCATCTCAAGAGCTTTTGATACAAGGCAACTGCTGTAAAATACTCTTTCGGGGTGTTTTAGACTTAGGCATTTACATCTTGCTAAAGTGTCTTTTCAGAAATGGCCAAAATCTGTCAATGCATAAGATCCTTTTGCTTGTATCAATTGGATCAATGCATTTTTGAAGAGTTGTATTTTAAAGTTTTCTTGAATATAAACCACAATGTTCATATAGTTAATTATCTTTCATTTTGTATTTGTCTGTACAGGACTTCGATTATTTCACTGTTGATTTGGAGAAAGGAGCCAAAGGGTTTGGGTTTAGTATTCGAGGAGGAAGGGAATATAAAATGGATTTGTATGTGTTGAGGTTAGCAGAAGATGGACCAGCAATAAGAAATGGAAGGATGAGGGTGAGTAAAATGCAGTGCACCATTTTTTTACAATATTTACAGATATGTTTGGTGATGGGGTCAAAGAGAAAGCAGTTTTTTTAATCTCTGATCATGTTTTAAAGAACTGATGCCAAATACCTTTTATAATATTCATTCTGTAGGAGTTCAAGAAATTAGCTGATACATATGGTAGATCTGTGTAGTTTCCTGGCAGAATAAATGTATTATTTCTGGTTGATAATAGCTTTTACTGTGTTATAAATTTTCTCATGATATATTTTCCTTCTTATTTAAGCAACTGAAAAATTTCTGACAAAGTTTGATGTTTCTTGGATAATAATAGCATAATTAATAGTTATGTCTCTAGTCACAAAAGCAAATTGATAACTATAGGACATATATTGGATAGCTTGGAAACCTAAGACCTCATCCATGTGATTTTTCTAAATAGGCATGTTGCCTTTGTAGTGTTTGCTAAATTTGTATATTGATATTACTCGATCTTTTTTGTAGGGATCATTATTAAAAAAAAAAAAAAAACAAAACAAAAAAAAACAAACACAATGTTCTATGTAGGAAAAATAACCTAATCAAAAATAGATGGGTTTAATCTGTCCAATTGTAATAAAGATGAGGTATAAACTCATCCAGGCTTGCTGATACTTTGCAGAATAATGAGTACACAAAAAGGAGAAAGAAAGAACATAGGCACATCTACCAAGAGTCAGCATAAGAAATTGTTTATGTATCTAATTAGTGCAGCCATGTTCAACCAGTATATAATTATAAAGATGGGCAATGAAAATTGTGTTCTGTACAGTGGCAACAGCAGATTTTACAAATGTCATGGTTGTTACACATATTCACTTTCACAGTTCTAACCATTTGATCAAACTGGGTGTCTTACTGAAAGAGCACTGTGTTTCTGTGTATAACTCAGGAGATTTACTGTGCTTCAAATCAGTCTTAACTTGGTCACTTCGTAGAATTTTAAAATTCAGTTAGTCCTCAGTTGTGTCATGGAATGCAAGCCCCTGGCACTGGGAGCTTGCACAAGGTCATGGTGGAATAAGCAGCCCCTGTGTTGAGAAAGCCAGTGAGATAGGCAGGCAGGCAACTGGCAGTTGAGAAATACTCCCACAGTATGTTTTGTGTCAAATATAGGTGAATTTGTGCTGCAGATAGAACTTTAACTTAAGAATATCTTCTCTGGTGAGTGTTTTCATTCTTTCCTTTACTGTAGCATTATCATAGTCAGTTGCTCCTAATGAGAAACCATAAGCAAGATATACGGTAGCAGCCATAATGTGATTAAAGACGGGGGGAAAATTGTGCTTTTAATAAGCTCTGGAATTGCATATTTGGAAACATATGGCTAAGAATACAGAACAATAGAAGAAGAACGCCTTTGAAGCGGGTTCATTTCAAATAATAACCTGTATTAAGTAGAAAACTAACTTATTAAAATCTCTGCATCATTTGAGCAAACTAGTACTAAAGGATAAAATTAGACTATCCGCTCTGTGAATAGCCAAAATATAAAAAGTGTAAAACACAAATAGGGTTGGGTTTTTTTCAATTACATCAGAAAAATTCCTGTATGTTTTAATGAAAATTGTTAATATACTTTCTAAAATAACTTAGTTTAAAGTTTTTTCATTATTGTGGCTACAACACAGAGACAATTGTTATTCTGGCCAGCTAGTTGTTTTTTCCTCCACTTTAAAAGCATCATTCTTTGGAACCAGTTTTACCCTGCAGCCTTGTCACCAAGTCTTGTCTTTCATTCTCGTGTTTAACAGACATTTTAACCTGACAAATGGGTTTGGAACTTGCAAGACTTTTATCTTCAGTGACCTGTAACTGATGGACAGCAGAAGCTCAAGAAACAGCTTCTCCAAAACAAAAATAGAAAAAACCTAAAAATTAATAATTGCTGAAAGCAATAGAGTACACAGGAAGATGAGCAAAGGAAGCAGAGTTCTGAGCCTGTATCTCCTTTCCTAAGTTTACATCACCTGTTAAAAACGCAGGTCCCACTTCTTGGCTGGGACCACCAGCCTGCTTGTTGCATCTTTGCATCTCTCTGTTTCACAGGTGCATCCCCATAGCAAAACATGCAAAAATCAGTTTAGTACTTCTTGTTTTATATACCAACATCATTGAAGATCAGATTCTCTGATCCTAGGCTTTCAGCACTGGGAATAGCAAACCATGCTTTTGTGGTAGGATCTTATCAGGACCGCTTTTCAGCTAATAGTTCTGGTGACATACTTGTCTCCATTATTGTTTTGCTTCCTGTTTCCTCCTCCTTGAAAAGCCTTCTTTAATTTAACTGAAGCCTTACAGAAAAAACATTGAAGCAGATAACACAAGGTGCAGATCATGTTTATAGAAAAATAATGCACAGAACTCCACTGCCATTCCCACTAATGAAGAAAAGTTAAAAAAAGCAAAACCAGCTAGGTCGTTGAAACAAAAATTCATATAATTAACGTTACCTGTAGAGCATTTAGATGTAATAAGTAAATACATTTCACAAATGATGTTTTGTTTTCAATATGGTTATAGCCAGCAAAAGTCCTGATAAAGACACATTCACATTGATATAGAGCTCCCCATTTTACAGAAATAAATAAAATAATATAAATTACCTTAAAGTAATAGAGCTGTATCTATACTAATGGGTTTATAGAATGGTGGGGACCCCTGGTGGTCTAGCAGTTAAGATGTGGCGCTCTCACCGCTGAGGTCGCAGGTTCGATTCCCGATCCTGCTCAGGGACACTCCCCCGGGTAGATGGAGCTCGTCAGCCCCTAAGGCCATCCATCTAAGAGAAGGTCACTCGAAACAA
>JAWWLV010000045.1:11162331-11202099 GCA_035041135.1 Platyrinchus mystaceus
GCCCGGCAGATGAACCTTAGGATTAAAGGGTGGGCTCAGTTCAGCGCAGGCTGTGTCTCACCTAAAAAATCCATTGTACAGGCTTGAAAGGTAAAAAAAAAAAAGACCTCTCCCAAATCTTCGTTCGCGAAGACTGGCCACGTTGTATAGAATGGTGTAATTGAAGCAATGTGATCTCTAACTGAAGACAGCTTCAGATAGGCAAGTCAAAGTCTGCATGTTTACTCTGTTAGTGGACACTGCAAAACTTCAGTGATGGGATGAGCCCAACAGCTATATTCCACTTGGACACATGTTAAAAAAATCTGAAAGTCTATCAGCATGCATTCAAAAGGTTCTGAGGTCTAAATACATGTAAATATGTTGGGCATTACAGGTGCAAAGTATAAATTTAAAGAAGTAAAGCTATGTGATTAAAGCTATAGCTATAGCTATGATCTATGCAAATAAAGAACCAGAATGAAACTATCTCTTGTAAAAGAAAATAGAGTAGATACATTACTGAGTAAGGTAAGTATGAAATAAGTACAATAGACCAATAATAGGAGCAAAAAGAAACTGAACAAAAAGACAATGATAAAACAACATGAAGAAAATGACATCAAAACTGGGTCATCCTTCTGAAAATTTCAGTTTGATGTTCAGGCCTTATGAGGTCCCATGAGTCTTGTGAGCAGCGTAGAGAACAAATTCATAGAATAAGCCCTGGAAGTGATGGTCTTCCACTGACCCTGCCAAAACTGTCTGGATTTGTAAAAATTTATGAAAGGGGAAAAAGGTTTCATGAAGTTTGTTATTGCATCACCATTTCCATCATAAGTTCTGGTCTCCCTTCCAATGGAATGGCATGCTAGGCACTTTGTGTTTTTGTTGGAAACAAATCCACCAGGAACCATTCCATTTTAGGGTTACAAGATCTAAAATAGTCTTTAATTGCCCTTCATGATGGATGGAGCTTTCTACTTTGATTTTCTGTGGAATTGTTCTGGGAACTGGAAAGATAGAAGAGTGGTGAGTTGATGTCATACAGAGTTCATCAGTCTTACTGCTCTTCTACAAGGATCCCTTTTGTCAGCCTACATAGGCACTGTATTAAGTCTTAAAGTTCAACAAATTATTCCCTTAAAAACAGTTTTAAAACTTTCACAGGCTTATTACACTGTTCATGGTCATGGCACCTTCATGTGCACTGAGACTTTACTTGGGCCCACAGACTCTGCAGAAAGTCCAGGCATGCATCCTAGCTCGACTTGGATTCAACTATCACTAGACATGGAAAGGAAATGTCCATCAAAGGACCCAGAAATCTACAGGATAAAGTGTTTCTTCACATATATCCTCCACATATGTTCACATATGCCTGCATGGTTGGTAAACTATTCTCAACCAGTGTTGGAGAGCCACAGCCATAAATGTGTAGCTTCGTATAAAATCATAGGTCAGGTCATATACCACAATTAACTTTGGCAAGATTTTACTGCAATTCATGAATAAGACATATGGAGATTGCTCACTGAAGACCGCTGTAAGGGAGAACCTCATCACTACACTGGAAGTAAATACAGACCCCTCTTAATTCTGACAGCTGAGCAGAAAGGAAGCTCCAGTGGTGAATTCTGAAAAGCCTACCTATGTCTGTGCTCCATAAGACAAGGATGTATTAAAAGAACGACAAAAAACATTTGGAGAATTACTAGTGTCTTTGGTATCTTATCTTGAACTGGCAGAGGTCTGAGCACATCAGGATTCCATTTCTCAAGGAAACCTAACATCAGGGGACAAAATTGGAAATGGCTGGTGATGGCAATATTAAAAAAATGAAGTTGCAAGGCCTAGTCTCAGAGTAGGGCAAGAATATGCCATACATGCTCTCAGTCAGTCATTCTGAGTTGAATCAGTCACCAGAGACAAGGGGCATAACAGGCAATGTGGAGCACAGTCCCCACAGCCTTTGAAGATTTAGACACTACTGGCAACAGTTTTACAGGTCAATTTAGATAAGGCTCATGATAACTCTTATTTTATTTTTTCCTCATGTTGAGGACAATGATTGGCAGAGCTCTGCTTGCAGATCTCTATCCCTTCCTGTCTTAGAGATGGGGAACTACTGACTGCTCTCGGGAGAATTGTTAAGCATGGTTATAGTGTTTGCTAGACGTAAGATTTAATCAACAGATCCCTTATTGCCTTGAATGATATCTCCTGCAGCCAGCATGTTTATTGAAACCAGTGTCAAACAAAGAGCCTGTGGCTGAGGGCTGCAAAGCTACAGAGTAATGCGAAATTCTTGAAGAATAAGGGAGAAATTTGCTTTTTTTGCACACTGTGCATCTGTGTCATTTTGTCACTTTGTGAGTTACATCCTTTTTTTCACATCTTCCACAAAAGTCATACATCTCATCTCTGACATTTCTGGTTTCACTGCCTTGTCAGTTCATTTTTCTCAATCCATATACACCAGTTAGCCCTATATCCAGTTTCTTCATATCTCTTTATGCTACATTATTTTTCTGTTGTAGATATTTCTTGTATATCTGCAGAAAAGTCATTTGAAATACAAGCACAGCGTAATTTTATATCTGTCATACTTTGTAGTCCTGCTTTGACTCCTCAATCCTTTTTTCCTGTTTTTTGCTTTTCCTGTGTCCTGGACCCCTCTTTTTGTTTCAGTTATACACAGTTGGAGATAAAAACAGGCACAAGGGACAAGAAGCTCCTACAATGTCAAGTATGAGCTTCTGTGTTGTTACACAGGAATCTGTGTGGCCTTGCTTGGTCTGTTCCATGTTGCCAAATAAACTGCACAGTGATGCTCACAACAGTAACCAACCTGTGCTTTGGACACGTTCATGGCATTCTGCAAACTAGAGTAATTTGTGTATTTCATCATTTCCCTTAATAATAGAATTCACACCTACCTTATTTGTGGTTATTCAGAAACCTTCACCCACCTACACCAAGAATTATTCCTACCAAAAAGGGAGAATTCAGTATTCAAGAACCAAGGCTCAAAAAATGCAGGCAGACAAGAGGGAGTCTGTCTCTTATTTATAACGAAACAGAACTTAAGTTTCAAATCATAGAGGATATAAGTATTGCATTTGAAACTGCTGTCAAAATCCATGTATGAGCATTCAACAGCATTCAAAACTGACATTTTCCTCTTTGTATGTGTCCTAGATCATGTGTGCAATGAAAGGGACAGAGCACCTATGAAACTCATAATCTGATATTAAAGGCCTCTCGTGCCATAGGAGACATAATTTTAAGTCCCCTTTGAAAAACCTAGAGATCAGGCTTCTAAGCAGTAGGGTGCCATGTAACAGCTAGCTGATACTAACTTATGTCTCCCAGAATAAATTAATTAGCATTAAGACTCTGCAGGCTTCTCAAAGGAGTAGGTAGTATATTGGCATCTGGGCTCTGTAAATGCTGTATAACAGTGGAGTTTAATAAGGTAATATAAACCTGTCTCCCTGGAGCATGACACTCCCAGACATCTTAAGTCAGGCACCCAGAAATCACTTGAGTTTCTTCTGGGTTCAGTGGACAGATGGAGATATGTCCCTACAGTGTTTATAATGTCTTTTATACAACACAAAACAGAATTCTCTCTCTTTTGTTTTCATCATGGGGTTCTTTTGCATTTCAGCTTTCTTGATTGCTTGTTGTTGCACACATTTATTTTGGTGTTCATCTAGTCATTTTATCACTGTGTCTGTTTTTAGCAGCCCTTGATTTCTAGGTTTTTAAAAGATCTGTCTTCTGTTTCCACCAATTAAGGAATCATTCTGTGTCTGAGCTGTCTAATACAGCTTCCATAGACACTTCTTTGAAATCCATGTCCACATGTATAAAGTATCCCCATTGCTTTTTAATTTTTTGTTTTGTTTTGGTTGTTGTTGTCTTGCATCTCAAAGAAGACAAAATCCAAGCAGAAATGGCTGGGATGCCACATACTGTTTTGTGAGATTCCCATTGCGTGGCCAAATTTTGTACCAGAAACCACATTCAATTCCTGTGGTTTCACACACCATGTACCTTCTCTCCACACATTATTGTTGTTTTAATTCAATACCTCCAAAATAGAGTCTTTTTTTGTCCTATTGCTATAGGAAATGGGTAAATATGAAAAAGCACTGATCATCAACAGGACTGATTGTTTCCTGTCAGTGACCATCAAATAAAAGCTCAGAAGGAAGAAGAACGGTTTTTTACTCGACAGTAAACACAAATTTTTAAGAGCATGTTGCCATGCAGACCCCACAATTTGCACTGGCTCCTCACTGGTGTAGAACCTCTCATAGATTTCTTGTTAATGAAGAACAGAGCATCTGTTTGGGATGTAGGTTATTTCCTACAGTCTGAAGTGGAAAACAGCTAAGGTGTCAGTAAGTACAGTTATCAAGAAGTAGCTCAGCTCAGCTTGACGGTGATGAGAGCAAAAAGCATTAAAAATAGGAGAGAAACAGTAGTCCCACAGTAGAGAGAGTGGGTGACAAATACAGAGATTTCTATATCCAGTCAAGAAAGCTGCAGCAAGAAAATGGGAAGAATGCAAGAATAGCTTGATCAGTCATTACCTTTTTACAAACATTTAGGGGAGTCACAGTATCCAAACTGAACTAAGGATTTACCGGTTTAATCCTTAGTTTTTGCTATAGAAAACTTTGGAATCCTATTTTGAACTGGAAAGAAAGCATGAGACTGACATATGCTGCTGAGTGAATATCCAGATTCTCCAGATCCTAAAAGGCAGTGAAGTCTCATGTTCAGCATATTGGAGAAAAGTGGTTATTTCTGTTGGAAAGCCTCTTGTAAGTTTACTCTAGTAACAGCAAAAATAAAGTGGAAGGAGCAGTAGCAGGTCCTAAGAGCCAGAAAGATCTTCTCCAGGTGGTGTGCTGGGCGAAGTAGAGATTCAGCTGCTGAATACTTGATGCGAGTGAGGGCTTGAGAAGGCTGACAGAAACCCCAGTGAAAAATCACTAATACTTCGATATGCCCACACATAAAGGACTGAAGTAAAGTCCAGGAGCACTCCAGGAGCATACGATGCTCCACCAGCCTTGATTGGACTAAGGTTTTGTGCACACATCTGGAAGACAAATGCCTACAGAGTGATTCATGCCAGTTAAGTAGCCAATCTTTTCTACATAAGTAGCTCTTATTCTTAAAACCTGCAGCATACCTGGCTTACTTTATGCAGTAATATAAATCTTACCTTCATAGTAAGTGTTCAGTGAATGTCAACACTGTTATTACAATGGAAAAAAACCCCAAAGATATACTTAGTCTCATCTACTTATTCTGTGATTTGTGATCCATCTGAGCAATACAGGAAGATGTTAACTATGCTTTCCCACCGATTCTCATGTCCCTTTGGGATAATCTCAGTCACACTCCAATTCCCTGCTACATACATCACTGTCCAACCTCACTTGTAGTGAGGCTAGATGTGATTGATCTGAACTCAGAGAACTCAACTGGGATACTCAAGCTGCATGCCATCCTCTGCCAAGAGGAGCTTGATGCTGGGTTAGTGTAATTGGCAGAACTCGAGGAAGAATATATTGACATGTAGACATAAAGCTGATCAACATTCTACTGTCTGCACAACAAAGACATGCAAAATGAGGTCCTCACGGATCCTGAATATATTTTGACAGTATAAAAGTTTAATAAATCAAGAGTGAATTAACTGTAGGTGAACTATTATTCAGCATTTATCCAAAAAGCTATATGCATCTTTTAGAATTTGTTTGCAGAAAGCTAAGGAGTATTCCTCTCACACACATAATTAGCATCATTCTTGCAAAAATTTATTCAGTTTGATACATTCAAAGCATCTTTGTAACTCTATGCCTAATAGGAAAATCCTTCAAGCCAGCTATGAAAAAGAACAACTTAATAATCTTGATAAAAATAGTTTAGTATTAAATTGAAAGACTAAATTACTTAGTTGGCAGGCAAGCATCATATTTAAATCTGGGGTTTATGGAATATTTATAAAGGCATTCAGGTCTAAAAAGTTAATTAACCCTAACTAAAAAAATTAAGAATCAAGAATATTAGAAAAAAATGAACACACCACATGATGCTGCTCTGATAACTGAAATTCTGTGTTTGGCAATAGAAATGACAGAGGCAGCTTCTCTTCTGTGTTTCCCCAACCCACAACAAATGGAAACTGGGAGAGGTCACCTCTGAAGGTAAAAGGGTACAGATATGAGGCCTATTCCTATGGCCCACTAGCCCAGTATCCTCACTCCAACAAGGACAAGTAGAGGATGCTTAGGAAAGGAATGAAGGACAAGTATGAAATTATTCTTCACTGCATGTGACATACAAGCCCCTGGCAATCAGCAGTTTATAGAATTTCTGTGCTAGAACTCACAGTTAGTGTCTAGGGCTATTTTTTAACCATTTATTTCAATTTACTCATGATTTTGACATTCCTGATCTACTATGTCAATGGATTCCAAGTCTTAATGCCTGCATTGTTTGGGAAAAAAAACTCCTTTTTTTTTTTGTTTGTGGTTACAACAGAATAATCGTACTTCATCATTCTCCATATCATTCTTTATTCTATTAACCTGTATCATATCCACCTTTTTCCCAGTGAAGCTTATCAGTTTGTTTCATCTTGCCTCACAAGAGAGCTTTTCTTTACACCTAACCAGCCTCACTGGTCTCCTCCAAACCATTTCTCAATCTATCACATTCATTTGGAGGTGGAAGCACCGGAACAATCTGCAGTTTTCAAGACATTTGCGCTCCTAAATGACACAATGATGGCTTCTTCTTTGTTCTCCATTCTCCACCTAACAGTTAATATTCTGTTTGCTTTTTTGAGTGTGCTAACATTTTCAGCAAGGTAATCACAAGGACTATGGGATCTGTCTCTTCAGGGGTAATGCCTGGCTTAGAGCAATGGTGTATGTGATTTTCCACCTATACTGTACTTAGTGCTTAGCACTTGGCACCACTGAATTTCACACACTGCTTTAGCACACAGGATCGTGCTATCTTTTTAGAGCTTTTAAGTTTAAATTTTACAATCCTGCATGGTAATGTGTTGCCTGCAAATCTTATCACCCCAATCTTGAACCTCTTCACCATGCCACTTACAAGTAAGCTGAACAGAATAATCACTGCGGTAAAATCTTTTGATTGTGAAAATTGACCACTTATTTAAAGCATTTTTTTCCTAGAATTTAATTTCATACCTAGAAGACCCTATTCTTTTTCATCCCACAGCAGAGCCTTTACTGAAAGCTTTACTATTAAAAGCTTTCTGAAAATGTCAGTATACTAACCAGATCACATTTATCTCTATAGTCATTGAGAGCTCCAGTGTCCTGCAATAGGTCTATGAGGAATGGCTTCCCTCTACAATAGCCACTACACTGACCCTTCCCCACTATATCATCATTATCCATGTGCCAGCTAACCCTCACCATCCTTATTGCTTCCTTCCATCTGCCCAATTGAACATGAGACTCACTTGGTTACATTCCAAGACCGTTCTTAAAGACTGGTGTCACACTTGCCAGTTCCCATTCCTCTGCAATTCAGAAATTTACTGATTTAAGCAGTAGATTATATTCTATAGCCACTAGTTCCGAAGCTTCACGTGCAATTTCCTTTACAATTGAGGATAAAAGTCATCTGCTTCTGGAGGTCTCTTACTATCCATTTCATCAGTCTGTTATAAAAATCTTTGCCCCTGCCACTGGAGTCAGTTCCTCATTCAACTCTGTGATGAGCAGACCCTGTGCAGGACTTTTGCTGCCCTCCTCCGTAGCGAACATTGATGCAAAAAGTTAATCTGTTTTCTGCAGTCTTTTCTACCTTGTGCCCAAACTATATTTTGAGATCTGACAGGCTCCATGCCTCTGGTATGCTTGAAAATACCTTCTTAGGCCTAACATTTCAGCATTTTTCCTCCCCAAAATCTCTGTGGTTTTACCGTTAACTTGTTTTTTCTGTTTTGCTGCTTGGATGCAACTTTTGATGATGCAAGTCTATGCCAAGGCTTCTATGTCGGGTCTATGAAATCAGCTTTTCAAATCTTGAATTTACTTTGCTTTTCCCTGATGGGAACTGCCTAAGACCATCAGGAAAACACCAGAAAATTTTCTTCTTCCTTTTTCACTCCTCTGCTGGTTCCCATCCATGATTGTAGTGGTGACCTACATGTTATTAATATTACATTATGTTACACTGAGGAATCTCAGCTCTATTTTAAAAAAGTAATAGTGTATAAATTAAATCCAGTGGGGTAATGTATTTTCCTTTTATCTTTCACACCTTTATTTCACATATACATGGATTATTTTGCAGCAATGCTGTGGAAGGCATCAAGTCTTCTGTAATACCGAAGTCCACTTTGCAGTCTTGTTAGCCACCCACCACAACAAACTCCATTTCTCTCTCCTGCACTCGCTGTTCTCTGCAGACACTCACTCATGCGCATTTTCCACTTTCCAAGCTCTCTTTCTCAGCATTTCTAACATTTCTCCCTCTCTCAGGGAAAGGTGAAAAAGTGAAAAGAAAAAAGCTAGAGCACCTGCTGAGGAGCAGTGCAAAGGCCATTTCTTGCTCTGCACCATGTCCTGTGGCCCCTCTTTTCCCTGCCTTTTGGGCAGGAGGCAACAGCAGTAACAAAGAGCTCGGCATTTCCAGGGATAAGAAGTCACAGCTGCTTAAATAGTTGGTTGGCCACAGAAAAAGAAAAAAAGAGTTTGTCACTCTAAACCTTCATGGATGGTTAGTTCAAAAGTGGCATGGGGCACATTATTGTAATTCCTCCAAAGAGAAATACCATGTCTCCTACTGAGACATCCAAGCTCACATACCTAAAACACAGTGGAGGGAGTCCAAGATTAACAATACCCCAGGCTACATATTACACCTGGGATTTCCAGGAAATACAGATTCTCTGCCGTGAGGAAATTTGCACAGCAGACATCCAGCCCATGCCTAACTCTAGGCAACAATATTAGGGCTTGACCGTATTTGGAAATTCACCAAAATAGGTATTCTGGAGTTGCTATTTGGTTTCCAAGCACAGACAATTTTTCAGCCTTTTGGAGTCATTAACAATAAATAACAACAGCAACAAATAATATGTAAAAAATGTTTATGTTATAAAAATAGAATGCCCATATAAAAAGAATTGTGTAATTAGTCTCTTTCCTGAGGTTTAATTATAAAATACATTAATAAATTGACAGCTAGCAATGCCCTCCATACAAATCATTTGAGGCTGCTTTTATCATTAGATTTAATATAGAATGAAAATGTGCATACACAATTAATTTAATGTCATGCAACTGGGAACTATACACCTGCTTAGAGACTGTTCCTCATGCACTGATGGAGACAAACATACACCAGGCTATCTTCTGTGGTTTAAAAGCACAGTCAAGCAAGGAAAAACCTCTTTACTACATTAAAGCTATATGTTTCTTTCTGGTTTACCCTGCTTCTGAAAATCTGTTTGTATGTATGGTTGCTTTTTTTAACAAGGCCAGTAGTAATTACTATAAAATATGGTCAGAACAAAGGCTCTGCATAAAAACTCGTGTGTACAAGAGGCAATTTATTCTAATGATTTGGAGAAGCTTTGCAATTTTCTTACTAATTAACCTATCAATAGCGATGTCACTTAAACATTCCTTAGGAATATTATCTTCTCATTATTGCCAGAAAACATGCTGCCCAATTTTATAGCTCAGTTGTTCTTACGCATGGATGGAGTGTCTGAATTAACTTGAACTGAAACAGGTTTTTTTTAAGAAATATTTCCCATACAGGCAAACTACTTTAATAATTACATTTAAATCATTAATATTCAAATTTCAAAGCATTAAGGGGGTGAAGCATTCTGTGTTTACTTTGTGCTTGCACATTGTAAGAATATAATAGAGGAAAATTCTCTTTACCAAAGGGCATTGGGTCAGGAGGAGAACTAGTGGGTTGAGGTAGGCCAAAACAGCATGGAAATTCAGCAAGGGTCACATTCTTTAGGAAGAAAGAAACACAATGCAAAATCAATGTGTGTAAAATTTCCAGATTCAATAGCTGCAAAGAGCATGTTTCTTCAACATGAATACAGCTCAGACAGCAGTCATGCAAGCTTCCCAGCCTGTCTGGCCAATGTCCTTCAGCCTTAAGCTGGGGAGAACATCTGGAGGATGTAGAGGCTGATCACTCCTGTGTTGAAGTCTTTGCTGAATACTGCCAGGAAGGTTACAAATCAGAGCTGATGCCAGTTTGGGGAGTGTCCACAAATGCAGGGCCTGCCTGTTGGGAGCAGGAAGGGGTCCATCCATCCGTTTTGCATGACCGGCCACCAAACAGCTGCCAGCCTTGCCAAGGGCTCATCTCAGCTCCACACATGGATCCCATGCTATGACACCTTTAAATTAAATTTTATTCCAAAGAGCTGAAGGCAGTCTGTGGCTTTGTGAGATTAAAATAATGCAACTCCAGGGCTGTGCTCTCAAATGCTTTCCCTGCTGTTTGAGGGTTTAAGCCTTGATGATTAGGATGCATGTGTCCTGTTATGCAAAACACAAATGTAAGTTATGTACACAAATGGCATGGGAGCATAGGGGTGGCTAACTCTCCAGATTTGGGGAATTGGGTTTTCTGTTAATTTCTTAACAAAAATGAAATCAAAAAGTCTAATCTGACCAAAGACCTAAATGCCATGCAAAGCGATAATGTTGCTATGTTGAAGTTTATCTTTTAAAATATTCTAATGTTCCATCTGAAAAGCTTTATACGTCCACAGAAGACAGCTTGCTGAAATGCGTATTAAAAATAATGGTCTGATATTCAAATGTGTCACTTTCCACAAAAGGAGATAATGCCACAGGGTCATACCCAATAAAAGATTTAGACTTTCAATGTTTGATGCTGCAACACCTGTTAGGTGGCTGGTGTCCCACTCAATGAAGAGTGAAGATTAAATGTGTCAGAAATACATCCAAACAGTCTGCAAAGAAAGTATAAAAGGTGACAAGAGAACATAACATAAATATATTTAAAGAAACTGAAGAACTGGAAAAAAAGAGGTCTATTGCTTGCTGAGAACATGCAGATGGCTAAAATACTGATTGCTTTCTTTTTATCAGTCTCCATTGAGATGTTCTGAAGAAATATAAACAAAGAGAAATTGGTATAAATTGGAATAAGGTGAAAACTGTTTAAAGCACACTTGGATTCAAGTTTTTAGAACTTGATGTTTCTGTATGCTCAATGACTAAGGGAAAGCAATTTATAGACTATTAGTAATTATGTCCAAGAACTCATGGGTGTTCAAGAAAGTTAGAAGCAGACTAAAGAAAGTGAAACATATTCCCTATTTTTAAAGTCAAATAATAGAGAAAAGTTCCTTTAACTTTAATTCTCAGAAATAATCTGTGACAAATTTTCAAAAAAGTTGAGGAAGTCCATCAACATGTGAATCGTGGAAAGCTAATCTTGTCACAGCTATCTAATTTCCCTTTCTTATGTCTGATTTTCATTCTTATTTCTTTGTGAAGAAAGGGGGAGGAGAATGTACAGTCTTCTTTTCACTTTTCAGCACCACCTTCTATGAAATTCACAGAAAAAGGATGAGGAAAAATGTTCTAGGTGGAACCCCTGTAAAGTGATTACTGAAAATAATCCCTCTCAAAGGCTTCTTTGAATGGTTTGCTCCTGAACAGTAATTACGAGTGTGAAATTACAAGTGTCGTTGTGTTTAGGATGAAACCAACTCGGTTCAATAAATCATTAATAATTGGAGATCCATTGATAAATAATAAAATAAAATTTGCTGATGCCAAGATGTCACTATTCATAGAGAGTTTAAAAGGACTTAGTGGAACTGACTTGGATTTTAAAATGAAAATTTCATACTAAAGCAGTCAATCTGATAAAATTCACTGAGGTGCACTGTGCTCAGTTTAGGGCAGAGAAATCAATGAAAAATAGGGGATAACTGCTAGATCATACTGCTGGGGATAATCTCAGAATCCAAACTGACCATGAGCTGCAAATCTGATGTTACAAAAAGGCGAATGACTCATTTTGGGAACCTTTTTAGTAAGTGTTTCTTCCGTGTGGGAAGAATGGTATCATTTTGATCTGTTCTGCCTACCCCCCACCTTTGTAATATCTCCAGTTTGGAGACTGTGGACAGACTTGGAAGGATCCGGAAGAGAACTACAGAGAAATCCCATCTGTGGTATAAACTGCAGGAATCAACTTTTGATCCTAGAAAGAGCAGTGAGGATCCCATATAACAGGAACTGTTGTTTTTGGACCTGATTTTTTGCTTGCCATTACCTCTGGCCTCATCTTGGTGGATCTTCAGTTTGTGGGTGTAACTAAACTCCTCTTAAACAAACTGGATTTAAAAAAAGACAGAAATAGCCCAACAAATCTAAAAATTACTTCCACAATAGAAAAGATGAGAGAGCAAGAACATTTTAATGTTTGAACAGAGAAAAAGAATACAGCATGGTTTCCTCCCATATCAGCCATAAGAGAATCTACACCATGAAGGGAAAGGAAGGGGAGGTTATAAATGTTTAATTGAAGAAAAAACAAAACAAAACAAAACAAAAACCCAAAAACAAAAACAAACAAAACAAAACAAAAACAAACAAAACAAAAACAAAAACAAAAAAACAAACAAGAATAGGAATTTGTACCTTACTGACACATGGGGAACCACTCCTCAGTCAAGGTTTTCTCTTTTGTATGAATTTCCCAGATATGAGTTTAAAGTCTAATTGAAGCTTTTTTGGGGATAAGAGTGTTGGCAACTTTTCCTTGTTGTTCTCCTTATCTAATCAGAGCTGGGCTTGTGCAGCAAAGGCAGTACAGTTCAGCTGTACACCAGTCAGCCACCAGACACAAAATCATGGAACACTGTTAGCTCACTGCTCTTACAGCTATTCATTACACCTCTGGTCTCATGCTTTCGGATGTAAATTTCAGAGCACCTAATATTTACAAACTTGTTTCTCTGGCTTCCTTCAGTCACATAACCAAGATGCTGGAGTTTTTTAAATTTTCCCAAGTTATTTGCACATAATATTTTATACTAAAAGGAAATACCAAACAGCTACAATATTTTATTATAAAAGGAAATATCAAATCAGCTAAATGCTGTCTACAGAGAAAATAAATGTTGTAATTCAAAAAATACAAAATAATTGCTGCATAGTGACCAATGGAAACAAAAGAAAGGCAAAGAGCAAGGAAAAACATGATAGTAACTTAACCTTTTTACATATTAAACTGTATTAAAATCTTTCTGTCTTTCTCCTCTGGAGTGCAGAGGATTTTATTTGAAGGACTGTAAGTTCTCTAGACAGCTTGCAGTACTCATTTTAAAAGCTATTTATCAAGGAGTGTTAGAAACACCTCTTCCATTTGCTCTAATCTCTCACTTATCTCAAAACATGCTAATAAGAATATTTTAAATACCTTCTTCAAAATATGGTCTATTCAGGCAATGTGACACCAAAAAGAGCTGTCTTTAAGCCTATGAGTTTACAGGATTTCTGCTGAGTTTAATTGTTTCATGACTTTTAGAAACAGGTTTTCCCAGACTGGTTGTATTTTGTCTGTCTTTGGCCTGACTAGTATCCTTGTGGGGATGCCAAAAATCCATCTTCTGTCTGTATTAAGGAAGTGGAAACACAGGTTTTCTATTTTTGCTCTGAGTTTGTGCACCAACTACATTCTATCAAATGCTCCAAAAGTCAGGATGATGCAGAGACCTGTATGGCCAGACCAGTGGGAGATCTTGCCATGATCCAGGGATCACCTTTGCTGCACGTCACCGCGACCTGGAGGTTGTCAGGAATATTTCCAGTTGTGCACTGCATGGTACAACCAAATGCATTTTTTCCTAACAGAGAAAATCCACTAAGGAAAAAATTTGCACTGCAAAAACAAGGCATTTCCACACAAAGTTATCCTGATTTTTTCCTTCACTGTTCATTCTGCAGTGTTTACAAAGTAATAGCAAGGCTAAGATGTTTTATTTGGATAAATGACTTTTTGGTTAAGCAAGGTACCAACATAGATTGCGTACAGGATCCTGGGAGAGTTCCTAAATCAAATTGCAGCTTCTATTGACAAAGTATGAGTTCCTATTGAGAAACACTGCTTTTAGTAGCATTCTTTCTGTCTCTGAACAAAAGTAGGGACTAGATAACTTCTTGACATCCCTTTCAGTTATCTTTGATGCTAGGTGTCTTGCTGACATTTCATATAGTGCACATTTATTTGGTAAATACTATATTTCAAACTCAGGAAGGAAGGAAGGCCTCTGAAGGATTATACTTTTAGCTGACAGAAGTACAATAGCAGCAAAGAAAACATACAAAACAGAAAACATTTCAGTATCCAAGGCCATCTAAGAGCTGGTTTTGTTAAGACAGTCTTATAAGAGGAAAAGGAAGTGCCCATCATCTTGAAGTCTGTATAATCTCCTTAAAACTGTCTCTAGGATGTGCAGGCACTATTGTTTTAGTGTAGTGGAAACACACCATAGGTGCACACTGAGGCAGGTATGATCCTGCTGAACAGATGTGTTCCTCTGCCACTGACAAAAGAGTTTGCTAAACCCACTCAACTGAGACCCTCATGACTGTCCATCACCTCTACCAGCACCAGGAGATCTTCCTTCTGGGCTTCACAGGGGTCACCCCTCCAATGGGGCTGCAAAGCTTCTGCAAAACATGAGCTCCAAAGGCTGTGGTGCTGCTGACACGAGGCTCTCATGTCACCTCACCATGTTCCTTGTTTAACTTTCTCAAAGTGAGTGGGCAGCTGTGGCATCACAACACTGAACAAGCAGTAGAGCCGCTGCTGCCTACATGTGCTGACTGCTGCGCTCACCAGGCACAGCAGAAAGCAACTGCTCCCCTGCACAGGGAGAAAGTTTCTAGTGTCAAAAGCCAGCCAAAACCAAAACATGCAGGTTGGAGGAAAAGTTGGGAGGGAAATTGTGGTGCACGGGAGGCACAGACATCAGTGCCACATTTTACTGCAGTAGAAATAGAGGCAGGGAAATAAAAATGAAGCTAACTCTGACTGGAAAGCTGGCCAGGACACGAGTGGCAGAAATCTGTAATCAAAGCCCTGGAGTTGGCTGCTCTAACTAGACAGCTCAGCCACAGGCTGTGCTTACTTCCAGCAAAATACATCTGTGATTTAAATAGTTCAAAGCATGCTCTTTGAACTCCAGCAAGCCTGCATGTCCTGTGCCATAGCACTAACCTTTCTTTGTTTACTAGTGTGCTTCATAACAACTCTTAATTTGGTGTGAAACTTTACTACCAATATTTGGATATTCAAATGATGGAAGTTTGTATTTGTGCTTTGAACCTCTCTTTTTTCAGCAAGTTAACTGCAACAAAGTTCTGAGGTTCACACAACACTGCAAGTTAAGGTATAACAAAGATAATATTCCAGTGATTCCAACATATCAAGCAATTCAACAAAAACCTTTTACATGTAAAAGATGTGAGGCAAGTTACAAAAGCATTACACTGATTTCAGCAGAAGACAAGCAGCATTTGATTTACCATATTCAGAATCCACTTTGGAGGTTATTTGATCTGCCAGTAATATCCCTCAGACAGACAGGAACAAATTTACCTTGATGTGTCTGTCTGTCATTCAGGTAACCTGTGATCCATTGAATATGTCTCTTTCTGAAATGCTCATTTTACTGCTATTCTGTCTGACTCAATATTCTTCTTACCTGACAGGTAGGAGATCAAATAATTGAAATCAATGGAGAAAGCACAAGGGACATGACACATGCCAGAGCAATAGAGCTAATCAAGTCTGGTGGCAGGCGAGTGCGACTGTTGTTGAAACGTGGAACAGGCCAGGTCCCAGAATATGGTGGGTTTTTATCTTTTCATTTTTCTATGTGCATGAACTTATATAAATTAATTATACTGCTTTTAAGTTAAGTAGCAATTGAAGATATTTATATAGTGTAATTTCCTGGGGCATATTAAGTATGGGCATAAGTGTTTACCTTAGTAGAGGTGGACTTACTCACATGTTTAAGTGTTTCCTTAGCCAAGACCATATACGTGTGTACATCGCTGTAGCCTGCTGCCCTCCCGGCACAGGCAATGCCTTGTAAGATGTGCACCGGAGGAAGCACTTTGAACCTATTAGGGGACATCTCTGAGTGTGCTGGGAGTTGCTGATTTGTCCATAAACTCTCCTTTTCTTCCTTTATTGGTACTTCTCTGTGCATTTTGAACCACAGCAGATGATCTTGTTGCCATGAAATTGAGGGGCTCGAGTTGAAACTCAAAATATTAACAAGAATGTACTGCTTTCTTTGACAACTTTACCAATTATATAATCTCTGACAATATAAATGGATGATCAAGTAGAAGCCAATTCTGAATTAAAAAGGGGACTTTGCTCACTGTGGTGACAAAACACAATCCATCCTTCTCATATTTTGCTTCAGAGGGACTTCAGGGACTTTTTTGAGTATTTAAAAAAGTATAAGTCATTTAGACTATATAGAAACATTATCTCCTAACTGCAATGACAAGAAGTAAAAATAAATTATCCAACAGTAATTTCAAAGACAAAAAACTCTTTTTAAAAACTGAAATCAGGGTTTACTCTATAGTATGGTGTGACAATGTCATATATTTACATAAGTTTTATGATATGCACCTCTGGGCCTTAAATCTCTCAGGAAAAGGGTTATTTTTTTAATGAATAGTCCTCAACTTTATGCTAGGAGGTCCAAAACTCAATTTAGCTTTTTTAATTTTACTTTTGAAGTTCCAGCATCCCTTCCCATTAGAATCAGAAATTACAGTAACATTTGAAAATTCAAAGTAATACTTAGGCTTAACTGTAGGTTCAGATCAGTCTTTGTTGCCAACGTAAATTCATTATTTCTCTTCATTAAGTCAGCTCCACTGAAAGTCTGTGCTTTCCTGGCTGGCAGTACACATGGTAATTGCAGCATTTTCTTCTCTAAACTAGACCTAATTCTGTGGCTAAGACAATACTTAGGACAGTGTAGGTATTTTTTCCAGCTTTCAAGAGCTTCTGAATAAGGCCAGAAAGGATGAGCCATAGCCCACTCATCTGGTGATAAAGTTAGTGAATTATGCTTTTGGTGAGTAGAAACAAAGCCAAAGTGGTTTTCAGGGGTTCTGATAAAATGGTACTAAAACATTTAATATCTGGTGTAAAATCCTTTTAGAGAGACCTCCAGGAGAAATTCAGATGACCTCCAAAACTGTTTTGTGGGGAGAGGTGGATCGTTTTTAATGAAAGAAGAAACAAGCATCCAGGACTGATAAAGTGATTAGTAATCCTTCTCAAACAGCAGAACCATTTATCAACAGTTCTCCAGTTCCTCAGAAAACAATTTAATAGGTCCATGAGGCTGCTATAAGCAAAGAATCAATTCCAGTTCAGACCCATTCCAAATCTTTCTTAAGATCCCAGTTCTGAATGGCACTTAAACAAATCCAAAATTAATTTCCACTGTTTATATAATCTTATAAATCAGTACGTTATTCCAGAATCATTAGAAAATTTATATAGATGTAAAAAAAATTCAGTGTAAATAGCATTATTTTGGGAACACAAATCTTCCAAAAGATGTAAATGCCTTCCCTTCCACAGAAGATCACAAGTAGAAAATGCGTATAGAAATCCAGACACAATTTTTAGTCCTAACAGAAGGTGACTTCGCAGGATTGTTTAAAGCCAAGCTTGCCATTTGGAAAGTCATTTGGAACACTTAGCATTAGTTGAGTAAAAATACAGAATACTGAAAAATAAAAGTTGCTCCAAAGAAGTGCAGTTTAATCAGACCCTTTTCCTAGCTGCATCCCCAGCTTACAGCTCCGAACAGGAGAAGTAACTAGCTGTGTTTGAAAGTTCTGTTGTCCTACTGCACTGAAAAATGTTCAGGAATTACTTAAGACATTGAAGTCCTTCCTTGGTCATTTCCTAAAGATGTGAGAGATACTCTAAGAACAAGGTGCACCTAAAATCCAACAGCAGCCTGCTTTAATTTTAAGTTAAAAACAGAAATTAGCAAACAGAAATTATTAAAACTGGAGAGGCCACATTTCAAGAAGGTCATATCTCCAGGGTAAGTCATTATGCTGCAAAGAACATCTGTCAGAGACTCCCAGAAAGAACATCTTTTCCAGATAATGGAAAACCAAATGCAGAGAAGATTGTGACGTGAACTGTCAAGTAAGCTTGAGGATAAAATGGTCCTGAGAACAGCACATAGACTAGTGAGTATTTAGTAGCTCTCTCTTCTTCCCATCAGAATTTCACAGTTGAGATGTAATACAACTAATTGGAGATCTTTTTACTGAAAAAATCAGCTTCTTTTTTTTTTTTTTTTTTAACAAGAACATGTCAGAAATATTTCTATTCTCATTAGAGTCCAGCTCTGGAAACCATCAGTAGGAAATAATACTTAGTTGAGCATAAAAATGCAAGCCTGGAGGACTGAGCCAGTAACAGGACTGCGATGGTGGACTGTAGCAAAAGCCTAGGGAGAAAAGTAACAACAGTGCAAGTGTACCAGAGTCCTCTCTTGGATATTCTCTCTCAATCTCTGACAAGCATAATGGTCAGGGACTTCCCAAGTCAGTTGTAGTAACGCTGTTTAAAGACCTTTCAATAGCAGCAGCATTTAGATGCACAGCATTAAAAAGATGAAAGCTTGCCTAGAGCTACCTAAACCAAGTAGCCCAAACCATCATATTATCATCTTTCAGTTTCCCTGTACAATGCAATCAATACTTTTAAATTTCAGTGCAATGTTTCTGTTAGTACCAAATATGGTGGTATATATTTAAGTGCAAGAAATATCAGTGTTCGAATGATGATGTGATTGACATCAGTAAATGCATTGTTAAGGGAAAATCATCAGTGGTAAGAAAGTGATCTGTGAAAGAAAAGAATGCATATTGAGAAGAAGAAAGCACACAGGGAAAAAACAAAGAACACTTGAAAAGGTGTAAATCTCCTGAATGAGTTATGTAAGTTTATAATGCCTGGAAATCTGTCCCTACAAGTACATCTTGGAAAGTTCTGGCTGAGCTGAAGCACTATTCAAACCTAGGATAAGAAATAGTGTGCTACAAATGCATAATTTACCTCCACTCCAACTGCTGATTTTGCTTGAAAACAAATGCCAAAGATCCCAGAGCACTTCAGAGGCAGAAATCCCCTTGTAGCATGTATGGTATGATCAGAATGTAAGGGAACGAGCACAGATATGATTAATGCTCCAAAACAATAGCTGACTTCACAGCAGGGTGCAACAAAAGAAGCTTAGAAAACAGCTGTTTTATTACCCAGCATCTCAGAACATGTTTGCTGAGGGTAGGGATAGCCAGAGGAACTGTGCTTCCACTGAAGGTGAATTATTGCAGCTCATCCAAACCTGAAGAACATCAGCATCATGTTTCATAGCAAATAGTCTGCCAGCTGTGTTCTCCAGAGAACCAAGTCATAGTAAGAAATCATATTACTGTGCAAGAAGACTAGGAGTACTGCTGGGAATTCTGATCCTGAAACATACGTAATTCCTGAGAAGTTTGGCTGGAGGGAGTGTGGAGGTTTCACACATGTCACAGAACACAAAACTAACAGTCATCACTGTAGCACTGAGCACTTCTCAGACAGGCATTTAAACAAATTTGAATAAAGTGACAGACCAAGACTTTCCTTGCAATGTCTGCCTAATTCCCTGTGTATGCACCTACCTAAGAGGTCACTGACTTTCAGCAGGAGCTACTGGATGTGCAGCACTTCCAAAAATCTGTCCACATTGTGGGAGTCTAATTAAAGATGCTCTTTTATTTCAGGCTTTAGCCATAGCTGTATAAACACCATGAGATGAACAGGTACTTTGTACAGTCAAAGACTGGGATGAAGTGCCATCCCTAAAAGCAAAATGTGAGAAAACTGTTCACATAATCCCAAAATAATAAAATTAAAAAGGAAGTAAAACTGACAAATCAGTCTGTCTATCCAGCAATGAGTTCTGCGGGAGGCTAGTTACCTCTAATCAGCCCCAGAAAACTACAGTTTTCTCTCAGAACAGTTACCGTTTTCTCTAAATATCTTTGGAGGAAGGTACCTAGGAAAGCCTGGGATGTTTGATTCTCAGTACCAAAAGTCCTGGCTGCTTGCTTCTTCTGTTTTACTGCTCCTGGCCTTTCCCAACTGGAGTTTTCATTACTCACTGCTACCTTAAAATATATAAGTTCCTAGAAGTATCTGAAAGCAACGAGTCTATAATCAAATGACTGCAAACAGGGTGTAAAGGTGAAGGCTGAGGCACAGTTAGCACTTGTAGGTGGACTGCATCCCTCCTCCCTGCCCCGGATGCTTTCTGTCTGGCACTGTGGAGGGAGCAAAAACACTGAATTTCACCTGTGAGGAACATCTTCCTACTTTTGGGACTACAAAATCATCTTATCAGGTTTGATATCAGGTTTCTATTCAAGTTCTGCTCTGTTTTAAGTTGCTTAAGACCTCCTGCAGGAAGCAGGATTTTAGAGACTCCAGACCATTCACACTGAGATTTTGGAAAACTTTTCCATTGCCCTGTGTTGAAGTTTGGATCTGGCCCTGAGTGTGCTAGCTCATGGTGTGATGCTAAAATGCACAGAACCATGAGAACTGGCATCACTGAGGTTTGGTGAACATGGAATCTGTGTTGTGGTGATGGTTGGTGCTTTACAGTGGTCCCTTTTCCTCTCTCCCCCTGCTTTGTTTGGCTTCATTAAAAGGCATGTCCAGGGGTTGCATTTTGTATTTTTGGAGTCTCTGTTGCTTCACTCAATGCTAAATTATGTACATAACTCACCCCATGGGTTCATGAGAAGCAGGTGATTTTATGAAACTAGAGTTTAGATTCAGTTTTTTCTATTTAACGGAGGAAGAGTTTTGTATGTGAGAAGTAAAGTTTCAGTATACACAAATTCCTGGTTAACAGATAAAAGATACAAGTTACTTAGCAGTAAGTCATTTCTGAAGGGCCTTGAAGAACCTCTTATCTCCTGTTTCAGCACTATCCCACCAACAAAACCAAAAAATGTCAGAGTTGATACCAATACAAGGATTTTTCATACAAATAAATTGGCACAGTTCTAAAATACATTAAACCCTTTGCTTCTGATTTGTTACGACTCCTTCAGGAAGCACCTCAAGATGTACTCTATATCCATAGTCCAGGTGAACCCATGTCCTGAATATATAAGTACAGTAGTTTCAGTAATCCACTAATATTTAGACTTACAGCATGCTTATTTGTCTTAGCTTTACAGAAATACTTCTTTCCTGTTGCATATAAGCTTTTTACTCAGTTGTTCTAAACTTACTAAGAATTCTCTGCTCTAACAATAGTAAAATGTCTGTATGTCACTGGTTCTGTTAATTCTAATGATTGGTCCTAGGCTGTTCCTCCCCTTCCTTTAGGAATGGTACCTTCCAGTCTCTCCATGTGCATGAAAAGTGACAAGCATGGGTCCCCATATTTCTACTTATTGGGCCACCCTAAAGACACGGTTTGTAAACTCTGCATGTATATTATCTTTCTAATACGCTTTTGTTTCTCACAACTGTTAATTGAGTATTTTCCAACTTTTCCTGACATGCTAGCTCACTTAATAGTTTCTACAGTATTCAACTTTTCTTTCATAACTGATTATCTTAGACATCAAAGCAGCTATGTGTTCTACAAATGTCTTTTAATATCCTAAATAATGAGTTCTTCTTGTTACACTGCTGCTAGTGCAAGGAACACAGCCATAGGTCTGATATATATCCACTTTTTCTCACGACAAAAATTTATCCTCTGAATATGACTTTTCATGTAGAAAATCTTAACGTTTTGAGAATCAAAGCCATAATTTTCCCCGTCCTTATGGCACTTGGCTTGCAAAAGTATTAGTAATATGGAGGTGGAAGTTATATGCTGATCTCAAACAATATTTATATGCAGCCTCTTGAAGAAATAGCTAAAGTAAAAATGAAGACTTTTTGGAACATGCTGTAAGGCAATACTCATTTATTAAACCCCATAGTTATGCTGAATTTACACAAAGCACTTTGCTCTTGATTTCAAGATATTTTCTTCATAGAATCAGATCCAACTGCACAGATCGTTCAGCTACATCTAATTTGTAATACAGAGTCATGGCCCAGATATGA
This sequence comes from Platyrinchus mystaceus, assembly GCA_035041135.1. Lineage (NCBI taxonomy): Eukaryota > Metazoa > Chordata > Aves > Passeriformes > Tyrannidae > Platyrinchus > Platyrinchus mystaceus. Next base: position 11,184,601 of record JAWWLV010000045.1, read on the forward strand.
TACCTGGAAAGCAAAGGAAAAGGAAAGCCTATTTTTCTATATTCTTATTGATTGCGATCATCACAGAAAACACAGAAGCGTTCAGATGCATTCAGCTCTGTGTGCTGCTGACTTTGCACAATGTAGTATATTGGCTACAATTATAAGGACAGTCTTAAATGTTGAACTAGCCAGATTGGAAACAGAAAAGTAGTTTTACCCAAAGGTGTTCTTCCAGCCTTTGAGCTTCAAGCAGCTCCTCAATTGTGTTATGCCCACACAATTCCTGTCCCCAGAACCCAGGCACTAAGTGGTGCTTTAAGTTTTCAGTATTGTGCATGCAAATCCAGGTAATGTAGTCAATTGCTTGCATGTGTTTCCAGTTGGACCTTAATCTGTGTCTATAAATAAGAATTTTTTTGAACACAGACATGTCCCTATACTTTGATGCTGCAGAGCTGGGCACATTAAGGCCATTTGGAAATGTACCCATGTAGTTCAAGTGTGCATGTCACCATCAAAGACCTCCTAGCCACAAAGGGTAGAAGTGTGAATTGCACCTTTCCTTGTATTCTCACCTTACCTCTGCTTTGTTCTTCACTAAATGTAGCTCAGAGAGACCATTAGGTTGGATATCCAGGCTGACATTAGGGCCGTTTTGCAAGTCCCGGTTATCAGCTCAATAAACTGCAGTTCCAGCACAAGTTCTATGTATTTATAACCACAACTTTCCAGGCATCATGTCCATTTGTCCTCCTGTAGCATAACATACACAGGAAATAAGTCTTTTTCCTAAAATAAGTAGAAATTAAAATCCTGTATAAATACAGCTAAAGTTAGTTTTGCACAGTCACACAGATGTGAATGGTTCTCATTATTTATTTGCAGAAAGTGTTAGAACAGCAATTTTTTCTCAGTAAAACGCACCTAGAAAGTCAAAAGCACTTTAGTTCTGGTCAGCATCAAAACTGAAATACTTGATTGATAAAAAAACAATGTCATGTCAAATGAAAATATGTTTGCTATAAAATGTTTCCATTTCCTGTGTTTTTAATGAAAGAGTTTGGAGGGGATTTTCCTGAAGAGCCTGTCTTGATAGGGCTTATCCCAACCAAAAATGTGGCTGATTCATTAGATCACTGAGCAAGGACTCAAATTTCCTGATGCAGAACAGATATATTGACCACTCTAGTGTGCCTTAGGAGAGGCCCTACCATAACATTGTAGTGCAGTCCATTATGAGTCCACATTTGACCCAAAGGAATTGTCCCATTTTGTATAAATAATCACTTGTGTAAGATGAACAGCAGGCTTACTTGAACTTAGATATAGCACAAGAGAGATGCAGGTAGTTTGGAAGGTACATGAATATCGAGTGATACCTGCCTGTGCTCCCTTGCACCATGAGTTTGGTAGCCCTTAGTAGTGACCACTGCATTTACATTGGAAAAAAAAAAAAAAAAAAGATTAAAAATTGGGATCTTATACTGCAGTTTTATTGTTTGAATATATTTATAACCTTCAGAAATCTCCAGTCTGCATTCTGATGCAAACTGCATTTTTCTGTTTCTTTAACTCCATTAGAATGTCTGAAGCTTTTATGTTTGTCTAATAAATGGCTAAAGATTCTTGGCCTATACTTTGAAGCCAGATACTCCTGCCTTTTCAGAGTACTGATCAGATAATCCTGTTCATCCTATTTTTAATGCTCATTTTATAAGTCTCTAGAGCTGAGATTGGGTGTTATTCGAAACTTGAACTACCCCATATATCATTCACCTGATGTCAGTGTAAAAATCAATAGTCATTTTGGAAAAGTGCCCTTTCTGTCTGTGACCACCTTGGTGGAACTGCAAACATTCATTCATATTCCTGCTGCATTTCCAATACCACCTTCTTATTTCTAGCAATACCAGCTTAATTTCAGGAACCTGTGATGTGTAAAAAAAAAAAAAAAACCACCCTAACTAAATGAACCAATATACTGGTTAATAAAATTGGTCTAAAACCATCAGGCAATTTGAATATGGGCTCCCAAAGGTTCTACAATGTTTTATTGCTATGGGTAAAAACTATTCAAGGGCAAAATTGAATATTAAAAGCTGCTTAACAAACATGTCTTTAGTATTTAATAAATACGGAGCAGCTGGCAGGAAAATAGAACATGCTTCTGTTAAATAGCAGTGGATGTGTTTGTATATGTGGGTGCCTACAGTTATTTCTGTCTTATAGCAAATTTCTATTTTAAAAGTTGTAGAACTTTTACATAGGTATCTCTTGATATAGAAATAGAAAACAATTTTGAAAGAAAGGGGGACACTTCAGAAGACATTTTCAGTTTTGGGGTAATGTGTTTGAGCCTCAAGAAAGTCAGTACCTTTTCCTTACTTTTTAAATGCAAAAATACTGTGTCCTTTCCACACTCCTAAATATTCTTTAGCAATTACCCTCCCAGTGGCTTTGGCCAGTCTATCTGAATACTCTAACCAAGGCTTCCCCCATCTGTATAACAGGGATAGTAATATTTACCTACCTATCTCATGGGAGTGTTATGGGGATTAATTATTTAATGCTTGAGAAGCACTTTAAAGATTAAAATTCCTAGTCGACTATTCAGTATTATTATTAAAGCAGAACCTCACTAATCCACACTCATTATAATCCACACCAAAATTGGCAGTGTCCCCCCACATCTGAGCAAATATTTAATAACAAAGCTGTTGAGCAAGTTCTCTCATTACTAAGGCTTAATTATTATAATATAATATTCTAGAGTAGATTTACTAACATCGTGTAAAATGTAGATAATTACAGCTAAACTCCAGTGAATAAAACAGATGAACAAATATTATCCCCGGTTTTGTTCACATAAAGGGGCAAGCAGACTTACCAGCCAATGAAGGGGAAAGTCCCACCCACAAATCTTTTTCTAACATTTCTTTTCATGGCTTCCTGTATTTCCATCCAGCTGACAATACTAGAAGATAATACAGGATCTGAAAGAACACAGCCATCCCTCTGTCTCCACAGCACCAGTTTTTTCCCTTCTTCATGTAATCCAGATAAATAGAGAAAACAGGAATTCACTAATACTTTCTGTGTCTTTGCAGCTTGCCATAGGATAAAGTCCAGTCTGCTTTTGCAGCATAATATCCCAGAAAATCCCTCTCCTGCTGCTCATTTCACAGTCCCTTGCATTTACCTCAAGCCCCAAATTAATAGTAAGACTTCATCACTGGAACTTGTTCTTAAACATAGTTTAAGAACATGTTCCCTAAATCTCTGGTGGTATCCTTGCCACAGAAAGCTACAAATCAAAGGGAACAGTATGAAGGCACAAGCCATTATTCCTGTATCAGCCAATACAGGAATGTTCCTGTGTCATCCAGTCAAAATGTATCAGAAAAGCCTGATGCTGTGCCCAAAACTAGACTAAACTAACAGGGCCTCTCATGACTTCTTGTCATTGGCATCAGAAATATGATGAGTCTAAATGATCACACAGAGTGTCACAAAAAAGCTGTTATTCCAACTATTGGTGAGGTGAAGGGAAGCTTTGTCCTTAGAGGATTTGCAGTTGGTCCTGCCTCTGCCCTTCTCGTTCCGCCATCCCACAATGCAACTCCTGGTTGATGCTTTGTGGCCCAGCTGCAGGAAAAGGTTAGCAGAGGTCATGGCCTCTGTCAGATTTCTCATTGCTTGTTACTCCTAGCTTGGGAAAAAACCCTTAGAAAACGAAATGCTTTTTTTTTTTACTTTGACAATATGAGGTAACTGTGACTTTTCAAGCAACCGATGCTTAACAAACATGACCACAGACCATGTTGTATTTTGTTGAGCAACAGCAACACATATGCAACCCAGAATTTTGAACATCTGGATTTTCTAACACCATGTAGTTTGTGTTTACTCATTAGGAGCTGAATATTGCAATGTGACATTCATTTATTCGTGCGCTTCCATCTCATTATTCAATTCTCAAGATAAATTTGTCTCAGTGTCCCAGAGATATCAAATACCACAACAGCCCCGACAGCAAGTGTGGTCCCAGGGTCAGCTCTGCACCTTCACTGCCTAGAGGCCCCCAGTCTGAAAGAGTTTGCTAAAGAGAGATTAAACTACAGCTTCTACCCTAAGCAGAACAGGACTACTGATTCATGAGCTTTGTGACTGAGTTCAAACCAGGTTGTGTGTTTTGCTTAAGATCCTGCTGAGCTTGTAAGTGAGAACCTCAGTGCCTGCCAGAAACAACTTTCAAGGGACATTTCATATACAATCAAAAGGCTCTGACTTCCTTACTTATTAAGTAAATTTTATATATTATCTACACACTTTTAGTAGTGACAGCTATTTATTGACCTGACAGAATGTGATGCCTACTGTTAATGCCCATTTTAGCTGTGATAATTAATAATTTTAATATTTAAGTTTAATTATATGTGTAATATCCAACTCTTAAATTATTCAGTCTCTGCAGAATGTTTTTCATTAATACCACACATCCTATTACCATATTTATGAACACCTTTTATGACTTAATGTGGCTTAATTCTATTAATAAAAACTAATTTTAAAGTCATTATCTTTTTTAATTATACACTAACTTCCCATGTAGATTTTCCAGCTCCAGCATGGCTCTGGAAGGGAACTGCTGAGGTTTCTGCAGTTCTACTCTACTGGCTGACCACACAGAAAAAAATAGAACCTTCTTTACTGAAGGGATGAGTTTCTTTTGCCTGAATAGCTCTGATCTGATAAATATGTGAGATGCTTAGCACTTCAAAAAGGTTACCAAACCACCTAGTGATCACAAGGACCTAGTGAATGATAATGTATGGTTAGGCCAACATCACTCAAGACTAGCATTTAAGTTGTCCAAGTTGTCCACAGAGTTAACATTGTCACTGCAGTGAGGAACTTGCAGTGGGGGGATAAAAGCACTGTACAGGCTGCAGCTCTTCCTTCCAGCTTCTTCAGTGTTAGTGAGTAATCCTGCAGAATTTATGCAGATGGAATTACTTGATTCAAGGAAAAATCAAATTTACCAAATTCACTCAGATTAGTGATCATGATGATTTAAACATTTAAAGGACAGGACTGTTTACTATATCCATATCTATTGAATAAACTAAACTGGGTCTTGGAATGGGAATGTGTACTTATTATCATCTGAACTTAATATTCACAGCCAGAAGACTATTATAGTAAATTAATAAACTGATTTAGTACACTAATTTGCCTGTTTCTGAAACACAACCTGTTTGTAAGCGTGGCTCTTTATTTATTCCCCTTTCCCCTTCTGTGCTTTGGCTAACTTTTCTCTGCATAGAAAAATTACCCTTTTCCATTCTTGTTATTGCAAGGGCAGTGTTAAACCCCAACCCTGTTGTAAGGTGTAACTGATGTTGTTGGAGAGATCCAAATGATGTAGAGCTTAGGTGCTGTTATAAAATCACAGGAAATTGCTTATGGGTGTGATTTATTTTTAAGGGGTAAACAGTGGCAGGGTAACACAAAAAAGCTGTAATTCCAACCATTAGTAAGGTGAAGGCAAGCTTTGTCTATAGAGGGATTTGCAGTTGGTCCTGCCTCTGCCCTTCTCCCTCCACCATCCCAGAGTGCAACTCCTGGATGATGCTTTGTGGCCCAGCCACAGGGAAAGGGCTAAAGCAGCACCCCAAGTCCCAGAGACATCCAGTCCACTGGTCTCCAGGGCAGAAACTTTGCATGCTTCTGAATTCATTAATCTCCTGTATTAGGCTGAAATGCCTCAGGCCACTTACTTGAAGTAGCCTGTGTTTGCTATAAAGGGCCTGATGTGGGGTCATGGTTGTAGATCTCTGTATTCATCCACTCAGCTTTGATCCACAGCCTCCAAAAGGGCTTCCCATAAGGAGCTCCCCAACACTGGTTGTGTACCTGTTCAACAGAAGAGCCAACATCTATTTCCAGAGGTCTTTGGAGACACCTCTGTCTCTCTGACTCTGTGAGGCAATTAAATTATTATCTCAAGTGGTAGGGACAGTAAAATACTCATGAAGCAGTGCCATAATCTAACTCAGGGAAAGGAATTTACTGAGGATGACCTGGGTATAATAATGTAGGTTCAAACCCAGTGCAGAGTAAGAATAGAAACTCTCCAAGTCAGATCAATCACGTCCCATGTTTCTTTGTTAACCATATTTAAAGAATATGTTACAGAAAAAATTGAAAAGTGCTTTCATCCATAGTGCTTGCTACAGATTAAAGCAAACACAAATCAATGTGTGTGAATTTCTTTTTTCAAGAAAACATTCCACATTTTTCTAAAGGATTTTTAAAAATTTTTCCTTACAGTATACGCTTTTGCTCTCTGCCCCAAGTTTAAATTTTCCCTTTCTCTCTGTTCCCTTAGCTCTAAAAACAAGCAACGTCTCGAGCTTTTGTAGATTTGGTCTTCCAAGCATAACTAACAATCTGCTCTTTCTGAATTGTTGCAGTAATTCTCAAATTAGATCTCTGAAAATGAAAGCATTTCTCTAAAAAAATCTATGCCAAATACAGAAAAGGTGATAAAAGTGAATTTTACCCAAGATGAGATAATTCAAAGTCTCATCAGATGGCCCTTGCAAGGACTCTGTGTAAGGACCATGTCTGCTGTAAAAATATTTAGGGCATCTTCCATTTAATCATTAGGTAAAGTATACAATCAAAAATGGAACCCAAAGGAACTAAATTGTTGCTCATCAGTAATGATCAGTAACATGAAAAGAAGTAGGGCATCAGAGTACCAATGGCACCAGGAATTGAGCCAAGCAGGATGTAGAGCTGTGCTTCCCAATGTTGGAATAGGTCAATCACTGAATTTTCTGGATGTAAAATTAAACATTTCAAGTTTACAGAGGAGATAGAAGTGCTCATCATTTACAGTCACATCTCTTCAGGGTTTGTGGACATCTGCAGAAGCCATGCCACCAATAAAGTTGTGGTGCCCATCTCTTCCAGTATTAGACCAGTGACAAAAATAAAAACGCATAATGACTTTGGTGACAGAAAGACTAGGTCTGGCATTGTTTCGTACTCCAAATATCAGTCCTTCTTAATGAATCATTCTACTTTTGTGAAAATGCTGAGCACAAAATTTAAAAGTAAAAAATGTCGGGACTCAGATGCACGTTTGTTTTCCTGTAATCTTTCATGGCTTTGGTAACTAACTCTGGTTACCCTGACCAACCATCCTCAAACCTTGCAAAAACAAATGTGAGAAGCCAAAAAAAACCCAAATTACTAGAAAGCAGAAAGATTCCACTCTGGAGCAAAGCTACATTTAAAGTTACATTTATAAGCTTCTCTAAACATCCAGAGTCACCATGAGTCACTAGTCTACTGAGTACAAACAGGCAAGCAGTATCATGAATGTGGTTACATTAAAAAAGCAGGGAATTAGATTGGATTTTCATTGTATCAGAAACAAGACTTCAAAATACTAAACTGATCACTTAACTGCATGTGCGGGAAAGCAGAAGTAGTTCATATACTAAAAAAACTGAGTATAATCTGGATTTATTTTTGTAAATGTATTTGGAATGAGTGTCATTTCTGTACATAGAATTATCACTTTGCATGCATAGCACACTACCATCATAGCTCAGAAAACCATAAGAGCAATGCTAATGATGGAAAGGCTATCCCACCTGGATGTGTCCACAGTGACTGACCAAACAAAGGACCATACCACAGCAGAAGGTGCCTAAATCCATTTATCTTTGCTTCCAGAGCTATTGGTGTTCAGGGATCTGAATATGGATGAGTTCAGTGGAAGGGGAGACAAGTAAAGTGTAATTTTAAACTAAGCAAAGTGCAATTTGTTTTAAAAAAAAAATTGCATAGCATATTGAGTAATTAACAAGAAGTGCAAGTTTATAGCCAGAAGTACAGGCAGCCTGTAAGGTGGGGGAAGAGCCCATTGCCAACTCACTTTCTGGGAGAGGCTGGGGGAAAGGGTGGCACATAGTGTCACGTTTCCATAAAGCTGATAGCTGGACAGAAAGTACCAAGAGCTTTTCTAACCATAAAAACCTCAGAGAATCATTAATTTCAGGAGACAAAGGGTGCTGTATGTCTAGGTTGTGGAAGTTCCAGGATAAAAGTTTAAAGATTCTTTATATATTCTGAAATATCTCTCCTTAGAGAGTGTTAAAGAAAAGCTGCAGGAGACCAATGCAATCAGGAACATCAAAGACATGTCAAGCTATAATGAGAAAGAGCCAAATGCATTCCTGGTGTAACACTGCCAACATTAGTGGATACTCACCAGGGGACAATTTGTCCCATTTTTGTTATTAGCAGCATCTGTAAGAACTGTTTGCTACCTCCTGGCAATCCATAATTTCAGACAAAAAGTGTGGGGGGAGGATGAAATAAAGCACCGTATTTTTTATTTAATCAAAACCTCTTTGATTCCCTAGGAAAATAACTCTGAGAAGATATGAGAACAGCTGCTTAGATAGTGCAGAAAACATTTCATTCAGATTAATGAAAGCATTCAAAGCTTTAATATATTGTACATTATTCACGTAATTTGAAAGTTAAGAAGACTTTGAGATTTTGTACATAAGTAATAAAATGTGATATAATTTTTACTCTTAGCATTACTATGAACTATTCAATAAATTAATATTAATACTTTATTGATAATTATATCCTATGAAAAATCTCACATTCTTGATAAACTATCAAGCAATTATTTGAAACATTTTGATGTTAAGGGAGAACCTTTTCACAAATTAGAGCTCCAACCTCTTTTGACCTGAGATCCTGACAGAGCAGATAAGCACAGCAAGACTAGACTTGTCTTAGAATCTTAGAAAAGCAACATAAGTAATGCAGGAAGTTAAATAAACTTATCAGTACTTATCTGACTTAGTACCTAGGCAATGCTCAGAAATTAAGATGGGCAGAGCTCTCTTCTCCATTAGCAGTAAAGCCAGGTTTCTTTTGCTAGTGGTTCAGACATAAGACACCAGCAAGCACTGAATCCAGGTGGAAGAGTGGGCTTTAGTTAAGAGAGTAGCAAATAGACACATGAGAGTAGTGCCCTAATTTCCACTCCATTGAACGTGTAAGCTGACATATCAAAACAAATAATTCATGTATGTGGCAGTTCTACCTCAAACAAAAAACCTTTAGATAGAAAACTGCTGCTCCTGATGTTTTCCCCTTGTCACTCTTCCTCCAAAATGGCTGTGTTCATGTCCTGCTTGTCCTCCCACACACTCAAGGTCTTGTGTCTGTGGTGTCCTTACTCAGTTAGCAATTTACTCCTTGCCTGGGAGTTATGCAAACCAGGTCATAGGTGAGTCATTCTTACATGTCCCATGGAAAAGTGTTTCCAACCTGGATGACAATAGCTTGTGGAAACTAAAAACCACACAGAAAACACCTACTAAATTACACCAAATGAACAGCCATCATGGTGACAGACCATACTGCTGCTCCCAGCTCATTTGTCTTGTCTAAATTAGTAGGTCAAGGGAGATTTTCTCCTTTCAAAGAAGGAAGGAAGGCATCTATTAGCCTTCAGTGAGACATATACCTTTGAAAAACAATTTCTCTCACAGTAAGGATGTTATCCATGGTGACAAAGTCAGAAACAAATTTAAAATTGTCCCTAAACCTCCCCAGCAGTTTCAACTGAGAGCGATATCCTTCTCGTATGCTTGCAAGTTGTTTGGGCATTAGTAGTTCATGCTCTATTAAACAGTTCCTCCCAGAGGTGAAAGGAGAAAAAAGTAAAATCAGTGCTCTGTCTCTGGTTTAGTATGTTTACAAAATGCTTTGAGACATGTTGGAATAACAGACAGCAAAAGTAGGTTATGTTCACAATTAACACAAAGGTTTTATAAAAAAACTTTAGATCAACAGAAAAAAATATTCTGAAATATTAATAGCCTTTCCAAAGTGCAGATAGAACCTGAGTATAAGTATAAAGCGAAATTATTAGTTCAGCTGCTCTGCAGGATAACATTTTGCATTTCTCTCCTGTTTATATTTGTTATGGAAAAGCAATCATTTTAGTGCTGGTTGAACAAGTCCAAATGAACCCTCATGGCTTGAACACAGCTCTTTAAAAGGTTTTTCTTTTGAGCAACAAATTACTTATATTACTGCATTTTGTGCTACTCTGGTAATTTTTATATTTTCCCATAATGTTCAAACATTAGAGGGAAGTCAATTACAATACCCTCACATCAGTATTCTCCTCACTAGTGAGTGACACATTGCTGCAATGGCTTATTGACATTAACTTCTACTAAGGCCAAGGATGACTTTCTACATAATGTCATTTCTTTTGAAAGAAAAAGCAGGTTAGGCTGGGTTTGCCTGTGTCAGATTGATGGTACTTAAACTTTAAAGAAAGTCATTTGGTTTTTACTTGCAAGTGCTGTATTGCCACAGAATATAAATGATAGGTTTTTTTCAGTTTTTTTCCCCAACCACTGGAAATACAGACTATATAGGTCTCTTCCCAGGAAGTATTTTAAACATACTGCAGCCAGTGACCCACCTGCGATTCCCCTACAGCCAAACTTCCCTTAAAGCTGTGGCTACAAGTTTTCTTGTTTAGTTGGCCATGTTGTCCTTTTTTTAGGGTTTTCTGGGGGAGAGATAAGATTCAGTAATGCATATAATATGGCATGTCCTAGTTTATTGACACCTATATTTATATATCACTAAATGTAAGAGATACACTGGTTCACTTTTGTTGAAGTACACTGTAACCCGCTATGATTTCTCACTGCAACACCTGGTTGTTTTCTGCCCCCTTTAAAAAAAGAAAATATAAGAAAAAAAAAAAAGAAACTTGTCTAGAGGAACAGCCCATTAATAAATCAGTTCTCTCATGTCTAGGGAATAAAACAGCAGGCCACTCAACCCCAGGTCTCTTCCCCTGAGCATCCCACAAATAACTGGTACCATATTGTCCTTCATGCCTCAGAGGAGCCACAAGAGGTGTTTTTTCCACCATCCTTCTGAATGGTGGCCCCCTGGCTTGTCCTCCTTGAGGAGAAACAGCTGATTTGACCATAGTGGCACATTTTCCACAGAAGTAATCTTGTTACCTGAAAGCATTTTGCTGCTCCAGGCCATTTGGTGTTTTTACTGGTGTACAGCTGATACTACCCAAAGTAACGAGCTATTTCTGTAATCAGAAGCTCTCAAAACCTAGCACAAGATTGGATAATGTCCCACTACTCTTCACTGCCACTCAGTGAAAAAAAAATCTCATGGGCAACTGGGAAATAAGACTGTAGTTAAGACAAATGTGTTGGTCAGGCCAACCCTCAGAACCACCTCTACTCTGTGGAGGAGTGTCAATGCCATGAAAAGTACAAATATAATTTTCTAAAGCTCAATGTGGCTTCTTCAGAGCTGGCTCAGGTACCTTGCTGATGCACACAGGCAGCTTTATGCTGAGACCCAGGATAGTTTTAGTGACTTGAACCCCATGCATAGTCCCTGATTTAAGTGCTAAACAGAATGGGATCCCCTGGATTTTGGATCGAAAAAGAGCAAGAGTGAGGTGTGCGCCTTCCCCATCGGGCAAGACTGTGGTCCTGTACCAGGGTAGTGATGCTGAGGAGCAGAAGTAAAGAACAAGCCCATCAAAGTCAGTGCCTTTTGTAGGCAAACTCTTAGGAGCTGATCACTCTACATGCATGAGCCTTCCTTTCATCTTTTTCTTGCTCGAGTGCCAAGCAGGGAGCAGATGGTACATTACTCAGCCTTAACTGGAGGGTAAGAAAGTGTGATTTCTGGGGTTTTTTTAAACTCAGTTGAGACCCTCAGCCCATTTAGATTCCCAGCTCAATGTTTATTTGTCTTACACAGAACTTGTACTTTCTACCCCTCTCAAATGCTAATCCTCTCCACACATATGCTCATTATGCAAAAGCATATGACAAACACCATCTGGGAAAATAAATAGCTCCTCAGCTAACAGTGCTGCTCCCTCCCTTTACGTCACCCACCTCACTATTGTCTCTCCTATTTTTATCTGCAAGACAGCAATTACTCAATCCAACTATTAACTTAAAAGTGCCATTTTAGTCAAGAAAGCCGCAGATCCCAGGCTGGGCAGTAAAACCCATTCTATTTTTCAAGATGTGAATCTTCATGATAATTTGAAAGCAGCCGTAGCACTGAGAAAAATACATGTTACCTTTCAAAGGGCAGTTGATATCACTGAGAGATACTAGTCCTGACCTGAAGAAGTCCATGCTTGTTTTTTTAGCTAGAAGGTTACATTTTGTCCCACATGAAATACGCAGCCCTTGCCAAAAGTTCCACCTCATTTCCATGGATTCCTGAGGTAGTCCTTCATCTCTGACAGATTATTGCTCATACTGTTCAAAGCTAGGCAATGGTGCTAAATAGAGGTTAGAGAAATCACTGAACTTGGCTTATGTCATTCTCTATGTAGATGGGTAAGAATAGGAGTCATGCTGTCATTAATCATGACGGATTCATTGTCTGCCAGAATGTTAATCAAAAGAAATTAGGATGTATATGCATTAGAAAGGCATCTCAGAATATTCTGGTTTGTACCAATGGATTAGGAAAATCATCACGATTCAGCAAAGGGGATGTCTATTTATCGAAATTAAACAGGACCTGCATAATCCAACCATATTGTGTTGAGGCTTAGCAACCAGGAGAAATTCAAAATGCACAACCAGGAGACTCAGCGGCTGACACTGTGATATAAAGGCAGAGCTTTGTAAGTACCCTGTAAGAATTGTGGGGCCATAAACACTGCAATATTATATCTGTTTAGAAAAAATATGAGACAGAATTCAATGATGACCTTATCTGAGCTACAAATTCTTGTCAATTATTATATGCTTGTAGGGACATGTTTAATAGGTGGCAGAAAGTCTTTCTCATTTGTCCTCAGAGACAGCGCTGATATTGCCCAGCTAAGAAATCCATTATAGAGCTACAAAAGAGGCAATTTGGTTTCATGAGCATGTGACTTTATTATTTTAAGAATAATTTAACATAGGTAGAGGAAAGCAGAAACTGTATGGAAAAAAAAAAAAGACTGGGGTTTCCAGCATTTGTAGTTACGAGGTTCTTGCTTCTCCTGAACTTTTTTTTGGTGGAGAGATTATTTTTTTTCCTCCATATTGACTCCACTGGGAGTTTCACCTCAGCTGAATCAGAGGGGTTTAAGTCTGGTATATGGTTTGGGTATCAGTGTTGCTCAGAATACATGTTCCTGTGCAATACACACCATATGCTGCTGAATACGCCCTTAACTCTCTTCTCTTTGTTGTTACAACAGACGAACCAAACTCCTGGAGTGCTCCCTCTGCCACCTCCCCAGGTCTGCCGGAAGTAGCTCTTTCCCTCGAAGACATAATCTCACCATTATCTTCATCACACATAGCCCCACCCTCTGACCCTTCTCACCAGATAAGCCCAGAGCCAACATGGGATATCAAGAGGGAACATGATGTAAGGAAACCAAAGGAGCTTTCGGTGAACGGTCACAAAAAGAAAAGGTTAGGAGAACAAAGAGAAAGGTCAGCAAGTCCTAAAAAGGTAGACAGGTCAAAGCATGAAGAGGCTTCTTGGAAAGGATATTCAGAAGGCAAAAATAAGACCACTGATGGTGGCAGGCCCACCTCAGAAAGCAAAGCGGTGGGACACAGCATTATGATCGAGGCTTGTGCAAGAGAGCACGTGTGTGCTGGAACCAGCAGTGATGAACAGTTTGGGAGGCTGAGGAAGCCGGAAAGCAAGAGAGGAGGATCTCTTAGCAAAAAAGAAGATCACAGATCCACAAACATCAGTGAGAAGAAGTCAGCTGCAGCCCCTGACCATGTCAAGATCGATACAGGTGCTACCAAGATGTACGGTAGCAACCGCTGCAGCTCACCTGGAAGTGATATGGACCACAGCCAGAGGGACCCTGATGGGAAACCCAGCGAGTTCCCCAGGAAGGGACATCTCCACTCCATTAGCACTCGCAGCACCAACACCACAGTTCGAAAGGCAACGGTCTCCCCAGGGCCATGGAAAATCCCTGGCTCAGATAAGCTACCTAGCGTCCTGAAGTCTGGTACTTCTGCCATGAGCAGATAAGTAAGGGACTGTTGCCCTCTAACTGTCTCAAACTGACGCAGAACATTCTTCTTAGTTTTTGTCTCACATTGGTTTGTTTTAATTTATTTTAACTATCACACATATACACAAAGCATTGAGGAATGAAAACATTAGTGTGTAATTCCATGACAATGTGCACAGTATCTAATAAGTTCAAAAGCATATAGTCAACACGGAGATTTAAAATCGACCCTAAAGTCCCAGTTCCATTTTAGGGACTTTGGCAGCTATGGAAGAAACCAAAACAATATGAAGGACAGTACATCAGAGAAGGATAGTGCAGTGTAGCTTTAGCATTTTTTTCCCACTGCATGAAGGACTTGGATTTCATTCAAACTTTATATCAAGAAACTGGAACAAGTTAGAGCAATCACAAACTGGAACATCGCCTTAAATAAAACTGCACGGAGCAAGCTGAAACCGAGAGAGGATCTTTTCATGGAGCTAAAATGTTGTAAATAAATTGTTCTCGACATATCTAGACAGGGGTTAAAGGGTTTCTTTGAAGCATCGTTCGGGACTGTACACCCATGACTTGTCTCCACTGTTAACGCTTCGGGATAGTCCACGTGGTACCCTGTAGCATAGTTCACTGGGCGCCACGGGAGGAGTGGGGAATCTGGTGGATTAGTTTCTGTGATACCATTTCTACTGCCATTTTTGTGAACAAACCATGTTTCTGTACATTGGAAAGGAGTTAGGGTGGAGTTGTATTTGCAAATTATTCTCAAAAGTGATTTATTACAGGTTCCCCAAGTCCTGTGAGGTAGCACACAAATCAATTGGTCAGGCTCAAACCCCAGATGTCTGCAAGGCCCTTGCAATGAAAGGAGGAGTGCTACAGAGAAAAAGCTGCAGTTTCCTTAAGGAAAGGCCTTTCCTTCCTGCAGAAGATGATAGCATCACTTATCAACAGTGCTTTGTTTCATACCCATCTGCATTTATTTAGGACGCTCTCACCTTTCATCCCCTCAGTTTGGCAGAGCAGGTGCCTTTCAGGCACACGTAAACAATAATTAGACTGGTTTCTGAAATACAGTTGTTGGTGTCCTCATTCAGTAAATTCAATATATTTCCATTTTTAAAATGGTTTCCATTTTATCATTTTTTCCTTTTCTCAATTTTTTTTTCTTTTTGTCTTTTTGTTTTTATCTTTCTTGCTTGTCTGTTTTGAATTTCAAGCCTTAAGTGCCAGGTAAACATTCCAGTCTGCCTTCACAGGAAATAACTCCGAGTTCAGTCAATCAGTCACTATCTTGTTTCAAAAAGATGCGTGTGTGTCTGTGTAAGTGTGCATATGCTTATTTGTCTGTCAAAATTAAAACAAAATCCTGGGCAATAATACATTGGTAATTAAAAAAAAAAATCATAAAGCTAAGTACTGTCAAAAATTCGCATTTACAAATTATTGTTCACTAGCAATCTTAGTTCCTCACATGCTCTGCTGAAAAACTAGATTGAGATTGGCTTTGTTCCAAGAAATTAGCACATTACTGTATGTCTCAAACATTGCACTGGACTGCGAAATTTATAGACATGTTTCTTCCTGTCCAATTATTTGAAAAGCCTCAAGTCAAGGATTTTGCAGCTTTCAAACTTTTTTTTTTTAGAAAAAAAAATCCATTTATAATTTCTAAAAAAGCACAAGTCCATGTAGCTGTTTATAAAACTCTTATTTAATGGGAAAAAAAAAAATCTTTATCCCCTGAACTAGAATCCAATATAATTTGCCATTAATTTATTGAATCTGATTTTGGACAATGCTTCTGTAGTGTAGATGCACGTCCCAGTATCTTATTTTTATGTATAAAGAAAGCAAACAATGAAATCTGAAAAACAGTTGAGATTATGCTTGCATAAACTCTAATTTGCACAGTTCACAGCTACTCCTTGTGCAGTAATTGCTTTATGCGGCTGTAATCGATAACCTGTGAAGACAGCACATCATCTAAACCCCATTCCAAATAATATTTCTGTGTAGTGTTAGCTGTGAATTTACCCTGTACAGCTCTATCTCTATAAATATAATTCCATGTATTAATAGTCACAGAAAGGCTGTAAGTGAGCAACTATTTTTATGAAACGCACCACTATGGATAAATTAACTTTTACAGAAATCTTGTTTACTGTATGATATTCTAAACCACTGTCAAATAAAATATATATCCAAAAATCTTTCTTTTTTTCAATTGTATATAGTCTGTGTTAATTTTGAGTAACAAGTGTTATCCTGAGAAACAATCATTTTCATGCATGTAAGCAGAGTTAATTAGCTACTGCCTTATAAAAAAAGGAAACGGTCCATTTTGATTTCTTATTTCCAAAGAAGGGTACAATTTATGAATACACATGTAGGTGACCAAACAAATTCCATAATGGCAAGTTAAGGCCTATGAGCTACAGACACAGAGAAATGTATTCCTTGGTGGAGAAGCCTAAACTCTTATTCACTTTCCAGTCCCAGGAAACATAGGACCAGGGCGGCCAGACTCCCAGCACTGAGAAACAACTTCTGAGCATAACTTTATATAAAAAAATAATCTGAGCATACACCGTATTTACCACAGAAATCTGGCAGTTCTAACTAGCCCTAGAAAGGTTTAATTGACAAGCTGAGTGAAAGGGTCATAATTGCACTTCCAATTTACTTTGCAGAGATAATGTCTTAGAAAACACCATAAGGGTATAAAAATATTGGTAACCAGACAGTCTTTTGGGGCCGAATCCACTCCTCATTGAACAGAACAGAAAAATGCTCCTTACCTTCAGTTAGGCAAAACAAATCACCAGTTTACAGACTGTAGACACTGTCAGATATGGAAAACTAGCAGTATTTTTCACACAAACATGATATTTTAAAAAATAAATATTTCCTTAAAGTGTAATTTTCTTCAAAAAATAATTCTTTGTCTTCATACAGCCTGAGTCAACTTCTGCAGAGCCTTGTTTTTCAGAAGATTAATGTTCCACATAGAAAATTTCAACCAGCTGAACTAATAACATCATTTTGCATTACAATAAACACATAGCAATTATGAAACATCTTTGATACTCAAAGAAACATTTACTGCTCTTTAAATAGCCAATATTTCCATGGCTGGAAATCTGAGTGTGTGCCTAATTTAGACTCAGAGGTATCGCAGGCAAATGTGCTGAAGCCACATAGCCTCATACAATCTAACTTTTTCTGTTAATAATGTCTTTTCTCTTTTAAACATAGTAGTACAGCACTTGCATTGCAGTGCCATTCCTGTGACTCCTTTTAATCTCTCTTTTTCATACCTGTGCAATGACGTGGCCAGTCTTCGCGAACGAAGATTTGGGAAAGGTCTTTTGACCTTTCAAGCCTGCGCAATGGATTTTTTAGGT
>JAWWLV010000045.1:11203595-11220788 GCA_035041135.1 Platyrinchus mystaceus
GTTATATAAACATACAGGCACACCCAATACCTTGCACTGAAGCCCAAATCACCTGCCTTGTCCTCCAGGAACCACCAGTAGTTTCTTATTAGACATACTAACTCTACATGCAGCCACTAACTACCTTTGCAAGTGCAAATAATGTTTTATCTTCATTGCTAAATGTCTGTACTCACAATGATTCAAGCATTCAGGCCAGGTTTTGTGAATGCAACATGCCATGATCTCTACTGGAAGCCTCCACATTTGTTTTACAAAGGCAAGAACAGGCAAAGCAGCAGGCACATTTCTGTCTTAGCCTTTTGTACTCTTTTTGTACATCATTGCTGCCACAGAAACCTGGGGACAGAACTGCAGAGGCATAAGTAAAAGAACACACCTCAGCAAATGAGGATGTCACCCTCCAGGTTTCTCCTTGCTTGGAGGGAAGCTTTGCTGTGAAGGAGAACCGTGTTTTGGCACACTGCCATGGAGTTCAAAGCTAGAGAAGGCTTTGGACTTGCCCAGGGATGACTAATCCCATTAGGGATTGACTTCACATCTGTAAGTTTCCAAAAGAATCCTTTCCCCCTTTGTCCCCTTGAAGCCTAGAATATTTTCTGTAATTGCTGCTAAAAAGGCCACACAGGTACAGCACACTGTCTACTCTAATGACTAATAGAGGACTTGGAGAGAATTGCCATGGCTGTGTCATGTCACCTCTATCATACTCAAGGACTCCCAAGGCTCTTTTACCATCTATCCATGTAGAAGCCCAGAAAAGCAGACTCTCAGAACCAAACAATACCTTTATCTTCACAGCTGTCATCCATAACTTTAATTAGCCATCAGTCCCAAAGGGAAATCCAATGCACTACCTGGACAGAAACAGCTGTGCTTCAGCCAGGGCTCACACATCACCAGTGCCCCCAGCCCCTCACACGTTCCCTGCTCAGCACCTTTGGAGCAACAGCCTCTCCCCACTACCCAAGTAAGTACCCGTAGTCTCTGTGTTGCCACCACCCTCCTGGAGCCAGGGCACATATGGTCAGTCCAGCCTTGAGGGTTCTGAAATATTTTTCTTGGTATTTCTAACAGCAGTTACATGATCACACGTTTATCTCCATAGCTGGCGCCTGAGCTTAGGGCAATTTTTTTTCAAAATATCTTGTCAAGACACAATAACATAAGCAATATCTCTGAATTATAGCCAATCTTAAAATTATGTTCTGCTCTTCCTGTCTTTAGTGCCTTTATGGCAGTAAATCACTCTTCCTATTCAATTAAATCAGTAAGAAGAGTTTTGCTTACAAGGTACAAATATATCTCTTTTAAACAGTTGTAGGAACACAAGAGCACAAATACCCACTCATACTCACACACACGGGGGCCTGGAGCATCATCTTCCACTCCCACTCAGGAACTGCCCAAATAACCGTGTCTGAGATTGATGGCTGTCCCTCTCAGGAAAAAAACCACATATGGATGCAGACTAATCCAGAAAGCTACTGTTCATCTACAAATCAACTGCTGTAAATGTAGAAGACATTTAAACTGAAACAAAATAAGCAAGAAATTTTGTGGGGAAAAAGGAGTGATGGTACTTTCTATGATGTGGCCACATGCTGACCTGCTCTTCTTCATACTGACCTTTCAACTTCTTCAAGCGTAAAGGACTGAAAAGGATGATCTGTTAAACATGACAAATGTTGCAACAAAGCACTGTACATCTTGGGGACTGCTTGAAAGAATATTTGGTGATTACACTTCTGAAAAGAATTAATTTATTTAAGTAAAATCTGGTGCCAAGGAGAGGAGAGCACACTGTCCTCTGCCTTCCAGGGGCAACACCAGGGTGTTGATGGGCTCCTCAAACACAGACTAATCCCCCAGTTTCTCCAGAGGTTGCAGCCATATTGAGCAGCATCAGCAGTGGGTTTGGACTGCCATGATGGGCTGGCAGCAACAATTACTTTCCTGGAATGTAGGAAGGTCAGGAATCCAATCCCTGGGATGCTTCTTTTTATCTTTGTGCCCTAGGACTGGTGCATAGCACCAAGGGACAGCTCTGTTGTCCACCGAAAGATGTTGTAGATGTGGAAGCACTGGAAGGAGTAATTAAAATATGAAAGTCAACCCAGACCTATGGTGAGAGCCCCATTGCAGCTGTAAACTGGAAGAAAGGTTCTGAGAAACCGCAGATCTGCAGCTACGTCAGGAGGGAGACCAGGGCACTGGCATCCTTCTATCCTTCCTCTCTCAGTAAATTGAAGTCATTGCTGTCACTGAAGCCACCTGAATTATTTTCACTGCTTTTCCAACACTCTACAAGAAACATAGATTTTGCTTCCCTTTGCTCAAAACCAGTCAACAACAGGCACCTCAACCAGTCCAAAACTCTCCTGCCACCACTAGGCAGCAGGGCTGCCCATGGCTCTGAAGTTTCTTTTCATACATATGTATGGAATTAATGAATTTTGGTGTTAGTACTTTCCAAAAGTGATTAAAAACTATGCCAAGAGCTTTAACTAAAGTACTTAAATAATTGCAGTCCATAAACCAGAAAATTGTTCACCCTGTCGCTAAACCAGCAACTATTAAGAGCTAGAGTTATGTACCTACTTAATTCAGGAAGAAAATCATACCTTTCCCGCATAGTCCAGAAAGCTCACCATGTACTAAACACTTATTCCAATTAGCACTTCACTCACTCCAAAGTTTCTAAAAAATAAGCCCAGCAGGCAACATGGAGCACTGCAGTGTGTTAGTACAGAATATTTCAGAGCTCCTCTCAACCCTTGAACATCACAAACAGTGCTAAATTGATTACTCTTTTATATCATCCCAGGAAAGATGAATTCCCCCTCTGAATGACTCCTGTCCCCTATATCCCTGGTACTCCCCAGTTTTTCAGGTTGGTTGCTGGTAGAGAAGAGCCCAGCTGTCACTATGCCACAGTGGCTTCTGCGGGTTACAAAGCTTTTTGGAGGCACCTTCCCATCTGACTTGTACACCAGCACCACAGCATGACCCCTGCACCCAGGAGCCTGGAGAACCACTCTACATGGCTTCCAGCTAAGGAGTCATAACTCTGGGCTGCATAAACAGCTCTGCATCCCTGGGCATGTGGCTTAACTCCTATGTTGTAACACCTCCCAAAAACTAGCACCAGCAGCACAAGCCTCCAAACTAGCCTGGTGTCAAGAGCAAAAGCTCTTTCCCTAAACACCACAGTTGATACTGAGACTGTTTTGAGGTGTACAACCCCCTTAACCAGGCTATTTATTTCTTTGCCATATTAATTGATGGTGAGGCACTCTTCTTGTGAGAGGGCAGCTCCAGCAATGCTTCTGCCCTGACTTCACATCCCAGTACAAAATCAGCTTCACATCAGCTTCAAAACTGGAAGAGCATGGCCCCAGGCTCTGTTCATGGAGCATCTCTGGAGGATCAGTAACCTGACTCCCTGTGGGAAGAATCCTCAAGCAGCCTCTGCCCAGTTCCCCACTCTTGTCTCTCATCCTGTTCTATTTATATTAAATAGTTTTCGTTCTGGTATAAAAATTGCAAGTGCAGCCCAAATTGATCCCTTCCGTACCTTCAGTCACCTGGCGTTAACAAGTAGGTCTCTACCTCACAGTTTTATAGGTCCATTATGCTTTTTGATTAGCAGCTCCTTCCCAGACTCAGTGGCTTTGGAATTAATTCAGAAGACTTGATAGCTAGTGTTTTTAAAACTGATTGTTAAAGTGTTTTGCAAATTACATACAAATTATTCATATTTCAGCTCCACTTATAAGCACTGGCATCTCTGGGTTTCATTAGCTGCAGCAAGCACCCCATCAATGGGACTGGAGGTGATTCCACCAGAGCTCTCTGCTCTTTGTCAGACTTTCCCACTCCGGCATCTGTGCTCTGATCTGCAGGGCCTAACAATCCTCATTGCTTATGCAGCTGTTTAAGTCCACAGGGAATAAATGATGGACAAACCTAATGACAACCCCTTCCCCCCCCTCCCCGATTTCCCCATTCATTTCAGGCATTTCCCTCACACCAGGAGGACACGGTAAACAATGTGCACAGCAGTGTCCCACTCTGCCACCATCAGCCCAAGATCAGGCTGGCCTGGGGAGAACTACCCTGCAGAATCAGATGCTGATTTTTCCCATCCAGATCTGGATTGCCTCCTGGTGACCCAGCTAACATAGAAAAGTGATTGGGGACCCCTGATGCAGGACTGGCCATGTAAACATTGCAGGCTCAGGTGGAATAAATGGGCCCCATGAGTCAAAGTGTAGTAGTGTGAGCTGTCCCTATACAACAGTAGCAATTACTCTTACATCAAGCTACCAAGCACAGAAACCTCAGGCAGCATAGCCTGAGGGACAGTAAGAAACTATTACATGTTCTTTTCTAAAAGATTCTATTGAAGTAATAGATTAAAAAGCAAAAAGGCAGTTGTAGTATGTGAAATACAAAGTATGAATTGACCTGTTGATTTAATGGCATCTCTTATTTCCTTTCCTTGCAGTTGGAAACAGCCTTTGTATGTTGAAAAGCTGTCCATAGCCAGCTTTTATAGGATACAGTAGTGGTGGGAGCTGCCCTGTGGAAAATGGGGGGGTAAAGGCAGACCAAGTGGGCAGCTGCTGCAGTTGTTCAGTGCCCTGGAACACAACACATGCCTGCACATGGACAGACACGTGTCCAAGGCAGAGAGACAGGCAGCTCCGTCACTTGTACTGTCTCTTCCTCGCAGCCTCACTGCTGGGAAAGGACAACTTGGATCTGTGATCCCCATGGCCACTCCAGCCCCCAGCAGGCTTGCTGCCAGCCTGGTGGGTCCATGCCACCGGTATGTAGGGTATGCCAGCCATGCAGGCTCTCCCTGCTAAAGGTCTTCTGCTCTGTATACAGAATTATTTATAGGCAGAGTTATTTTATCTATAACCCAGCAAAAAATGCAAACATCGTGTTGTCTAAGGTCTTTCAGTAGAAAAGTCATTTACCAGTATAATAAAAAAAAAAACTTTAAAAGGAAACAATTTTGTACTCTAAGACATAAATAATATACATAATCATAGAAGTCGTATCATTAGCTAATATTGCACCATTTAAATTACTGTGTAAGTATGTGGCCCTAGGGAACTACCAGATATTTTATGATGTCTAATGGAATCAGAGCATGAAAACACAGAACAAAACTGGCACAGGAGAAACTACCAAGTCATAAGAACTCAAGTTACAGCAACACAGTTACATAGACTGACCTACAGCTTAGGTAACCCACTCAATATAATCCATAAAAAGTAAAGAAGACTAGAATTACATAAACTTATAAAAGTAGTATGAGAAAATCAATTCATAAAAAAACAGTCGAACTTGGAGTCTTTGGCAGAGAGGAAATATTCTGCCTGGGCTGGTATCTGTCAGGTGTCTGGTCAGCCTAACACCAGCTGGAGTCATCAACAATAAGACTTTTCTGCCAAGAAGATCACTAATTTCTTCTCTGTGAGTTCATTATGTCTTTTTAATTAATTTTCCACTTTGAAACAAACTTTTCTGAGAAATGCTGTGAAGTGTGTCACTGTCAGCAACTCAAAGGACTCATAGCCTTAATTAATATTGGGAATCATAATCAATGGATAAGTCTATATTGTATAGTAAGAAGTTCTGAAAGCACAAATGTCCCAAATGACAGCAAAGGAACTCCTCAAAAGATGCATTAAGGAACAGGATGGCACCAGGATCCCAAGATGACAAACAAATTACCAATCACTAGTACCAAGAGCTGGGAAGAACTCATTTTCAGGCACAGCTGAAAATATAATGTGACTATCCTGCATAGGGTGACACGCAAAAAAGGCAGCAAGGGGGCACAAAAGGCACTTGTGGACCCTTCAAGACCAGGGTCAAAGGAGAAAGAGAGAAAATAATTGCTCCAGCACCACCTCCTTTGCTGTTCTTAACATGAGCAGCATTGCTGCGCATCTGCAAAACTTCCTCCATCATATCCAGCATAGAAAGGGCTCTGTCCTTGGATTTCCCACCTGCCACATTCTGCCACTGCAGCTGAAGCAGCTGCCTCTATGAGGATACCTTTCACTATGTCATTGGGTAAAGAAAATCAGGATTTTAAGAGCAATGTGTGCGTGTGTGTGTCCTCTCTGTTCCAGCTTTCCTCCATGACTCGATGATGCTGCAGTGCTCAGAGGCACATCCAGTCATTATGGGTTAAAGGCAAGTCCTCACTCCCTACAAACATTCATACAATACAGATAGAGAGTGAGAATACCTAGTAGCCCAATGGTTAGAAAGATGTATGTTAGTGTCCCGAGTTCAGTCCCTGCTCCAGATACTAATGCGATACGAATATAGAGCAGGATTCATCTCATCCAAGTTCAGCTATTTACATTACTGTCACTCATTCCAGGTTTTTTGCGATGGGATAGGCACTATTAGAAAGAGATTTTGCCCAACACCTTTAGGCATTAATTAATTGTTCTGCAGAAGCATCTAAACCTTTCCACTGACTGGAAAGAGCACGCAGGGTCACAAGTGCTGAGTCCCGTCCGACGTCTCCATTTCTGCAGTCAGGAGAGATAAACCCCTACTAAAATGTTCCCAGATGCCTTCAGTTTCAGACATGTCCTGAGCATATCTGTAGGATCAGTCTGCATGAAGGAGCTAAGCAAGCAAACCCCAAGAGTTCAGCTGGAGTTATTTGTTCTGTTATGTGTGTGCAACATCTCCACTCAGGTGCCCAGGCTGGGGCAGGGGCTCAGCCCCACGGGCACACAGGATGGAGCTGACCCACAGCTCTGCCAGTCTGGGACAACCTAGAGGATTGCCACCAGTACTACGAGGCAGGAAGGTGACCAGGCCCTTCTGAGAATCAGGACCTTCCTACCCAGGGGGTTCTGCCGAGACCAAAACTCCCAGTGCCAATTTTTGCCCTCCGTGCGCTTCCTGCCCTGCTGCAGCCCCAGAACACACGTGCAGTGCTCAGAAAGTAGCGCAAGAGTGAGTAACTACAGGTGTCACAGGTTTATAAGAGTGAATATTTCACAGTGAATCTAACTAGCAGGTAATTAGTAATGTGTTTGCAAAGGTGTCATGTTGGTAACTTACAGTCTCTCTTTCCAAAGTTCACATTTGCATCGCAGATCCTGTGTCCTCTTTCAAAGAGATGATACTGCTTTTCACCATGATGTGCATTCAATTCCTAGAGACCACAGCTCAGGGTCAAAGAAATAGTAACAGGTCCTTACAGACTATGGAGGAAATTAATACCTGAGTACTCCCTTCTTCCTTTGGGGACACAGAAGCAGAATTTTTTTCTACTTCATTGCACATGTGGTAGGATTGGTAAGGAACAGAAGAGGAAATAGAACTTCCCTGCCTAAAAAGGACAGAAAAGATGAGCTATACATGCATGGATACATACACATGCTCAAAAAACCACATCCCAACAGTGGTACAAACAATTCTGTTCACAGTTTCACCACTAAGGCTTGATGTCCTGTCATACTGGGATCATTTTGGCTTTACCTGAATTTTGCATTATTTTTCTTAGGGTAGTCGTGAACTTGTATTTGTGTATATCAAATGATTATTCTATTCTCAAGGAAATAAAAGGTGACTCATATGAAAACAATGAAGTGAGCATGTTTAATGAGCACCATCTGTACCATGTTTGAATCCCAAAATACTCTTCAACTTTCTTGGTTTTCTGAAAGAGGATTAGGGGATGGTGTAGAAGCTCAGAAGATAAGGGGCTCATGTGTAGGTCTCTGATAGCCAGATGGCTGTGGAGCCAACCAAGGATTGCTGGCTATAACAGGCAAGGATTGTTGGTAATAACATGCTGTGGGAAAGAACAAGATGTGTCTGGAGAAGAGGAACATATGGAGGTAGGGCAGCATGAATAAAACTTTGTGAGTTTTTGCAGACCCTCTGGGTTTTGTCATTCCTTCGACCATGAGCATTTACGAATCTTGGGTGTTCCCTTCCTCTTAAGGGTGGGACGACACAGCTCTTTTAACAGACAAAGTGATTATACCTGTTATCTCCCCTGCACCAGAAAATGACATTGGTAGAAGAGTAGGATATTATGGTCATGATATGCATAGCTGAACTATGTTTGTCTATTCCAGAATTAGCTCATCCTGAATTTTTCATATCATAAGAAAAAGGAGATTGCAGCACCACCTAACAATGACTGTACTTACATCCTACTTGCACCATTCACAGCTCACTTAGACACTCCATTGCTACTCAGTAAGTGACATAAAGGGTGCAATACAACCTAGGGCACACTGGAGGCAATTCTTTATTTCTTACCTAGATGATACCTTAATCAGTTGGGTTTCTAGTGTAGGGATTTTGAAAATGGAAATTCAAAAGTAATTTTTTTTCCTAATCCCTTTTACTGACTACAGCATTTTTGTTTCCTTCTAATATTTCCTCCAAGGAAGCAAAAAAGCCTTTGAAATAAAATACGTTAGTTGCCTATTACTGGATAGTACAAAGAGAGACAGAAATTAAGGACTAACAATATTCTGAAACTAGCATGACCTTAAATTACAGCAGGTTAATAAATCACTTCAAATGTAAATCTCTGTCTGCTCTCACCTTGAGATCTGAATACCTTTAATCAAGTAGCATAATAGAAATTTTGATGATCAAAGGCAGCAACTGCTGGTGGAGTGAGACTACAAGTTGGAGAGACAGCTGGGACTTAAAGTTTGGGCTGTTCAACAAAAATACTTTGGAAATTCAGTCTAGCAGGAA
Organism: Platyrinchus mystaceus; assembly: GCA_035041135.1. Taxonomy (NCBI): domain Eukaryota; kingdom Metazoa; phylum Chordata; class Aves; order Passeriformes; family Tyrannidae; genus Platyrinchus; species Platyrinchus mystaceus. Next base: position 11,212,368 of record JAWWLV010000045.1, read on the forward strand.
CCCATAAAACATAACAAAGTGTTGCAAAAGGTTTCAGTATTTGACCAAAGCCATTGTAAAGCTTGCAAAGCCCAGCATGAGTGATCCAGGTGGGAATTCAGAGGAACCAAGGAGATAGGAAGGAAACAAAGAGACTTTAGGGCAAGTCACAAGATCGATGTTCACAAGCATGACTGTGGGATGAGTTGTGGCAAACTGCATCCAGCAGGGCTCTTCTGTGATGCCATTCCCCTGGGACAAGAATGCTTGACACCACCAGAGTTCAGACACCTGCACCTTGCAATGCAAGCACACAGGGTGCTCAGTAAAGCCAAGACTCACAAACCAATGAGAAAACCAGTGATAAATGTGGGATTTTAGCCCTGCTAAGGAACTGGAGGGCAGCTACAGCACCAGCATCCTGACACTGCTGTCCTGCAGCATCTCTTTGTGGGAGCTGAGGAAAAGGTCCAGTGTTGTTCATTCTGTGGTCTTTAACATCAATACAAAAAATACCTGTATGCACCTGAATTTATTTTTTTTTAATTACCTATATACCAGAACTCTGCCATGTATCAACAGGCATAAGCCTGCTGATATCAACATATCATAAACCTTCAGTCTGAAAATCTGGGAGAAGGAAGACATAAGGGTGAATTCAAGACAGAAGAAAACTCAGTGTGGCATTAACCCCCTTTGTATACTTCCCTTCCCACATTGGACGTTGTACTAGGCTGTTAAATTTGAGGAGTTCATGTTTTCCTGGGCACATTCTTGTTCATGCATTTGCTCTCTAAGATCTTCATAGTGGCGTGCAAGGCAGCATAAAACTGTCACAGTTTTCTCCCTGTTTATCAGTATTACTTCTTGTAGTCACAAAAACACTCTCATCTTGGAAGCATAATTTATGGGTGTGTCTGTCCCTCCCCAGTTTGGAAGCTTCTGAAAGGGGGAAAAAATGTATTCTTGAAAGAATGGTAAGTTTTATAAAATTCCTAATCATATAAATCAGAGCAAACCTCCTGTGACATAAAAATTAAAACTTGGCTTCACTGAAATCAAACATAAACCTTTTATTTCAAGGTGGACAGAATTTCACATAAACCTGGAAGAGAAATGGGCTGCAATGCCTGGCTTATTCTAGTGGAGGGAAAATATTCCCAGCAGAGTACCAGGCTACTTGAGCTCTTCAAGCTGAGGAACATAAAAGCCAGAGATCTCATGCCAAGTCCCCTGCTTGGCTCTCCCCAAAACGAGGAGTAATTCTTATGTATCATGCAGGATTTCAACACGTTCTCGAATGCAAATACCAAGATTTACTCCATCCAAAGCAAAACAGTGGCTGCAGGTGTGTGGAGTCCTACAGCTCCGCTCTGCCCTGCTGTCTCCAAAACTGAGCTGGCTGGGAATATGGATACCCACAGGGAGCTACACCTCAGCTTAGAAGCGTGATGCACAGCAGCCATCTCTGATTATCAGTGTAACAGTTGCAGGCTGGATCATCTGCAGTCCAAATAACCCCTTCACATGGAATCAAAAGCAGGCTTGCCAAGCTGCTTTGTGCCCCAGACACTTTGGCCATGGTTTTGTTTATCCAGCATTTTCTCTTTGATATATAAACCAGAGCATACTAAATGCATGTGTGTGGGTGTGTGTATTTGTATGCAGTCCCACACATTTGAGCCAATTTCTTACAGCAGACTGCATCAATAAATTTTACCCATCACTGCTCCTCAGGTTCCTTCAGTTTCTCAGCAGAGAACCTGGGAAGCCAGCTCAAGGGGGAGGACTGCTGCTCTTTAAACACTGTGTGCCCCCCTTTATGAAATGCTGGTCTCAGGAGGAGGCATAGCCTGGCTTGCAAAGGATGAGTAATTGCCTTCTGGAAGTGAGCTGCAGCACTCTGAGCATCTGTGCCTTCAAAACGTAGTTTTCAGTCCCCATCTGCAGGCAGGATGGAGCAGGGCAGCTCAGGACCCCAGCTGGGCTGGGGAGCACTGAGCTGAGCTGGGGTAAAGCCACGGCACTGCAGGGGAGGATGAAGAACAGCTGTTCTGTGCAGGGATCTGCAGATAAATTCTAGTCTACCTTTCATCACTTAATCACCAGCCAGAGTTTTAAGGGTCTGGTCTTCTCACATGGATGTAAAGGGGCAGCTGTTGTATAATTCTGTCAGAGTCAGGCCCTGCAGACACTTGGGGTGTGAATCAAGTGCTGAGATTGGTGCCTTGCTCCGGTGACCCAAAGCACCCCTGAAACAACAGCAGCTTCCCAAGCCTTACGCTGGACTGGGATTTCATGACAGCTGGAAGAAAGCAAACTACCTGCTCAGACAGCAACGTATGGATCAATTACATGAACAAATCCAGATCAATTCCCAGCTTTCCAGCTCAAGGAAATGACTAATGATGGATCTGGGGAGAGGGGTGCGAGCAGTTGAACCCAAGCTCCATAGCACTTGTACGGTGGCTCACTGCTCCCTCAAACACCAGTAACCACCAAGCTTCTGACTATACCAAAGACTTTATCTTCTTGATAAATTGGTGCCCAAACCCTAAGACAGTAAAACCTTAAAGGCAAATTTTCCTTACTTCCTACACTGGAAAGCAGTGATTCAGACCAAGGTTTTGAGCTTCAGCCCAAGGCAAAAGAAAAGCACAACTCGATCAATAGTTTCAGGTAAGATACTCTTCCCTTTAGCTGAGGAAGCATGAGGAATCCAGAGGTTTTGATTAAAGTCCACCTCCCAGCCCTTCCTCATTTTAGGAGGTTTCACCATTGTCTAGGTACTCTCCCTCACCAGCTCACAGACAGCTTGCTAATATAGGTAATATTACTCAAATTTGTCAAAAGCAATTTAAAATCCGATCAACATCAGCAAACTGAAAAGGATAATATTAAGCCCTAAGTCCACCTAGTCTGGAACTGTACTTTCACTAGTTTCTAATGAAAATTACTTTGTACTAAGTTTGTCTTCATTTTTTGTTGTGACACAGTCCTTTAATTAATACATTTTTACAGCCAAAGTAATGAGTTTTCTCTATCATATCTGTCTGATAATACATCTTCTAAGAAAAATGAGATTAATCATTATTTTAAAACATTGGCTCCATGGGGTTTTTATTTCATTTATGATATCTGCATAGATAAATCAAAAAAAAAAAAACAACCACCCAGTTTCCATCACCCTCCCAGAGTGGGATTAATTTACCGTAACGAAAATGGATGGGGGCATCAGAAGTGCTCGCTCCAAATGTGTTCACAGTGACTAATACCATGAATATGAAAGGCTATCTTCACTGATTCTAAGTTGTAGATAGATCTTGGCAGAAAGGAAGACAGAGGAAATGAATGTAATCACTGCAAAATATGTAAAAATGACAGAGAGAGCAAAGTCTAGACAATATGAGATGATTGCCTTGCTCTCCAGCTTGGAATGCAAAGCTCGTCTTCTGCTTGTTCTGAGGTTTAAGCTGCTGAACACACATCTCTCTTCAAACCCATATGGGCAAGTAATCTGCCATATGTTTTGCTACATAGCACAAGTACCCATAGATGTACCGCTGCTAATGCTGCAAATAGAAAAAAAAGCAAGAAATGCTGCCCATGTCTCTCTGACACATTAACAAGAGGGTGGAGCATTCCAGGGTTGTTTTAAAAACAATACCAGCCCTCTGCATGGTATCTTCTCCCTCTCCACACCATGTGAGCTCTCCCTGACTCCCAGAGTCCTGGCCCCAAAGAAAACAATCTGGGGCTTTGGGTTGATGGCAAGTTGAATATGAGTTAACAGTGTGTCTGGGCAGCCAAAAGGGCCAACTGTGTCTTGGGTAGCATCACACACAGCATCGCTGACCAGTCAAGGAAGGTGATTGTCCTGCTCCACATTGCATTGGTATGACCACACCTGGAATACTGTGTGCAGCTTTGGGAGCCTCAATATAAAAATAATGTAAAGCTATTCGAGAGCAACCAGAGAAAAGTGACCAATATGAGGAAATGTTTGGAGCACAAGGAGTGGCTGAGGTCACTTGGCTTGTCCAGTCTAGAGAACGGAAGGCTGAGGGGTGACCTCATGGCAGCCTAAAACTTCCTCAAAGGGAGAGGAAGAGGTGGTGATCTTCTCTCTCTGGTGATCAGTGACAGGACACAAGGAAATGGTCTTTTCCTAAGTCTTTCTTCTTCCCCTGTGCACCCAGCACACACTTCTCCCACATCTCAGCAATCCATTTGTCTGTTCCACCCAACCACATCATGATTCCTCTCTCTGCCAAGTTCATTCACACATGAAGAAGACATCACTCCATCATAAAGTCAGCATCTCCTGCAAATATTAAAAGAAATTGTCAGCTGACGATGGCTTATTCAAAGGAGGGTGTACAAAATTTCTAAATATATTGAAAAAAATCTCTTATTATTGAGTGGAGTATCTAAACAGCCTGTATGACCTCATGTACTTATTTTTGTTTTGCTGATACACCATTCACCTGAAGGGTCGTGAAACCTCAGAGCTCCTGGTTTGAATCATGCTGTGGACACTTGCACACAGGATATCTCTGGTCCTTTGGGTTTGGTTATATTGATGCTGGTTATAACTATTTGCAAGACCACAGTTTTAGGACACTAACAGTGTTTGCCTGGAGTCAAACATTCAGTAATTTACTCCTGCTTAAATCTGACATCTTAAGCCAAAAAGGCAGGACTTCAATGTACCTTCAAGTAAAAATTTGCAACCTGATTGCAATACTAAGATTTTTGTCTCCTACACATCAGCTAAAAATATCACAGTATCACAGGCATAACCAGATAATCCTGCTGCTCCTATTAAACAAAATGCATTAGTACAGCACGGAAATATTGAGAATAGGAATATTCTTAGAAGAATAATATTCTTCTAAAGAATAATAAGAAATGGTGCTTTTAGCTGATAACCCTGTAGTGCCTGCACAGCCTGGGAATGCCCCGTGCACAGCCTGCGGCAGCCCCAGTCAGAGGAGCGTGCTGTCTGTGCTTACCCTCACAAATCTATCCCAAAGGCTCTGGTAATGTTTTCTCAAATAACAACTGCATTTGAATAGCATCACAGGGAATTAACAGTCCTGCAGTCTTGCTTGTTGATCTTCATTGGGTTTTGTCTTCCAGTTTTGATGAAATGAAAGCCTTTGCATTTTTAGAGCATAGACCTGCATATGCAAGGAAAACTATGGCTGAAGTAGGCAATTAGTACCCATTGCCCCTTGTCTTCTCCACATGGCTCCTTGTGAAGAAAGTCTCCATCCCTTTTGTAGCCACCCCTTAAGTATTGTAATACTGTGATGAGGTACTCCAGAGCCTTCTCTTCTCTGGGGAGGGGAGACCTATCTCCTTTAGTCTTTCCTCATAGGGCAGGGGTAGATGGTGGGTTGATCATCTCCTGGGTCCTCTTCTGGATCCTCTTCACCCTGTGTGCATCTGCATCTAAAGTCAGTAGATGTTTTTTAACATTCAATAGCACAACCACTACCCAAATTATCCAATCTACATAGTTTTCCTGTACTGCAGTGACAACTATTAGTTTTATAGAGCTGGACTGGTATCTTGATGAGCAGAAGTCACAGGTGCTGTTAGAAGGAGGTGGTTCAAAACATGAGATCTGGAGAAAAGAGCATTGTGGTTCTCAGTATATTCTCCACCTGTGAGCTCCAGGTGTTAAATCTGTATTATCAGTAGTAACTTTAGCAAGGCATCAACCTAATCTCCAGTGAAACCCCCCTTACCTTCATGGGGTGTTTTAAATGTTATTTTCAAGCATTAGTAATCTATTTTGCCTTTTTTTTCAAGAAAGGTTACTGGCCCATTTAAGAGAATTTGAAAGAAACAAAATATAAAGATAGTGGCAAAAGCTGCTATGCTAGTCCCAGTAGTGCACTCTTTGGCTCTGCATTATTAAGCCAACACAAAGAACATTTTCAGGAATACCATTATGCTGCTGCATAGAGAAAAATGTTTCTGATTAGCATGTACTCGATATGCTTGGAAAATTAGTTCTCCTTCAGAGAATTCCAGCAACAAGTGAAACATCTGTTGTTTCCTGCAAGTTATAACAATTATTTTGCAATTACTCTTTTGCGTACTTTGAATTTCTAATTCTTTATTTTTATCTAGAAAGCCAGGATTTGTGGTGCAATTGAAATTCACAATGTGCACACATGTGTGGGAAAAAAGAATAGGAAATTATGGCAGTCCCTAACTGCGGCGTTATGTCACCTCAAGGCCAAAACTGTTGGCCATCTACATTATTTGCATTCACTGTATTAATTCCACTCTATACACAATGGGGATTAATCCCATTTCAATCATTTCAATAGCTCCTATTTATTTCAAGGTTGATGCCAATGATCCCTATTGTTTGTAGCCACACAATATGCTTTCTGCAGCCAAAAATCCAGCTTCCACCCACTCACTGCGGCACATTGCTTGTGCAGCTGTAACAGTACCAATGCTCGGGGTATAAACAACACTGAAATAAATTGTGTTAAAAGAAAACCACAAGTGGATTGCAGCAGCAAACAGCATGCCAGCAAAAATGTGCAGAGGCACTCAGGAGAGACAGGAATTGCTTAAGCCAGCTTCACAGGCAGTGAGAACAAGTCACAGCACAGGCTGGCAAGAGCTGTGAACAGTCAAACCTCTCAACAGCACAGGAGTCAAAAGACTGACCAGAGACCTTGTCCCATGGTAACATCCACATTCATATCAGTAGGAATAGGTTTATCTCATTATATTCAGTTCAGGTTATCTGCTATCAAGGGCTATTGCTTCAAAAGGCGACGAACAAAGAAGAGGTGAGAAATGCAGATTAAATAACGCATTTTGCTCTTCCTGCTGTGTTTGCCTGCACAGTAACAGCACAAGTGCTGAGGGAGACAGCCTGTTACAGAAACAGGGCTCCAGCATCAGCCTTCAGGGATCATTATAGTTATTTCTGCCATCCAAATAAGCTGGATTAATAAATAACTCACCAAATACACTTAAAAGCTGTCTAACTTAGCACAGGTTTACAAAAGACTTGGAACTAGGACGCCTTGCTGAAGGAGTAAAATGTCAGTGGTTCCCCCCTCCGCAAGTTGGATTTTTTTTCTGCTATTTTTATCTGCCCTGCAAACACTTTTAGACCAGCCAGCAAAGGCCTTCAAGGAGTATCTTTGACTCAGCTGCAAATCTACAGCCTGAAGATAACACAGGAAACATATGGAAAGCCTCGTCTCTCTCACCCCTACTCCCTTTGAGCACAGGGTACCCTTGATTCCAGCTGCCAAGAGGACACACATCACAGTGACGGCTCTGCACAGGGATCCTGGCCAAGCAGGGAGGGCTCTGCTTCTGGATGGGTTTTAGAGATCAATGGCATCCCACCTTTACATCTGGCAGCAACATTGCCATTAAGAGATTTCCAGTGTAACAGGCAAAGAGTGAAGGCAGCATTACCCCTACAATTCCTTGCCAAAACAGGAGCAGCATTTCCCCATGTGTGGAGTCAAGTGCAGAGCTGATCTTCACATCCTTTAAGTTACTCATTTTAGAAATAAAGACACAGATCTCTTCAGGTACTCAGGTACCAGCTGTGCCTGTTTTGGGTGCTGCCTTACAGAGCAGCAGCTGTACAGAGGTGACAACTCACCAGCTGCAGTTCCACAGTGCAGGGAAAGATCTGAGTGCTGCTGCAAGACTATGGAATTCACATTTGGAAAGCTTTTCTAAGAGAAAACTAATAAAATAATAATTAAAAAAAAATAGAAAAAAAAAGGTCTTCCTTGCCAGTGGTAGCTGAACTAATTACACAGCTGTGAACTCTGAAGGCTTCACTGTGGAACAATATAGGAATGTCAGATTATCTGCCCTAATTTAGGTGGCTAAAATTTTGCACCCAATTCTAAATTATCCTCATCCTTTTCCTTTAACACTCAAGGGAGAAATATCCCAGAGGATCAGTAAAATTAATGTCAAAGATCAACTGAACAGATTTCCCTCCAAAGGCAAATGTGACTTTCCAGAGACTGCCAAAGAAGCCCTGGGTCAGTTTGGCATCTAACTTTTAGACAGCTCAGGCCAATGAGACCTACACAAAGTGCATGACCATGGCCAGTAGTGAGCAGGGCATGCAGAGTTGTTGGAAAGTGACCTTTCATCAGGATCAAACCCTTATCTCTAGGCTGGTTGTCTTTGATCTCAATGAGCATTATTGCAGAGATGGTTTAATGAAATACTGAAGTGCTCCTTGACCAGCAAACAACTATTTCACCAAAATTCATTGTTTTAGTGGCAACTTCCACTTGAGTTCCATTTGTTTAACTGCATTTTTCAATTAGCCAAGTAATTCACTTCCCATTTATTCACATGCACGATACAGAGCAAAAGCAAAAGATTTCATTTGATTCATAACCACGTGTCTCGAGATTCAGG
>JAWWLV010000045.1:11231198-11241395 GCA_035041135.1 Platyrinchus mystaceus
TCTTGGCCACCTGGGCACACTGCTGGCTCATGTTCAGCTTCCTGTCAATCCAAACTCCCAGGTCCCTTTCTGCCTGCTGGATTAGACCATCTCTGCAGCTTGTCCAGGTCCCTCTGAAGAGCCCTCCTGCCTTCCAGCAGATCAACACTCTACCCCCACTTGGTGTCATCTGCAAATTTCCTAATAGTACACTCAATCCCCTCATCCAGATCATCAATAATGATATTAAAAAGAACTGGGCCTTTGAATCAGGAGAGGAGTTTAAATGTGTATATGCACAGACATCTACCACATCTATTTTGAGACTCAAAACTGGCAAGATAACAACTTTGATCAGACCATACATTGTTTTTTGCTCAACAAATTTACAAGATCAATTAAAAACACCTTCAGAAGGACTTGAAAAATTACAGGCACACATCATACAGTCAAGACATGACTTTATGTAAAGCAATCGATCTTTTAGTTTCCCATCATGACTCCTAATTATTAAATTCATAGGTTGAATTTAAAGCACACAGAAGTGCCCGGAACTTCGCTGGTCAAAAGTAGAATTTGCAATTTCATCTTATCCGTAACACATTTAAATTGATTCTGGGAGTTGAGGCTTTGTCTTTTTTTTTGTTGCTGTTGTTATTGTACTTTTCTGTTAGTTTGTTTTATAGCCTCGTTCTCTTCTCAGTAATTCTAATAACTCTAGTGTGTGATTTTCATGGACAACAGTTCAGATGTGCTTTTTTAGATAAAAGTGAGTGTCAGTCGATTGTTTGGGCTTGACCTCTCATGAAAAGCCAAAATGTCAGACTTTCATGAGTCCGTCTCAAGAACACTGTAGAGTAGTATCCAGCCTGCAAGTGAAACCAGTCCAAAATGAGTTGTATCTGGGATGAAGCGTGTACTTTTCATTTTCTGAGAAACAATTGAGAATTCTATTTTGGTTTTCAATTCATAGGGCTCTCAGACACTTCTGAGGAAAAATACTTATAACAAGATAAGCTGGATTCAATACAAAGATAAGTGTTTGATGACATAGCACTTCCTGAATTTTTATTTTTACTTTTTTTTTTTTTTTAAATTCTGAGGACATACAGAAAGTGCTGCAAAATAAAGGGTTGACAATCCCTCTCTTCCCTTGTTCTTTGCATCTTTTTTCCAATCCTTACCACAAACACTTCCCTCCACTTTCATTCCAGAAACAACAGATATAAACTTCACTGAGACATTTTAGGCCCTTTGTACTCTGTGGATCAACAGAGCAATGCAAAGCTCTCCAGGCTCAGGAACTGAGAGGTTTCAGACTGATGCAAAATAGCACATTGAGGACATGGCAGATAGGCAGTGTGGCTTCTCAGTGTCCAGCCTCATCACCTCAGACAAAGACAGAATGAATTCTCATTGAGCAAAACACTCAGTCATTTATACCATCTGTCATAGGCTTCACATCCTGACTTGGGGACACGCAGTTCAGAGGATTTTATATTCCAACTTTAACACATTTTCTTTAGAAAACTTGTGAAGGTTTCTTGAACTGCCTACTTATCTTGCCCTGAATGCTGTTTTGTACCAGTGTGAAACTTCTCCAAGAAGGTTCTTCTTACCTAACACTAATTGAACGTGCTTAGCTCAGAAAGCTATCAGCAATACCAGGCAGAGAAGAATTTTGCAGTACAAACACTGAGCAGAACATTCCTGAGAAGAAACACATAGACCAAAAGCCAAGCTTGACAGATGACTGAAAGACAATGTTTCCAAGGAGTTAAGAGGAGACTATATGTAATCCATGAAACCTAGCAGTCAAAGTTACTGGACTGGAAACAGTGACTCACTTCATAGAGGATAACTTTGTTTTCAGATCTTTTACCCTCCTGTCCAATACTTTAAGATTTCAGGTTCTTTTTCCTATTTAAAAACTACTTTTTATGTTTGTATTCTGTTAGATCTTAAATTACATCAAATGACTCATACTGGTACCTCTAAGCCCACTCACTTAAACAGAAATTGGGATATAGCCATCTCAATATTCCTTACAACTTTTGAACAAAGTCACACACTTATCTCACAAACTGAGCTTCAGGTTGTAAAGGTTTGTTTTATCACACCATAATTAACTCCCTAATCCAAATTATTTTAATACATCTAAAATGTCTGACACCTACCAGATGAAGGACTTGTTTAGATATAAAAATATGGGTCTATACAAATTCTCACCTGCTCTGTAAGTAATATTGAGGTATTGCTGTACTTTTTACTAGTTTCAGATCCAAGAGTGACAAATCTTAAGAGAAAAAGAGTAAGTGAAATGCACCAAATTACGAGTTCCCAGTTGTAGTGACAATCAAGGAAGATCTCATGCATATGAAGCAGCTGAAAACAAAAGAGTGAAAAAAAATCAAAATTTAATTTGAAGTAATAATTACATTACAACATAGGAAAATAGGTATCTCCATAACTATGAGAAACATTTCCCAGTAATAAATACATCAGGTTTTTAGGCATGTAAGAGTTTTGATACAGTGTCAATTTAAAATTATGATACAAAGATAGAAGGTTTGAGACAACATATGTTCTGAAAGGCTTAATCAGAACTTAAGACTTTTTTTTTCCATGTCTCTAAAGCAATAGAAAAAAAATACAATCCAAGACAGTTTTAAACTCATGTTAAAATTGCAAAGACACTTTATATGGGATAAAAACCAAAATACACCCTCAAATGCACTAAATTTTATATGAGAGTTATTGCTAAATTACATTCTTAATAAAATACTTACAGTTAGCTATCAAGCAAACACAACAGAGTTAACTAGGGAAGAAACTGTAAAGAAAATACGACCAGAAGCCGTTCAGAAGCTCCCCTGCATTTTGAAACAGAAGCTCCGAGAAAAACCTTAAGCAGTAGAAATCTTCTTTAAACATAGATTTGCTTCTAAAAGATATTCCACTAGAGGGCAGGCAAATATAGCCAACAAGCTTGTTTCTCACAAAAATCATCAAGGTCAGTCTCAACTGTCTTTGCAAAAGTGTGTTTTAATGTGAAATGTTAGGGGGGAAAAAGGTGTCCCAGAAACCACAATGAAAAATGAAAGAGGACAGAGATTTAAAAACATAATAATGAATCATAGAATAGGCAAGGACCCACAAGGATCACTGAGCCCAGTTCCTGGTCCTGCACAGGACAACCCCAAGAATCACACTGTTCCAGGTGCAGAATCCACCACTTGCCCTTGTTAAACTCCCCACCATTGGTGATTACCCACTCTCGATTTGTCAAAGTCATGTTAGGAATTATGCTATAAGTAAGTTTCTTTAGCTATTATAGGAAAATAATCAAGTAAATGAAATGAACAATAGAAAATGGAGCTCAATCTTCTGAAAAGGTGTAACAGCTATAAACTGGTTTTTCATTGTGGTCTTCTAGCTTACTAGAAATCACTACACAAAAGGCACTCAAAATTGTTTTAAAAACTATTTAAGTCACGGCTGTGCCTATACAAGTATGTTTTCCTCACCTGTGCACAGCAGATAAACACAACTGAGATAGTCAGTAGGAAGGCAGATGAAACTATTACATCCACAGAGCGCTGAGGACCTCGACGCTGAAAATAAAGGATATGCAAATATGTGAATGAAAACCTACCCAATCAGCACTGATAAATAGCATAACTAATTAGAATCACATCTTGAACCTGTGTTTCATCATGGCTCACAATGTGGCAACCTAAGTGGTATGCAACATACTAGATCTCAATAATATCAACACATTTGAATACCCCTGAAGGCACATGAGATGAATTCAGATGCAAGCACTGAAAGATAACTGTGAGAAAAGAAATTATTCACCACTTGTTCAGCCAGCTCCTTCATGATGTGTAGTAACTTTTATTTAGGCAGCATTCCCTGACTTAAATTTGACACAGTACTGGGCTTCAATCCCAAGTATCAAATCAGTGCTAACAAAAGGTTTCTGGACACCAGATCACAACAGGATATCAAGATATGACTCCACATAGTTGATATTTTTCATCATTTGCCTCCTTTTGACACACAAGAGTTGTTTTTACCCACTGAGCTTTTCTATTTTTTTTCTAGTTAAAGAATTAGACATTCAGTGCTGCACTGAAACCTGCACAAGTTAACACATCCATTTATTTCTCAACTTTATTCTCCAGACATGCCACTGTACAAAAGTGAGAAGAATGGTGCAAGGTGCAACCTTGGAACTTGGAGAAAGAGATAGGAAGCTTAACTATTGAAAAACATTGAAGTGCAAATTGTTAATGTAGGGATGCACACAGTACTTCTGTAGTGAGCTGGAGTGTTTGGTCTGTGTGAGACTTGAGGTATGTCTATACCCTGCTCACATCTTCACAGGTGGACACATACAGAGACAGTTTAATATGCAGGTGTATTTTGGACAAATGCTCCATCAGTTTGTGCCAGCAGTACCACTGCAAGAAGACAGCCCTGCTCCTTAGCTGCTCGTCTCCCTTCCTTGTGCTGTGCTGGCACAGGCATTACAGAGCTGCCCAGTGAGCCAAGTACGGCAACAGATGGAGGTCAAAATTACTGCTCTTGACTGATTATTTCTCAGCTGGGTCAGTTCCCTATGCACCTGCCTCTGACCACTGACTGCTTTTTTGTTAGCCACACTATTATACAAATGTTCCTGGTGTCATAAGAAAAGGCGGAATATGTAGATGTGGTTGTGAGGAAAGAAGGCAAGACATTCTCTCCACAACAATGCTACCATATGCATCAAAACTACATTCTGTTACCCAAGTGATGTTATCCTCCTTTCACCCCAACCAGCACCACACTACAGACTACAAAGGAAAAGATATGTCTCTCATATGTAGAGTTTAAAGGATACCTTCCCAACAGATACTTCCATAACTCAAGGGGGTGATGTAAATTAATCACATAAATTCCTCTTAAAATGATGCATCTTTCAAATTTAAGATTTTGCTTTACATTAAATCTTTTGTTTGTTTATAGTTCCTGCTTTTCACACTCTCCAGTCTCCACACTCCACTCCTCAATGTTTTCATAAATATTTTCCTACTTCTAAAAGCTACTGATAGCAGATTTCAGGGATCAAAACATCTTACAGATAACACATAGGCATAATCTGCAGCTTCACCTGGTGCACATACACTCACAGCACAAATCTATACATAAATGGTCTTGCTTTACAGATTAATAAAGATTAATAACAATAAAGTGTGTTAACGACACTATCTGTTGAGGCCCTTACAATAAGATATTGTCGGTATTATACTACAAATTGTCGCTTTTTACCCAACATACTCAGCCAAGAGATTTCCTGCTAGCATTAGTAACACATTTAGACTTTATTCCAAGGTGAAAACCAGGCATTTACTTTCTCACAATCTGCAGACACTGCTGAACCAGGGTCACTAAAATGAAGCATATATGGGACACATGCACCAATAGTAAGTGCACAGGAGATATATATTCAGACGAGAATACCAATCTTCCATAAGCAGCATAGGAGATATTTTATGTTAAAACATAAATACATATTGGTTTAAAATTTTGAAAATGTATTAAATGTATTAAAATTTTATTAAAGCAAAAATATACATTATTTTACCTTTAGATAGGACCTGAGAGAAAGCCACATTTTTATATTCTGTACTTTCTTCAAGCGGAAGTGAGGAACCTCCGATTTCCTTGCCCTTCTGGCAGATGTTAGATGACCAAAAAGTTTGGCAAAGAGTAGCCTCTACAGAGAAGAAAAAAAACCTGTCAATTGATTTTCAGGGGTATTAAAAAAATAGAGAAAAGGCTTCGGATAATATGCCAAAGTAATGTACAGTGAACCAGTGTAAATTAAAATATGTTAATATAAAGTAGAAATAAGTGCAGCATATTATTAAAAAGAGGAAATACACTAAACATTTTAAAAGTCTCCATATTCTAATGATAAACAAAATTTAGCTACACTTAAGAGTTCCTTTCTTCAAATTTTAGACAACAGAGCTGTTAAGCTTTTAAAATTTTGGAAAGAAACCCTCAAATCTGGCAATCATTTACCTTAGAGAGCACCTGTATCACAGGAGTTACTTTCAACAGAAATTATAACTATTAGAAGGAGGTTAATTCTATTCTAATGTCTTACATCACATATTTTGACTACCGTCTAAGAACAGCAAATACAAAAAATTTTCTTTTGCAGACCAATACATATCTATATTCTGCTGCTCTCTTAAAAGTTTAAATTGCAGTAACAAGCAATAGAAGAACAGGCTAATTAGTTCAGACAGCAGCTCTCATGATCTCCAGCCACAGAAACAACCTAAAAACAAAGCAGTCAGGGCTCTTGGATGGGGTCTAGATGGAACCATTCTGGATGCTCCACCCCTGGAAGTGTTCTCAGCCAGATTGGATAGGGCTTTGAGAATCCTGGTCTAGTGGAAGGTGTCCCTGCCCATGGCAGGGGGGTTGGAACAAAATGGTCTTTAAGGTCCCTTCCAACCCGAACCATTCTATGATTCTATAAATTAAAGGTTTTGAATGAAACACAATGGTAGAACAAACTGCAAATTTATAGAGTTTTTTTACTGAAGCTCCTTCTGCTTGTGGAAGCCTGAGACAAAGTGGAACATGACTAAGTGTTGGGTTAATGCATTCAGCCAGTTTTCCCTCAGAAATGCTCTCTGGGAAAAAATATGTTCAGCTACAGAGACTTCAGTCCATTGCAACTGAATCATCTAAACCATAAGCCCACTTAAGTACTTGTCATCACTGATCTATGAATCACAGGGTGCTGAAGAAAACAAGTTTAAAATATCCAAAAAGTCAAAAAATGCAAACATCAAACTTTGTTTTGCTTCAGATGAAGCCTCTTGGTTTGCTGTTCATACCTGTTTATAAGTCCTCTCTGCTACACATAGCAAGAAAAAGAAAATCCACACTAGAGACACACGGACCACGAAACTTATAATAACCATTGAGAGAACCAGAATGTCTCCATCTGATCCAAATGCAGTCATGCAAAGTTCAGTGGCAGAATGTGTAGCTAGTTGTTCGAAGTCTTTAGCTTGGGAAAGTCGAAAGACAAAGGGCATTAACCCCAAGATTAAAGAGATGACATTTCCAAAAATCTGATATCCAATTCCTGGTATATAGCTATTCACCTATAAAAAAAAGAAAACAAGGTATATTTTTAAGTTTGGAATTAATTTGGCACTAATTCAATAAAGAAAATATTAATGTTTCTGTCTTATCACAAAGAACACTTTAAAACCTGATAAGTTATATGAAAACTTCAACCAAGCATCTTCATACATTACTATTAAAAAAAATAGAAGTCCTCAAAGAGCACTTACTGCACAGAAACCAAGTAAGACAAATAATTTAAAAACCCAACAACATAACATTGTAAATAAAATCTGGTGCATGTTCCTGTACTGAAAATTCATTGAACACTGAATTAGCAAAGTGCACCAATCAGGCTGTGCTGGTTGGATCCTGTATGTTGCTCCTACTTGTGTTCTGGGTTAAAGTTGTACGCTTTTTAATGAAATCAAAGTGTTTACAGTGCAGACAGGACTGCAGTTCTGTTGTGCTAGCTATGGCTTTGCTAAGTTTACTTCTGCTGTGGATTGTCCCCAAACCTGTAACATCTGAGTCAGGTAGAGATCAGAACTCAGAATGTGAATATGTTGCTTTTTAATAAGTTGGAGATGATAAGTATCAACTTGTCAGAACTAGGCAGAATTAAGCTCTGCAAGGATTTTATGTTCAATTCTACAATATATCGTCTATATTGAATAAGAACATGACATCAATTTAAAGCTTTTCCAACTGTTTTCTGAAAAGGAGTTCTAAGAAAAAGAGGGAGGACTAGTGAGATATCCCATCCTCTTAGATGTTTGTTTCTTAGAGAGGAAAGCTTTCTTTTCCAGTCCTAACTTCAGCATCCAAATACTCACATCCCTAACATTATTTGTTCATCGGAATCAAGGAGATGAATACAAATATTCAAAGCATTGCTTTGTAACAATAAGAGAGGTTGGTTGTGTTAGCAAGTACCTAACAATGAAAACATATTTTATTGTCCCAACACTCAAGATTTGGTAATTCTTTAATCTGCAAGTTACAAGTAAATCAGTGATGTAAGCCATAGAACAATAATGTGAATAACAGAAACTTTAAACAAAAACCCAAAGAAACAAATGAAAAAACCCACCACCAACCAAACCAAACCAAAACAACAACAAAAAAAGATAAAACACTAACCATAAAACAAGCTTATTTTTGGTAGTGCTTAGACCTCTAAATACAATATTTGCACAGAGTAAAATGAATACTCACTCTGTTCATTATCATACCACTGATTTCAAGCACAGACATATCTGCTTTCTTGCAGTCATTACCCTCCCATACAATTGCACTTATTTTTTCTAGTCCTGGATTCAAAGTGTGGATCCAAGGTAAATGACTCTGGGAAAGATAAGGAATATATTCCATCAGAGTGAAAAATCTATTGTCATATCAATATGCCTTTGTCAGCAACACACTGACAAATATTGCTGTATAGCATTTATTTCATCTGTATAGTAACATCATCCCTCAAAATCATCTACTTCTTTTCCAAGAAATAGCTGTGAGTATAGGGGTCTCTCCTTCTCTAAACTCCATTTTCTATTAGTGATGAGTTACTGTGATAAAGGTTTTTTTGGCTATTTTTTCATTCAAACATATCAAAGAAGAGAGAAATATGAAAACAAGGATCTACTTATAAGTCATCCTTAATTCTGCCACGTTTAATGGATTTTTAAATTACTATTATTTTCCCCCTAACATTCTGAAATGTGTTCTTAGGTTGAGCCCAAGGAAAACACTTTTTTTTTTTATTTGCTCTTACTGATATTTGTGTACTTTACAATCCTTGTTAGGGATAAAGACCCCCCATATGCAAACTATATTTGGCAAAACTCAGAGGTCTCAGACTCAGAGGTAGGTGTCTAATCAATACACGCTGCTACAAGAGCCAAGCAATCCCAGGCCAATCTACTGAATGCACTTAGAGCTGAGGGACCTTTTTCTCTAGCCACAGAGCCAAGTGAAAACTGAAGGATATGAAAAATGTCCAGGTGACAAGTTCTGCTGAGGCCATTTCTTGACCTTCCTCAGCCCTGTTTCACTCCTCTCCCATTCAGGTGATTAAAAATTGCTCTCAACTTTAGTCACCTGGCACTATGTGCACCACACAACTGAAAGTGGAGGTGCTGACTGGGAAAAGGGCATGATAATATTTTTTAATTTTAACTTATCATTGATTAAAAGTAAGCCTTTATTTTATTGCTTACTTCCTTTGTATTTTGCTAAGTGCTTAATTATGTCTCCCTTTTTATTTCAATTGGATGAAAAAAAATTATTTATATTACTTAAACAACATAAACATTTTTTGCAGGACTTTCTTAGCCACAGATTCCCAAGGTCTTCCTCTAGAGGGAGTATCAACATCAGGAGCTGAAACTCAAAAATTCAAAAACTGCAATCAAATAGAAAAACCCTCAACTGCAGAAAACCCAAGTCAATATACATACTGCAGTTCAATTCACTATTGCAAGGCTTACACTTTAGTGTTTCATGCGATGCAAGCAAGAAGATCTAAAAATAAAAGAAAAAAGCAAAGACTGCATGAAATCCAAACTGCTACCTCCTTTGGGTTTGGGGGATTTTTTCTGTTGGGGGTGGGGTGGAGAGAAGGCTCAGCTTTGGGAGACCCAACTTTCTAAAATCAACAAATACATCATCATTTTCAATTCTGGCTAGGAGTGAAGAACCTGCTTTTGAAATTCTTTTCCTCAGTAGCATTAACATCATCCCTTGCATGACATTCCTTAGTTCTGATGATGCACCACCCATATATATGACTTGTTTATGCAGAAGAATATTTCACATTCTCTCCATCTCTACTTAAATGGTTTACATTAGCAATGTAATTAAAGATAAGACGTACTACAAATAAAACTGGCACTGAATGGCACACGAGCAGTTTTCATCAAATGAAGATTAAAACTTGATTGTTAATGATCAAGTATTAATAATGCATTCTGTCCAACATTAGCCTAACACAGGTAACAACTGACGTAAAATGTGGCCAGTCTTCGCGAACGAAGATCTGGGAAAGGTCTTTTTACCTTTCAAGCCTGCGCAATGGATTTT
>JAWWLV010000045.1:11241495-11259452 GCA_035041135.1 Platyrinchus mystaceus
CCTTTCAAGCCTGCGCAATGGATTTTTTAGGTGAGACACAGCCTGCGCTGAACTGAGCCCACCCTTTAATCCTAAGTGAAGTGCTGCCCAAAAAACCACCAAATTTTCAGAAATTACTGTCTATATGCTGCTACAGAATACCATTTAAGAAGGGAAATAAAATTGTTAGGTTTCAGGCAAAAAAAACTATAAGTAAATAGAATTAGGCACATATGATATGTGACATCATACATATTCATATATACAGCATCAGATACTGTGTATGTCATCTTTCTGTTTGATTTTTCTATATATACATTTACACATAAGCAAACAGAAAGATGTTTGATAAGTGCTTACAAAAAAATAATTCCACAAGAGAAACAAAAAAGGGGGGGAGAACCCACATCCAAAACCAAAGCAACAAAAAGCAAACAGAAAAACAAAGAAAAAACTCAAAAAAACAAAACCCCAAACCAGAAAAAAACCCCAACCAAACAGAACCATTCATCAGAGGAAACTTCAGTCAATCAGTACTTGCCCTGAACTAGAACTAAGATTCAAACACTCAAATATTCTATAAGCTATTCAGTTTTTGCATATTGTCATATCCTCTTCATTTGACAAATTAATCACTGAGTAGGAGAAATCAAATTTTCCTTGTTTTACTTCTATCAAATCTCTTTGGCTTTGTTACTTTCTGTTATAGAGTTCTTTCTCCCAAGCCTCCTGTGACATGGTAAAACGGAACATTCTGAACTTGTAACTTGTGTGTAGTGTAAAAAAATCAAAATTGGCAGATACCAACCTGATGAAAGGGGTCATCTCTGTATTCTTTCTTCACACATGGATTCACTTGAGGGCTTTCCACATCTGTCTCACTGGTACAGGAGGAGTGACACTCTGCACAGTGTAACAGGTCCTCCCACAGCACATCTTCGGTTTCAGACTCTGGCCTTGCACTCTCAGAATCCTGCCTGGAGCTTGAACACCGAGAACTGCAGCTGGTACCAGATTTAGGTATATCCTGAAATTGAAATTTGCATTGGAATTAATGCAGATTTTTTATTCTACACCGTTTCCTGGAAGAACAGTTATAAAGTTCAAATTAGTTAACCTGTGTTTATCTGTGGTTTTTTTATGTTCCAATCCATTATCCTTCTCACCAGAAAGATTTAGATGTTTATTGAAGGTATGTCTAAGAAGTTGCACAGTTTAAGACACAAAAAAACAACAGTCCAGACTCCTGCTTTGTTGAGGAGGGTATCACATAAAGAAGAATCAAATCATATTAACTATTAAATGGAAAGAACAACTTCACAGATTTTTAGAACTCATTAGTTTAGAATTTAACAGTAACTATCAAGCCTCCAGCTACATCTCAAACTTCTGAAGAATTGACTCTCAAAGTCTCCTAAAATCACATAGTTACTACTTACACACTTTCTCAAAGACAGAGAGAGCTTGTTTGCAGACAGTAATGCATCAGGTACAGAGGAAAGGGTACCCATAGCTAATGCCAATTATATGAATAATCTGCACAGTTATACATAAAATTTTAATTAAACAATCTGCACTTGAGAAACAAGTATGCCTTATTAAACTCAAATTTTACCCAGATGTTAGATGAATAAAAATATTAAGTATGGGACATACACATGAAATAATCTATTGTTATCTTCAGGATAAGAATGCGGAGTTTTTAACTACTTTTCATAATAAGCAGAATCCATTTCCTACAACACAGAGATGAAGTATTAAAAGCAGGAGCAGCCTACACTTTACCATCCTCTGGCAATTTCCATTCCCTCTTAACACAAAATTTATTTCTTTCTATTAATTTCTCTTGAGAACACACACTATTTTTTACATTGGAAAAAAATTAGGCAATGTTTCAACAGACATACTAACTTATTATGATTCGTAATGCATTACTACCTAAAGAAATGCTCTTCAATCTTTCTGAAAACTATGTATTTTATGTAAGCAATTTTGTAAATAAATATTTAGAAAAATTTGGTATGAACTCTTCCTTGTTTTACAAAGTGAGGGATAACATCAATGCAGAAAAAGACTGAACTAATTTTTAATTTTTAAGAAAAAAATAAGATATTTACAGAAAAGCAGTCACTACTGGGCACCATTGAGGGCTGAAGTTAAAAAAGCAATAACCTTAAAAAGAGCTTGCTCAAACAACAATTAGGTTGACAAGTAAACATGAAGGTAAAAAGAAAACGTGGGACAGAATTTAAAAGTATATCCACTGACTTCACTAATTTTTCTTTTTAGTACAAAGAAAGCTTTCACTGATTCTAAAACTATTGTTTCATTTCCTTTGTAATCACGTGGGGGAGGCGAGTGGGTAACAACAAAGAAAGGCTTCCTCTTTCGTGGCATCAGTCAGAGCAGTAAATGGGGAACAAGGGTGAAACAGTACTGCCAGAACTACACATGGAGTGAATTTGGTTTCTAGGGTTTCTGAAGGTATCTACGCAGCCTTCCCTACCTCTGAAGCACTTTATGCAAGAGAAAATATAGTTAAGCAAAGAAAAAAAGAAAAAAAAAAATCAACTGTAATAGTGTCTTTCTGCCTCCTCTTGTCAAGTACTACAGCTGCACAAGGATACAGTCAAGAGACATCTGTAATATGAAACAAGCAGTTCCAAGTATCGACCTGTTCAATTATCCCGAACTACACATGCAAAAGGCATTAAACACTCAAATCAATAAGCCTTCTGGATCTTTACAACCAAAGTCTGGGGGAAATAAGTGAAAGAATAGAAGATCATCTAGTAAAGTTTCCTATGCAAAGTATCAAGGCTTTGCAGTTGTGATCAGAGAAAGCAATATCTGAACCCTTCCTAGGAGACATTTCTTATATCAAGTAGAGAGTCTACTCATGAGGCTCTGCCTATCAAACCCACCTGGCAGTGGACTTTTGTCAGAGCTGATTTTATTCTTTACACTCTTTTGGCATAGTCTTAGTGAAAAAACCAGCAATACAGCCTTTGAAGTGTTCTGTATATCTGTTAAGTTGCATACCATTAGTAAAAAAGAACATAATTTTTAAAATAAATAAATAAATAAACAAAATCACAATAGGATATCCCTTTCTATTTCACTGTCTGAGTCCTTACAACTAAAGACTCTGTTAATATGGAATCTATGAACTCCCCTCTTCATGATGTCATGAAGTCTCTTAAAATTTCAGTATCTTTATGCATTAACAATTTTGTTAGGACTTCATGACAATATTTTTAATTGTTTCAACAAACATGAGGGAATGAAAACTCAGAGTCAAACAGAATTCTCCAGGAGAAAGCCAGTGAATTCAAAAGACAAACTAAATGGAGAGAAATAGGAGCAGGAGCACGATGAAAATTTGTATATTGCCAATTATTACTGTTTCTGTAACAAAGCAAATTTCTAGAGGAGATAACTGGTGTCAAGAGACAGTAACAGAGTTGCCATAACCTGAAGCAAAATCTACAGAACATATTTTAGGCTCCTTATAACAAATTGAAAAATAGGATGAAGCTCAAACAAAGTAAATTAAAACCTCTTAATTTCAAAACACTGTCATTAAACTGAACAAAAAAAAAAAATCTCTGTCCCTCATCAACATGGCTTCCAACTAACAGAGTCCTAAAATTCAATACAGGAGAAAAAAAAAGTTTGAAGCAAACATATTTATTCATTAAGAAGTCAAGAAGTTTTAACAGTTTACAGACAAGAAGCAATAGAAATGAACATACCTCGAGAGGATAATGTTTCTTGTAATGGTGAGATTTCCTGTTTCGAAGTGTACAATCACTAGAAGTGCGTTCTACATTGCGACGTAAAGAATATCCAGTTTCAGGCCCTTCCTCACTGGAAACTTCATCTGATAAATTTGTCACGGTCCTGTGACTATCCTAGTGCAAGAAATACAGTACTAGTAAGACAGTCATATACACTAAGTCCTGTTCTCAACTACTGAAATCAAATTTCTTTCTACAACTTTAGTATCTACGCTCAGTTAAACCAGATATTGGTGTGTTTTCAAGTGTCAAAATTATTTGGTACCATTAGTATCATGAAAGAGAAATTGTAATATCAAAACAAACATTTTTTTAAATGAAGGGCTAGTTTATATTATACCCAAGAATAATTCCAACGTTCTTATTTTAGATGTGATTTTGTCTCAATTGAACCTACCAAGAAAGGCTTAGAGGAAATGTATTTACATTGGGGAAAAAATTTATAACAAACAACAGTACAAAACTAACATTTACTCCTTCTCCCAAGCATAAGGTACTACAGACTGCATGCTGAAATCACTAATTTATTTCATTTTTCATTTCCCTGATGTTAAACTAAAGTTAAAGTAGCCCTTACAGTAAGAGAAAGAAAAAAGGGAAGCAAAAGGATCAACTGTGAAAAGCTTTTTTGTACATTCTCATTTGTTATGAGATCACCAGAAAGGACCCTGTAATTTCCTTAGGAGTCTTCCTGTCATCAATGAAACACAAAAAGGACAAAAATAGCAATGCTGCTCTCTGTGAATACGACAAATCGTCCTCCCCTTGAAACATCATTCTCTCTTCCATGACAAACTTCATTTTCTGAGATGCTTCAGGGGCAGGTCATTTCCCCTTTTTGAAAACTGAGTTGCAGATAGAAATAGGGACAGGCAGAACAGTCTGGGGTGTTTTCTCTACTATGTTTTGCACTTGCACTGAAATGTTTTTATTTTCTTCAGAGGAAGAGATGAGAAGGAGAGAAGAGAGGACCCTATTCTAGTCTGTGCCAATTTCTCTTAATGTGGGTGTTCTCACAAAGCAAGTTCAACATAGACAACATCTCATCCACTCTATCAAAGAAATTTAAAACTGTTTAAAAATCCTTTTTTTAAAGAATTCTTGATTTGATGAATTTCGTTAAGAATGTAAAATGCTTGGAACTGATAAGACAACTGAATCTTGCTATCACTGCTGAGAAAGCACCTCCTGCAGAGCAACAAAGTGAAGTTTTTGCTCTGAGATGAACCTTCCTCACTTTCATTCTGACTTTATCATCATTTGATGAATTAATAATCCTCCTTTAAAAGCAACAAGCACACTTACTTTGTGATGACTGTGATTGCTGAAGACCTCTCTCGCTGTCGAAGTGCTCCACCCTGTCTCCTCTGGCCTGATCACTTCACAGCGACGCTCGTGGGCCTGCACACATTCTTCACTGCCTTTACCTGTCTTTTTCCCATCAAGGGACACGTAGCCATTATCAGTCTCAGTGGATTTATCTATTGAGTTTTTTGCTTTCTTAGATCTATATTTAAAACAAATACATATATTAAATTAATTATTCTCTCAATTATTTCCCAGTCTAAATCCTGCTTATACCTCTCAGATCATGTTTTAGTTCTACTACTAAGATGACCACAAACAAACGACATTAACATTTGATGCAGTATTTGTAACTATTTAATCTTCTAAATAATACCCATTATTTTGTAACAATTTTAGGAAAGTATAAACTATCAGAGTGTGTGAAAGACACGTGCACTATTATCTACTGAAAGACAAGGAAACGTTTTAACACTAAAACTTTCACAGCAACTTTTGCAATAGAAGAACCACAAGCCTCAAATGTAAACGAGAAACTCCTCCATTCCATCTCTTAGAAAAGAGGTATGATAGAAGTTGCTGTAGGAATTATTAATTCAAAGCAAGCATGCGATTTCCTCAAGCTGCAAACATGCTTTTTATTACTCTGTACACAGATATTTGTTGTTGTTTTAAATACACTCTGCTTATTGACAACGCTGCTAACCAGAAGGGGATTTACTCTTTTCTGTATTATCCCATAACATCCCAGTAACGTTTTTAAATGTATCTTACAAACACAATAATTAAACCTTTTTTCAAAGCACAAAATCTTAACACCACTTATAATGGCGAACAGTCTTCCATAACATCCTCTAGAACCAAGGCCCTTTACTAGTCAACAGATGCAGCAGCAAGACTAATTTAAGAAAAAGGCTTTCTCAAAGCAAACATTTGGATGATTACACTTCCAAACTAGAAAGTGCAGTGGATGAAGGAATGAAAAGAAATAACAACTTGCTACCTTACTGACAGAGACTACTTTTAGTCTTCAATTAAGATTCTATATTCTCAAAGTAAATTAGATTTTGCTTGTTAGATTCTCAGAACGCCTGGTGGGCAAATGGGGGGGTGAGAGGGGGGGAGAGAGCGTAAGAGGAGAGTGTTATAAATAAAGCTTCCAAAATTTTGTTTTTTATTACAAGCAGAACACTGGACAAAGATCATAGAACTACCAAGAATCTGTTCAGTTGATCTTATGCTCATATAAAAGAATATGCATTGCCTTTCTCTTTAAGGAGTGAGGCATTCTGTGAGGGCTTGGATTACACAGCAGAAGATTAAATTCCTCTTTAGTATGTACATCAAACAAATTGGGAGAATTTGGATAGTCACCTTACATTCCTTCCAAGATAAGGTATCCCACACATAAAGGGGAGTGCTGAACACAAAAATTCATTAGAAAGAGCTGCATAAAATGGAAAGAAAAAAAAAAAAAAAGGACCAATTCTGCTGTTGGAATGCAGACAAAATAATGAAGAGAAGGGACAATGTTACTCTGGTGTTTCATCTTCCTTTCCCATCTTTAATCTTGTTTCCCCATCACTGACTAGAAAAAAGCTAACATTTATATTTCTTTCAAAGCAAAGGAACTGCCGCTCCACCTCTCTTGTATGAAGCTATGGAACTCATCTAGTATTCCCTGACCTACTTCCAAAATTCTTGGCCAACTTAATTTCTAAAAGAATACAAAAACATCAGAAACACTTTCTGCAACTACTATATATTTGCATGGATTAAGTTTCATTATAAGCTTACAAAAGTAAAGAGCCAGCACATGCTTTAGCATGTGTGGTGTGCTGGAGATCAGTCAGTGAGCCTCCTGTTTGCAGACTGCCAATGTGAGAGCTCACATAAGGAGCTTGAATTTTCTAGGTCCATTAAGATAATCTAAAACATTACTGAGGCTTTGGACAAAAAGGTCAAGCTATCACCAGTAAACACATTAGAACTTTATTTCTGTGCCATTCCTTAATGCCACTGTTTAGCCAAGTTAATGAAGATAAGACAGTTGAAGATAGAGAAAGCTCAGGTTATTATTGAATGGAAAAAATTTGTTGTTCCATGTCTGGAATAAAGCAAGTACTGGCCTTTAAGTGGCAATTCACTGTAAAAGGTTCAATAAGGTCAATTATCTGCAATAAGGAGGAAACCAGAGCAGCCAATTTGTAATTCATTAAATATACTTTCAGCACTATTAAAAGATTTCTTTTTAACAGTGCAAAAGCAAACACAGTTCACATCACATGCACACACACATGCAGTCAGAGACACTTCCTCCACAACAGGAGTGGATTAGCAAGATAACTATTCCAAGTTTGAACTGGGAAGTTTTTATACATTTTATATGAAATTTTAAAGCTATTAGGAAGAAGTAGCCTCAAACAGTTGAATACGAACAGATAAGAGAAAGAACTCAGACTTGTATTTACAGTTTGTTCAGACAGGATTTCACTACTCCAGCAATGTGTAAGTGCTAAAATCACAAGAGGAATACTACTCATCTGATATTAAGGCTCATTCTGAAAATAGGTAGCCTGTCTGAATTCTTTATTTGCTTCTAACATAAAAGCCAGTTATCTTTTGTAAGAATCTATAAGTTAAATGTAAGCCTCAAACCAGAGAAATATATATTTGGGCTTCATATTAGGCTTTAGTGCACTATATTGTGTTAAAACAAAACAAAACAAAAACAAAAACCCCACAGTTTTGCCCTAGCTGACAGAAATGTATAGTTTCTTAGAATTACTATATATATATATACACATACATCATTAGCCAACTTTTACAGTTTTATGCTAAAACTAAAAGTATTTAGAGCAAGACAGACAATGCCATGAATAAATCCAAGGTCTTAAAAGGCTTGAACATGTGCAACATCTAGGTCAAGAATGACTTTTAGTCTTATTTATACCTTAGCTAGAAAAAATACTAAGGAAGACTTAAATCAAGTTTCTAGAACCCTTTAGATTTTCACTGTCAAGTACTCTATTCCAGTGTATTTCCATTCGGGTTGGTCACAAAAACTCTCCTCCCTGTTCCCACTGTGAAACATTTAGAGAAGTTATAAGATTTCCACTGGAGCAAGGACACAGAGCAAAGTCCCAAATCAGTACCACATTCTGAATAAATCACCTGTTTGGATATTGCCTTCTTTCCCAGAGAAACTAATCAGTATTTTCTAAACTGCCACCGTGCTTGGTTAAAGTACAGAATTATATTTTATCAGTCAGACTGAGTTCTGCCATTCAAAAGGATATTTATTGAATACATAGTTCCAGATTACCAATAACCTGAGGGTAGGCAAATGGTCTAAGTACACAGGGTCCTGCTCTAAACCAGAGAACATAATTTCTGAGGTTAATTTTGAAATCATGTATTTATAACCTATATTTAAAACTCCAGAAAATGTATGTCAAAGTTTAATAAATATGAAAAACATCTGTAAATAACCACTAATGAGACTGTCTAATGTGCTTATCTAAAGAGGTCCCAAATATGTCTTAGGAAACAGGACAGATGTCACTGTGAAGTTTCCTTGCACTGAGGTTTCCTAAGATTTTCTTTCAGCAACATTACTAAGTAGTCAATGTACTCCACACTGTGCTCTTGCTTCCTCACTCCCAGCCCTACTCTGCCATCCCACTGTGCTGACAAAGCTGTTTGCACTACCATGAAAAAAATTACATGAAGGAACTGAACTGCATGGTTGAAAAAACAAGGTTATTTTTTTAACTGGACAGGTTCCTCATATAGTTTGTATGGCTCCAGACATACAATCAACTGTGCCTCTGCAACTGAAGAGGTGACAAAGGACTAAGAGCTATTTACAGCATTCTCAGTCACTCTGTGCTCTTTTATCCTTTGAAGATACTGTACATGCTAAGTAGTAATCATGGAGGCTTAACATCTATATATATATACACGCTACCTCTCATTAAATGGTTTAAACAAGTCTTTAGAGTAAGTTCCACACAGCCCTTCTCAACTGAAAACAGTCTGAACCCAACAGGAGGAAAGGTAAGGAAAAAATGAATCTTCCAACACTCCTCTTCTGTATCTTCATTGAAGATCTGTATCTTCAATGAATGGAAAACATTTAAAAATTGACAAGACTACAATTGAAACATACAATGAAGCAATGCATTCAGACCCGAAGAACAGCCATACAGTTTATCAAAGCTAGGTTAATCTACACAGGAAAAAGTCAAGTGAACTCTACTCCTGCAATATTTTAAAACATTGTTAAAACTTCATCAAGGTTTCAAGTAGATATTCCCAGAATGTAACATAATCTAAGTTTTCCCAGTGGTTAAGAGCACATATCACAGGTATGACAGACATGTTAGTGTTGCCATATTTAAGATGCAGCATGCACAACAAAACATCAATGAAATAACTTGCAGTATCCCTTTTCTCAATTTCACACTATTTTATGAGCATATTTTCACTTGTTAATACATGCTGATACATAGCACTCAAAATACTGCACGTATAGCATATCTTGAACACATACTGCTATGGAATGGGTTTTTAAAAAAAACCTTTTTAATTGCCTAGAGCAATGCATCAGCAGATTGATCCTTTCCAAGACAGCTCTGGAATCTAACAGGTTTAGGTGTTTCTTCTAATCATTACAAAACATACCTTTGATGTTTATTTATAAACTAAGCACTGTGCCTATTTGAATCCTGAAGGCTTTTCCTTCAGAAAAAGCGCATGATTTGATGACAGTGACAGAGTTCAAATAGCATTCTTTCCAAGTAATAAGCAGCTAATGTAATAAAATAAAATTGAAGAGCTGAACTTTTCTCATTGGGTTAAATTGAGAAACTGAGTTGGTTTGCTCCTGATAGCCCACATAGAGTACTCCTAATTAACTAAAAGTTAATTCTCTACCTCGCTCTAGTGAGATCCCACCTGGAATACTGTGCTAAGCTCTGGGGCCCCCAACATTAGAATGACATCAACCCATTGGAACAAGTCCAGAGGAGAGACAAGAAAATGATCAGAGGGCTGGAGCACCCGTCCTATGAACACAGGCTGGGAGAGTTGGGTTTGTTCAACCCAGAGAAGAGAAGGTTCTGGGGAGATCTTAGAGCACCTTCCAGTAACCAAAGGGGGCTACAAGAGAGCTGGAGAGGGACTTTTTATAAGGACATGTAGAGACAGGGCAAGGGGTAATGGCCTCAAACTGAAAGAGGGCAGGTTTAGCATTAGATATAAGAAAGAAATTATTTACTGTGGGGCTGCTGAGGCACTGGAAGAGGTTGCCCAGCAAAGCTGTGGATGCCCCATCCCTGGAAGTTTGCAAGGCCAGGTTGGATGGGGCTTTCAGCAGAAGGTGTCCCTGACCATGGTAGGGTGGTTAGAACTAGTTGATCTTTAAGGTTCATTTCAACACAAATTATTCTATAATAGTTCCATATTTTTTTCAAAATTATTGCATCAGCATTTACAAAAATCAAGAAAGAACACATTAGTACATTTTCAAATACTCAGGTGAGTTTGCTATTAAGAACAAAAAACTAGATCAACAGAAGTTTAATCATTACATCAATGTTTACTTATTTAGAAAAGGGATAGTGCATCTCTAACACATATGTAGCCTTAAATAAATACAAACCCTGATAAAAAGAAAGCAGCATGCCAGATATCTCTGAAGACAGCGCCAATACTGCAAGAGGTGCTTGTACCGTAGCTCTGCACTGTTCCCTCCTGTGTGTTATCTGTGGTACTAGAGCCATCTCCTTCCCTATGTACTTCCAAATGTGCTGCTTTCCTTAATTTCCTTCATCAGAAGAGATTAAAATTGGAAGGTAGCTTTGTAAGTGCAATTTGCTAGTTCTACAATGTGTTCAGCAGTTTAAGCATGCAAAAACAAGCAAGATTTCAAAAGTATTTTGCTAAAGTTTTATCATATAAATTTTATAAATTCCATTTAATAAAACTAAGCATTGCACATTATCATAACACTTAAACACAAAATAAATTTCACTTCATCGTCAGAGGCTTAGACTACAAAATTCACTACTGCAGGATTTCCCATTTTAATGGGCCAACTCACAGTGGCAAACTGCAGTCAGTGGACTGCTTGGAAGCCAAGTTCTACACTTCAGAGAGCATCTTTAATGTATGCTTCCCACAGATCACTGGACAGCATTGTGTAGAGTTATAAAACTAAATTTGCAGTTACATAAACATTGCCACTCTACCACTATTCAGATAGAAACTGTTTTGAGGCAAAAATTCAGATTCAATGCATTAAAATTCAAATAAAATGATGCATAAATTAGCCAATGCATAAAAGTTAAAGAGCACAGTTAAGCACCCATTTTAAAGTTTCAAATAAAAACAGAGCACCAATTTCTCATCTCTTGCAAAGCAGAGACTGTAACCCCCTACATTTTTTTTCATGCATGTTCTTTACAGTAGTTTAACAATCCTAAATGATAAAGTACTTTAACACAGACTATACCTTCTTCTTTTACCCCCTGTGCTAGGAGGTGGCTTAGGAGTTCGTGTTGAAACAATCTGACAGTGCACAGTCCCAAGTAGCAACATTAGCCATATCGGCCCAATGACTTCAGTCAGAGGTATATTATGTGGGCTTTGGGCTGTATAGAATAGCACTACAGCAGCAACTGGAAAAGAAGGGAAATGAAGTTGAGTTCAATATTTGAAATGTCTGAAATGGCCAACTCATTATATGGCTTCTGTTAAAACCAAAACCAGACAGTTAGCCCTTTACCTGCATTTAAATCACCTCATGTAATTCTGAGAGAGAGAAATCCTAATTGCTAAAAACCAGCAGCAAAAAAGGTCTAAACAGTAGCCTACTGTCTTAGTACCTATCTTTAATTTCACACTACATTATAGGTATTGCTCAAAAAAAAAGGTGGCAGAATGAAGGCTGGGGAAAACATTTGCAAAGCTGTATCTGCCATGAAACAACTTTAAATTACAGTGAAATGTCTGCAGGAGACAAAACCAAAAAGCAGCTTAAACAAATGTAATTCTATATCATCTATAATGACACAGCACAATCCAACAAGTGAGACTTGAAAGTCTGTATAGCAGAATGCATTTTAAACTTCATATTCCACTCAAGGGACAAAATTGCCCATCTGGATAGACAGCCACTCATCAGTGCAACCGAGAATATATTTCATATATACTTGTGTGTATATTTTTTAGCAGTGAAAAAAGATCAGAGACAAAGTATGTAAACTATGAGCTAGTTCAGCTGAAGAGACCAGGACTCTAACTAGCACTTGTGGTTCAAAAAGGAGCGGTTTCCAATTCCATTGCTAACTAATAATTTTGTAACCCTATAACCATTTTCCACATACAGCCAACACCCATACAGCTATTCTTGCTCCTGTACCCAGAGCCTGACCACTCAGACACATTTTTACAGGCCCCAGGTTGATCTGAACCCATTCACCAGGTGTGGGGCAGGCAGGACCCTCTCTTTTACTGCTTATTCTATGTCCTTGCCATTCTGCCTGTCTGGCTTGGAGTGCTGTGTCTATAAATCAGCAGGAGAAGCTATCAAAAAAAAAACCCAAAAAACAAACACACAGAAACTCCAAGAAACAATTCAGAAACAGAACTGGGAAATAATTATATGTTCCTACCATCTGCACATACCATGAGAACTTGTTTTTGTTGTTATACTACTAAGAAGTGCAAGTCCCATAACTTAGACCTACTCCTAGCACAAGAAATCCATGGTATAAGTTCAACAGTTTTCACCAATTCTCCACTGAAATTAATTGAAAAAAATGCAGTCACATCCAAAGCTATGTGCCACATTCACACACCTAAAATAAATCACATGAAGCCACACCTAACAGCAGATACCTGGATGTGATGTTCTCCACTAAAAAGAGATTCAATGTGTTTTTCATTAACTAATCTTTCACAAGGTAACCAGCATTAGAAACATAATGAACATATGGAAAAACTGAATTATTTTTGATTGTGGAAAACCTATGTCTAATTTCTCCTCAGTCTTTTTCCTAAATTAAAGCACAATAGTCTTGCATAGAACACACAGGGTATCTTTTATTATTATGTGTGGAATAAGGTTTTGTTGCATGAGGTTTCTCAGAAAGACAGTATACATCTATGAGAAATCCAACATACTAAAAAATAATAAAAAAAAGATACAGATAGCAAAAGGTACAGATAATGTTATCTCTTTCTAAATGAGCTTATCCAGATTCTCACACATACAATTAGCTTCATGAGGTAAAAGTGTAAAGAAGTAGCCAATTTTGACTCCTACCATAAAATTTGGATAAACATATTCTGAGAACACAGAGCTCCACAGATCCATGTGAAATGATTTGCAGGAGTAGGTCTACACAAAATAATTTTAAACTTCACTACTGCTACTTCATAGACATTTAGCAAAGCAGAGCTGTCTAGAAGAAATCATGTTCCAGAAGACAGAAATCTGTAGATCAGGGATTCCCAACAAGACGTTTCATACAGATTTAGGAAAATGTTATCAATTTCCTGATCTTTTCAGTAGGAGGGGAGGGAAATACAAGAATTTCTTTGTGCACAGTGTGTCAATATGCTCTCCTTCAGGTTATCCAAGAATTGGTCCTACCAACAGGTAGGTAGGAGTGGTCAGAACAGGATTTCTCACAGCACTTTTAATTATCTCTTTACATATTTATAGTATTTGGACTTCCACTTTCCTAAAACACAGTGGTTTATTTTGTGAAACAGACATAAATGAAATTATATCACACTGAGCAAAAAGCTGTCTCAAAGAAAGCAATCATACATTTCAAAGACCAACAAGCATTTATTTTTAGAGCATTTAAGGCTTTGAATAGCAAATTTAAAAAGGCATACATAGTTATGTATCTCATCACCACAATAAACAACCATTACATCACTATTAAAGTTTCTTGCTTCATAGTTAAATACACGATAGAGATATACATTGTAATTTCACTCTTGATTTTCCCATTAGACTACAAAAACATTTTTAAAGTAAAAATGAGGTAATATTATATACTAGATAGATAAGGAGGCACAAGAAAAAGGTTTTACTTCAACCTTAAGTCACTGCCCTGTTTCGTGACCTTGAACAAAAAACATTTGTCTGTAGTTCTCTTATCAGACATTGTGCTAATCACTTTACACTAAAGGAAACTAATGCAAATAAAACCTGGAGTTTAAATCTACAGCCAAGGAAAGAACTTTTTCTACAGATTTACATAAATGCTAGCAAGTATCCTGCTAAATCTAATCAATTTTAAAGCAGTAATGCAGTTCATAAATCTATAGAGAACATTTCATAATTGAAGAAAATAATTTAACTAAACCTATATAAACAAAACCAGACCATTTTACAACAATGTCAGGGAGAATCTGTCATGATGACAGAAAGTCCAAGCTGCAATACAAAATCCAGATTC
This sequence comes from Platyrinchus mystaceus, assembly GCA_035041135.1. Lineage (NCBI taxonomy): Eukaryota > Metazoa > Chordata > Aves > Passeriformes > Tyrannidae > Platyrinchus > Platyrinchus mystaceus. The sequence continues at coordinate 11,256,062 of JAWWLV010000045.1, forward strand.
AGGGTAGAACTATGGCCACTGGAATTTGAAATGTTTTGTTCTTACATTTCCATCATAGATTCTTGATGTTTTGGTCCTGCCTTACCAATCTTGTAAAAAATTAATAACTGAGCACAGTGCTTGGTGGGGTAGGATGGGATGTGTTTTAAATAGTTTCCAATAAGTAAATCTGTCAATTTAATTTCACTTTCATGCTCTTTTAATTTATTCCAAAAACTATCAAAAAGTCTGCAGCTAATTGAGCACAGTTTAAATATCAAGTATTTAAAATAGTTGGATTATAGAGGAATATGGAATACTACTAATTATTTTCTGGTATTTTTAAATTCACAACCTCAGAAATATCAGAAATACTTCGTCATGTTACAAGTTATATAGATTAGGGAACTGATGCATTCGAACCATAACTTAGTAAATCACAGATCTCAAGAAATCTGAGGGAGGAAAGTGTTAATTTTAAGATAGCTCTGTAATTAATATCCTAAAAACTTGCTTGCATTCAGAATCTGCACTGTCTTACTATTTTGCTATTTTGAGAGTCTTGTGAAGTCTCCATGAATTAAGTGTGGGTACATTTTTTAAAATAAATTTCCAAATAGGAATATAAAAAATTACTGTTTCTCAGAATAAGACACCTATGAACATGGTAACAAACTACAACTTCAGTCTTTTACTACCTATATTACTATAAATGCAATTAAAATCATTAGCACTATGAGATCTCTTACTGTAGTACAGACAAATGCTAATGTATGCAACAATACTTACTAGGAACCTATCTCAGAAATGGGGATTAGAAGAACTTTTGATAGGAGGCCACATGAATATTTGCCAATATTGCATGTCTTGAGGCACTGGTACTATGAAAATAATTTTATAGCTGCTAATGTCACCACACAAGAGGTACTGGCATTTTTTTTAAAGTCCCTATCTTTTTTAATTAAAATTTCCAAATGATATAGTGATTCACAACTGAAAGGACAGATGGCAAAATTAAAAATGTAATACTGTATTTTAATTGATTTCAGTGGAAAATCTGTTAGTCATTTAGCTTCTCGGGGTACTTCAATTGCTCCCAACTTTCATTAACCTTCTGTTCAATTTCTGTTGTACATACTTCTGAAACTCTTATCCTTCACACTGTTAGATACTGACTCACTCCATTACATTTTTCCCTTTCCAGTTTTCCTCTTATATATTACATATATTTAAGAGAATCACAAAGTCAGATTGCTAGAACTCAATACTGAACATCCGAAAAGTGGTGAACTCCCTTCTGTTTGTTAACAGTTGCCCAATAGCCCTTCTATAATCTAGGAAACATAAAATTAAGATGCATAGTGTCCCCACTGCAGTAGAAGAAGCAGCAGAAGCACAGAGGACAGCAAGTCCCTCATTTGCCAGTCATTCACGAGCACGGCTGAGGTCGACTGAAGTACAAGCTAGAGGGTCACTGCCTCTGATGTAACAAAATAACATGTGGAAGGACAACTGGAAACTGGTCCATCAGATCATCCTACCAGGCACAAGCTGCACACACCTTGGCAGGCTTGGCCTTGCTTGTTTCTTGATCAGAGCTCTTGATCTGCACAAGTACCAGAGAGACCAAAAACCCAAGGCAAGATCCACTCCCTGAGCCAAAGGTTTCTTCAATATTGCTCAGTCCTGAACTAAATTAGATAGTCCTGAAAACCTAAATTATACACAGAGGTGACAAACTCTTGTGTGCTAAATGCTGAAGACAGCCTGTGAGGAGATCCTTAAACTTTTCATTTTGTACCTATTATACATGTAAAAGAAACGTTAACGAAGAAACAGAAAACATTGGAATGAACCTTAACAGCATAACATGAACCAAGTAGCAAACTGCAGCTTCCACATGGTTAAATTAAGGCATTCAGCTGAAGCCGATGCTGTAATCCAACTCTACCTTGGAGAAGGTAAAGAACAAGCAGCCAGAAAAAAATGACCCGTGATGTCACTTGTAGCCACCACCTGTAGAAGAACGGAAAGAAAACAACTCGCACGATTCCTTTGCGGGTCAAAGATGTCCAAGGACTTTCAGGTTTTGCTTTAGCGAAAGCAGAGCCTTAAAAAAAAAAAATAAATTTAGATTTATTTTATTCTTATGGCTAATAAAAAAACTCTAGTTGTTCAATAGCAGAGTAGTTGAGATAGTTATTTAAAGGAGCAATTATTAACCATAATTACTTTAGTAAATCTCGTACTTCCACCATTTCACAATCTCCTCCATCCAAAATTGGCATAAATTGTTGGTGCCCTCTTGGCTGCCATCACCAGGAATTTCTACAAATACCTGTTTTTTGGAATGTTTGAATAACAAAACATTGGCATTTCTTACTATGTCAAAATTATTTTAAAAAGAATTATTAAAAACTGTTGTTTCATAGAGGTATCAGAAACTTGATATAAAATAACAAGAAGTCATATGAAAACTACATGCCTGTGCACACACAGCAGAGCCCTTTCCAACACACCAAAGGGATCTAAAATATCAACATCTGTAAATTGCTCCAGCCATGTCATTTAGGAAAATGGAACAAGGTTGAGAAGCACTGAGGTAGATCTGCCCAGCTGAAGACTGGCCTCAGGAGCAGAGAAGCCACCCAAAGAATATTTTTGTCTCTCCTTCTACACTATTTTTAATCTCTCTCATTCAAATGTCCTTTTTCTCCATTTCTTTTTGTTCCTGCAAATTTCCAGCTAAAAAAGTGTGTAACATTTACTTAATGGGTTATTATGCCAAGTTATTGACTGGAAATGGCAACTACTGCATGCTGCTATGCCAACCCCACCTCATTTACCAGCAGAACTGGCATTAGTGAGCACTGTGCTGCACAGGTAAAACACTGCCAGCACTGAAATTACTTTAATGCCAACTTAGACATCTATGCAGAGCAGTCATTTAAACGCTATCCACATATATCACCATACTGAAGTGGTCTACCTCTGTTTCTTAGTTTCTTTAAAGTTCAAATGTTATTTGATTTTGTTTCTTTCTCTCACCTTCCCATTTTTAAAAGGTTATATTGTTATACTGCACACCCACAGATGTTAAAAGAGGTAATGGCAGGAGGGGGAGCCCAAACCCCTTTGGGGTTTTTTCTGGACCCATCATTGAAACCATCAGCTCACCTCAGGCCCATCTCCCCAAGCCCAGACTAGGACAGAGGCAAAAAAGCAGGTGGAATTCATGGAATGAACACCATGCCCAGGCCCCTCCCAGGGCTGTCCCAGAAGAGCCATCAAGTGTGAAACACTCACAATGAATCTTTGGGAATAGCTCTCCAAGCCACCTTTCAGAGGAGGAGATCCTGCCTGGGCAGGTGGGACTCACTAAGGGATGCAGGGGAAGGGCAGCTCAGATTGC
>JAWWLV010000045.1:11267356-11279398 GCA_035041135.1 Platyrinchus mystaceus
CTAAGGATTTGCATTTGAACTCTGTTTCATGTTAAATTTAATGTAAATTTAAATCAAATGTAGGCTCTGGCTCTTGGCTATTCATGTAATTCTTATCAATTGTACATACCTGCAGGACACTGAAAAGAATCCTAGCATCTAGCAATGCCAAAGAAATGAAGCTCTAAAGGCAAAGAAAAGGGAGGAATAACCTTCCAGAGATAAGATCAGGCTGGAACTTGAAGAATTTAAATATACAGGAAACTTGATCAAAGCAAGGTTTCCCCCAATATGCGACTGTCCCCAGGGCTCCTCCACAGCCCTTCAAGCTTCCTTGACTGGAACTGTTCCAAAATTAATGCCTTGATCAACTCCAGTACTTCTACACCCCTGAACCCACCAGATCTGCCTGGAGTCTCATCCATTATAGTTGCAAGTTCTGCAGTATCCTTCAGAGCAAATTCAAAGTACGAAACACGACAGTCAAAAAAATGGTACAATTTTTACATATACTACAACAAGAAAGGCTTTTTAAAACTCTTCAAGACACAGTGCAAGACTGTTTGTCACTGACACTTTCAAACTATCAGTCCAGTCTACAATTGGCAATAGACTTTTTTTAAGCAAACTATACAACACAATATCCCAATTTTAATCTGATTTCACACAGAAATTTATTCTAATTCATTTCATGAAATATCTAATCCAAAAGGATCTGAAAATTGCACTCTATAGCATTTTTTTTATTTATTATGATTTGGCAGAAAATAAATTAACAAAAAGTTGGATAACAAGCCTATCTTATAATTTTTAAATATAACTTTTATCATCAAGCATCAACAGCACCACAACCCTGTTGTAGGAAACTTGTCAGTAATATTTTGCAGATACTGGAACTTGTGGAATAACCTGCCAGCAGCAGTAGATAAACTAGCAGATGTTATTTTATATACACTTAGTTTAAACTGTGCATCTCAGGCCTCCTCAATGATTCCATCCAGTCTATCCAAATCAGTTACCTCTAAAGAGTTGATTTCTCAAGACCCCATGCCTCAATAATGACCAAGGAAAGAAGATTAAAGGAATTCTGTTTCTTAATTTGTTTCTTTATTTGTTTCTTTATTTGCAGAACTAACAACCATTCTTCAAGCAGCTATAAAAAGTTTTTGCATATAAGAGATTACATGTAAAGACTAAAAACTGCAGTCACTCTTATGCAATGGAGAAGCAGGGGGTTAGCATCCTAAATTAACTAAGCATAATAAGCTTTCCAAAAGGTTTTCTTGAAAAAAAAGTTTTCTCACAAGAAATTAATTGCAAAAAAATTATTAAATTGCCTGTGACTTGGCATGAGATATTAAGCAACACAATTACACATTTGGTAAAACTAAACTCATCTGATAGAGCTAGTTCTTTACTGAAATATTAAATAAATTTCAGACCCGTTTTAAGTGCAGACTCCTCATAATGTTTCCAGGTTTTAGGAGGTATGTGCACCTCTTGAAATTATCTAAAATAACTGCACTTATTCCTTCCCAATCAAATATGTCAGAAAGCATTTGACAATATTTCTTTATACGTATAAGATTTGTTTGGCACCTGTGCAGTTTGGTTTTGTAACATTAGCAGCAATTAGCCTAAGTAAAGCTATTGAAATAAAAATTGCTGTGTTTTCAAACAAAGCCCAGTGGAAAGGGCTTTTGCACTGTGTAATATTTCTTCCCAATACCTTTCTCATAGCAAACTACATGTGCATCAAGATTGAATTTGAGCTTTGTGAATGACACTGATATTCACTTTAAGCTAATGTAGTGATGGTATCAACCTGTAGCCCAATACTCACAAGGCCTTCTGATTCTAATGGAATTGATCAATATTTCAAGAGACATTTATAATTTATGACCACGCAGACTAGCAAAGATTATAATCCTAAGAATACATAGTATTTCCTGTTGGACCTTAAAACTTTAATGTTTATCAATAATGAAACCTGCGTGCTAAGCTTTGCTCTTTAAAACCTCTAAACACTTTTACAAGCCACATCACAATGGTACTACAAATCCAAAAGATGAAAGATACAAGATACAGAGTTTGGTAAATAAAAAACAAAGTTGCTTCTTTGGACTATCTACCAACGTAATTAAGAACACCTTATTAGAACATTTAGTGATAAAATACTAGCTAATATGCTTTACTAGCTTTTATAGTCCCACATTACTAAAATAACATGATTTTATGTAACAAATTTAGCATTAAGATATCAATATATAAATAATTTCTATACATGTAATGTTATTAATTTTAAAAATATATCTCATTTTCTCATAACCCAGAATAGGATTATTAAAAGTTATTTTAAACCCAATTTTTTTTTTTACATTAACTGATCCCCACTGCAGCAAAGGCAATACTCTAGTAGCTCAGTAGTATAATTATCTCTGTTGAAGTAGATTTCTACTCTTAGGATGATTTTCTTTTTCAGGATGTTTTTCATTTTCAAGGGTGTTGGATTTTTTTCAGTTGAGGAGAATCATGGAATTTTTTTTAATCAGAAGTAACAACTCCACAGTTATAAATTCAAAGCTCTGCCCCTAAAATATACACATTTAATTCCTCCCTTGTCCTTTTCCATTTGACTAAAAGTTACTGAACGCTTTGCTTTTATCAGAGAGTGTGCAACTATTATATGATGATTTCTGTCTGTGGTTTATTAGCTAAGTTTGACTTAGCTTAGTTTGTCTGATCCACATATCCATAAACAAAACTGAAAAACACTCTGAGCTACTCAAAACTGTCTCCTCCCGAAGGGAGGAAAATCATGGAATTTGGCCCCAGAAGGAGAGTTGAAACCAACTACTGTTAAGACTAAAATTAAGCAATTCAAAACTTTGAGTTATTTATTCTTAACTATTTGAATTGCCAACTAATGACCCGCTTAAATTCTGGCAATAACTGCAGCAGCACTGTATTTACAGCCATTTCACTGAACAATAATTTTACCAAGGCTTACTTCAGAGAGACATTGTCCCTTTCAGAGTCCCATAATAGGTAATTAAACATTTATCAACTATGTATTAATAGTTTTTCTGGCTTATTCTTTACAGATTAATTCTTTTTAACATCTATCAGCTGTGCTTATTTATTGCCCTAATGGTTTACAGATTTTAGTGTACCTACTGAAAACAAAAAACATCTTTTTTCATCACACAATTAAACAGAAAGAAAAACTACATATATATAAGAATAGTTAAAAACCGTTTGCAGGTTAAACTAAATGAGAGTAGAGGAATAACCAACACCTACTCTAAGCTATGTCCTAGTGACATGAATTGGACACAAGAGGTAACTTTGGGTACCATTTCTTTGGCTCAAGTGGACCTCAGAGCAAAACCTAAAAAGAGGCACAAACTGAATGAGATTCCATCTCCCTAATTAATGGCAATTAAGCACAATCTCATATGATAATGTTTACCTATCTTCAAATTTCAAACTAAAGTCTTCATGGAATGGCACAGATTGGAACCTCCTGGGTCATGTAACCCAACCTCCTGCCCAAAGCAGGTCCAGTTACACCAGGTCGCTCCAGGACTTAACCAGTAGAGTTCCAAACCTCTTCAAAGATCGGACATTTCACAGCCTCTCTGAGGTCCTGTCTCAATGCCTGGTAAACCTCACCTTATAGCTTTTTATCCTTCTATCTAATCAGAATTTCCCGCTTTTCAACTTGTGTTTGTTGCCCCCTCTGCAATCTCTGTGCACCTCCGACAAGAGCTGAGTTCCATCCTCTCCACTGCCTCCAAAGCAGGAGGTGCCACAGCAGTTAAGTCCTCCCTTTCGCCCTCTCTTATTCAGGCTGAGCAAACCAAGATCTCTCAAACTCTCTGCACATCACATGATTCAGCTCTATAACAACCTTGGTGACTCTCCACTGGGCTTGGCAAGGAATGTCAATACCTTTCTTGTACCACTCAGCCCAAAGCTGGACACAGCATCCTAAATGCTGTCTCACACGAGCTGAACAGAGGGGAATAATCCCTTCCCTTGGTCTACTGGCTACACTATTGCTAACAACACCCAGTTACTCTCCAAGTGTTAAGGATTGAAGACCTCTGTAACTTTTTTTTCTTCCACAATAATGTACTTGAACAAAACAAAACAGCCTCAAAATGTAACTGGGAAAAGAAACCACTGTGGCAATCTCATTATTCAATATAATTCAATATAATTCCAGCTATTCTACCAGTGTTGCAACTAGGATTTTAAAACAGTGTTGCCCTTACGTCCCTGATCATTTCCACTTCCCATAGCACATTTTCCTTGTGCCACTGCCTCCATCTGGGTGGCTGGAAGATCAATCAAATCAGTCAGGAAGAGAAAAGAAAATGTTATATTATAGTTTGACAAGGCCTAATGACACAATTTAAGGATCAGAGAATCCCTCTCAAGACAGAGGGATTTCATCTCATTGCTCCCCCCCTTAGAGAGGTTCAGCTCCTTATAGATTCACAGTCTTGGTTTTATCTGGATTGGTTCCCTGACCAAATTCACAACATAAATGTACAGAAGTCTGTGGGAAGGCAAAGCAGGCATGGGAGCCTACAGGCAGGCAAAATGCAAGCCTGCTTAGTTCAGCCACAGCACTGATTCGAGTGATCTTTTCCACAAGATTCAGAAACTGAAGTTTTGGCTCACCAAACAAGGCACTGAAGGCAAACGCCCATTAGGTCAGGTGACTACTTGAGTACTGAATCCCAGCACTATGTGGAAGGAAACTATCTAAATATATGGTTTTTTCCTCAGTGCTTTCACAAATGCCAGCTCCCACACTTGTCAGGTTTTAGCACTTGTTTCAGCATTCAGAGTTTTAGGTAAAATAGCCACACAGCCTGTCCACTTGGCAAAAACTGCCTTTGGTGTCAGGGTCACCAATGCATCACATGAATTCAGTGACAAGAAGGAAATCAGGTGGTTTCACGGAAGGGCATAATTTCCGTTTTATTTCCTGCTTTATTAACATAATACAGAGAGACTGTCTGAACAGCCAGGATCAGGTTAGGAAAGCTAAAGCCCTGACAGAATTCAACTTGACCAGGGACATCAAGGGCAACAAAAAATAGCTTCTTCAGATTTGTTGATGATAAAGGGAATACTAGGAAAAATATGGGCCCTTTCTGGAAGGAAAGACCTGGTTACCCAGGACATGGAGAAGGTCAACATCCTCAACATTTTTGCCTCAGCCTTCACTACCAAGTGCTCTAAGTAGCAACCTGATCTGGTGGGAGGTGTCCCTGATCAGGGTGGGAGACCCAAATGAGAGGAACTTCAAGGTCCTTTCCAACCCAGGCCATTCCATGATTCTATGAATCTAAATTGGCAAGTATAATCTTGGGCTAATGAGCTGTAAAACACTGGGCATTACAGCTCTTAAAGCAATGCCATTAGAACTCTCATTTTGCCCTTTAAAAACATGAGAGAGGAAACATCTCATTTGTTTTATGGTGCCCTTTAACAGCTGTATCAAATGGACACCCAAAACAGCAGAAAGCTGCATTGGCAAAGCTAACTGATATGCAATCAGATGAAGGATTCAGCTTCAATTCATTAAGTTCCATTTTGTCCTCCCATACAACCATCCCCAAGAGAAGGAACAACATAATTATACAAATTTGTTGACAATATTGCAGGAGAGAAAGGTCTCCATTTTAGCAGCAACTTTTCTGTAAGGATTGAAAATTGGAAGGCTGTTAAGGTAAACTTACACAGAGCCTCCAAAATGGAAACAAGACCAACAATTCCATGTTGTGAAATATATAATAGGTGAATTCATGTCAAAGAGTTAGTGTAACTTCAGGAAAGAAGAAAACAAACAGGTTGTAAAACTTAATTACACCAGACCCTTCAATAGGTTATCAAGTCTTGAACTTTCCCTGGTCTCCTAAAAATAAAATATGGTGGAACTTTGTTAGGTAATTAATTTCTGAGGTGCCTCTCAGTCCAGAAATGTATGAATTATCACCGGTTGTAGAGATAACAATTTAGCTTTAGCCGTGAAAAGAAACATATGTTGAAAACCTAAAATAACAAGGTAAAATGTATATGTATGTAATGTAATGAATATGTATGAAATGTCTGGGATAAATATCAGATATTCGCTCTGTATTGGTGTGACAGGTTTAGGGTCGTTCCTATGCCTGTGCACCCAGAGCTGTTTGCTTTTATTATATATATAATAAATTCCAATTTTAAACCTGATTATAGAGACTTTGTTTCTCACGATGTCTACTATTATCTGTAAAACTTGAAAGTATTATAAGAAATAAATGTAAAAAGTTACAAGTAACAGATGCAATATTTTAAATTATTAAGAAAATTATTATTTTTAACATTCATTACTGTTACTGAGGCAATACTTCAAGTACACATAAAGTATCCATATCATACAAAAGATATGCCACCAGATACTGAAATTGTTTAAAATTTGTGGGGGTGTCAGATTTTTTCAGAGAAAACATTATGATGGTTTCTCTGTAAAATTAATCCATTACAAAGCTGAAGCAAATTCAGTATTCTGGTAAATACACTTAATCCTAAGGATATTAACTAACAAAATGCATCTATGTAAGTAGTAGCTTGGTATCTGTCTGGAACCCATCCAGAGAGCAATGCAGACAATCCTGACACTCCCTTTTATTGCAAGAACCAGGGCAGCTCCAAGGGCTGAAAACAAGCCAGACAAACCCTGCCTGACACACGAGGATCTCAGCACTGTGCTCTATAGTGCAACCAGAAACACAGCAGAGGTTTAATTTATCTTACCTACAGAGCCCACCTGTATCTGGCAGATTTCATGCCTTGCAAAAGTATTTGTACCAGCTGCGAAATGCAATCACTGGAAGCACCAAAGCTCTGTCCGTGCAATCTTGTATCTCAAATAAGAAGCTGCTATAATACATTGAAATCTTACAATCCAACTTAAAATAACTCAGAATTGATTACTGTATTTTTACAAGACAGTAATCAAGAGCTCCAGTGCACTAAAAGCAGAGCAAGTCTATTGCCACAACAAAAAACAAGTTTACATAATAAAAGGTCTGACCTTTTAAACAATTAAGGGTATTACTAAATCATCCTCGTGTGAGGAGCTCAATTTCAGACAATAGCATGAGTCATGAATAAACATGCTGTTTGCAAAACTTGCCTAAAGTAGGGTTGGAAGAGCTTCATTGCTCAACTCCTTCCATTAAAGGAATATAAAAATGTCTCTTGTTTGAGAAACCAACAGACCTCTGAAACTCAGTATAGAGACACGTAAATATATAAAAAAATACATTAAAATCAAAAACTAAGAAACACAAGGAGCAAGTTATCTGCTCAATATTTCTTACACAACCTCAACCTACTTAAATACTTCTTAGTCATGTATGACTAGAAATACCAGAAGTTCTTCATGTTCCTTTTTAGGGCATTCATACACCAAGTTTATTAATCTGAAAATATCTCTCCAAAACAATTTATTTTTCTCATTTTATCACACAGGCAAGTCATATCAATTTGATCAATATTGACTGCAACCCCGGTTCTCTCTTGCCCCAGAAACAAACTTCTACTGCCAGAATGTGCCACGTTTTGATCCCTCCCCACCTTCAGTTCCAGTTACTGTTGAGATTAATCAGGAGATCTAAAAGACAAGGCTAGTGGGACAACTCTGACAACTAAAATAAAGACTGAACTAAAAATTTAAAACTCTAAACAACCACCAGTTCACAGAGTTCAGTGGTTTGCCATCATAAGCAATCCTGTAATAAAAAAATGTATCAGAAAGGGAAAAAAAGAAAAGTCTGCTATCAGCAGCAATCTGCTGCTATCTGCTATCAAAAAATCTGCTATCAAACACTAACACAGCTCTTTCTGTTTCCCAAATTGAAATTTTTGGTGCAAACAACAAATCCATGGGAAAATAAAATACCGTGCCATGTAAGAAATTAATAAATAAGTAAGTAAAAAGACCATGGGTAAAAGAGTCTAGATACTCCCAGGAACAGATCACACCACACTACAAAGTTAGGGAACCCCTTGGGGTTGTCAGCCTGATCCAGGAGAACCCTCAATATCCAAGACATTATAATCTGATTAGGCCAAACATTTGCATGAGATGCAACTTCTCAGCCACACAGCAGTTTGTCTCATAACATTCCACTTCCTCATACTGAAACAGCATCACTTGCTCATCTGGCAGACCCCAGTCCACGTGTGGATTGCCATTAAATTTTGTTCACACCAGGGAAAATACTGGCATCTGATTTATGCAAGATCTTATCCCTCTTGAAGATAGCTCAGTTTCTTACGAAGTTACAGAAGTCACCTCATCACAACTCCTTGCCATAAAGGCACCATGAAATTTCTGGCCAAGCAGACCACTGTAGAAGCCTACAGAGATTTGCAGCAGAAATATTGTTGTTGCTATGAACGAAAAAAATGGAAATGTGTGTGAAATCACTGGAAAACATGACAGAACAAGGGTTAAAAGAATGATCTGTACTGATAAGAAGTAATCCTGCCAGGAGCAGTGCCCTGGGAAAAGTAAAACTGAGGAATGTGTTGTTTATATCTAGACCAGAGGACCTGCCCTCTGTAAGATCACAGCATAGTGACTTTTCAGCAGAAGATCCTGCCTTCCTAACACCAGGAGGCTGCAAATTTGGAGCATATCACATATGGCATTCCTTTTCCTGTATGACCAACAGGAAAACAGACATATATTTAAAAAACCAACCAAACAAAAAAAAACCAGATAACAAGCATGAACCTCATTTAAGAGGAACCTCAATCTTTTACAAGTCATCTCCCATTTAAATAATGGGATTGGATCTGCAAGCAAGAAACTGTTCAAAACCACAGTATAATTCCACTGATATTTTTACAAAAATACTCTCTGTAAAGCTTAAATAAGAGTACACAGCACAAAAAAAAAAATCCTCATTAAATTGTGAATTATTTTCAATTTTTTTAATGTGTAGTTGAATGATTGGTATAAATAAAGTCAGCAAAATTAATTTTTCTGCTTTTTCAACTTTACCTCTAATTCACAGTTGTAAAGACCTCAGCAAAGCATACCAGTATTATCTTATTTCTAGAAATCAACTGTTGCTGTGTAGAAGTTAACCAGAATTTCTGTTTTGAAGACCATTGCCATCATTCAGCCCAAGGAGAACAATAACTCACAGAAACTTATTAAACCATTGACAGCCAAGAAAAAAAAATAATCATCACACCTTATTTATGTCCTTAGTAAAGATGCACCTCTCAAAGTTTAGCAAATTATTCAGCTTTTTACAAGTAATTTAACTGAATAAGCCAACTTGCATATTAATGTCAAGGATATGATGAATGGAAATCATTAAAATAATAAATTAGAAAGAGATATCAACATTTCTGTGCAAACATGAATCAAAAGATATAGTAATCAGGCAATATTGTAATTATCTGTATCTCCAAATGAGAGCTTTTTCTCTCCTCCCGCCCCCCCCGCTACTTTTTTTCCTAACTAACTTCTAAAAATCCCTAGCTCTCTCTGTTGGTTATGGATTACACTGGTTTTTGCTGCTGACAGAAAATACATTTCAATTCTTACTTTCTACTTAAATACAAAGATTCTTTTCTGAGTTATGGAAACCACATATTCCTGTACATTAATTAACACTCTACTAAGAATGAAAATTTTCTTTCCTTTTTTCCATAGCACAAGCAATCAAGGGAATAAGGAGTTTTCAGCATAGACCAAAAGCTGTCCCATTTCATTAGATACAGTTACTAAATACTTGTTTACTTTTGGAGGTAGAGTTTCAAACTACTTGCTCTCATACAATGCTAACAAGCAATGCAGAAGTATTTTACATTTCTTATACTTTACACATAAACACAATAAGCCACCATAAAAACCAAACAGAAATCTTACCTTCTTCTGGTACCAAACTATAGCATCAGTTACTTTGGACGCCATTTATTCCACTGAATTCACAGAGTCATTTTAGGCTGTTAACAGAAAGAGACAGAAATTTACTTCCACCTTCCCTGTGAAGGCCAAGATAGGGAATGAAGAAACACTCCCATTACCTGCAAAGCACTGAACAGCTCTATTTACTTTACACATTGTCTCACTACTATTTTAGTAAGAGTTTGGGTTTTCTCCTCTAAGCAAACAAAACACTACAAATCTGCTGCCACAGGACGTCAGAAGCCTCAGTTTTGTCCTTCCTTCACATTTGGACACAGGTTGCACAGAGATGATCTGTCATTGATTGTCTCACAAGAACCTCATGAGAATTATATTACATGCAGCTTTTTTTTTTCCTGGTAAATTAAGCAACATATAGTTATTAGCCCAGCAGAGTATTCTGAAGTCCAGGACTAATTATGTTATAAAATGTAAGAAAAATTCATACAGACTATTAGATATGTTTAGGGGAAAAAAATCAGTGCTAGAACTTCACTAATCATAAAATCAATATTCTCATACAGACAATTGAACAAAACTAAGTCAAAAGGAGAAAACCAAGGAAGAGAAGCATGTTTTGCTCTAATGGTAACAAAAAGCAACAGCGTTAATTAATCTTTGATGTCACTGTCATTAGCTTTCAATATGGAAAAAAAACCAAAAGCCAAACTTCCAGCTTACATAAAACATTTGCATCTTGAAAATTAAGTTTTCTTTCATGCAATAAATCAGCCAGAATTAATTCAGAAAAAAAAAAAAAAAGGCAAAAATAAACTTAAAAAGCTTTCAGGTCATGTCTCTCTCATACTGGAGAGCCCAGAACTGGACTCAGCACCCCAGGTTGGCCTCACTGATGGCAAGAAGAAGGAGGGGTAGCTTAGCCCCCAAACACCAAACTATGCCTCAAGATTGACCTCTCAGAAAAAAAAAGGAAATAAATTTAAAAAAAAAAAAATCCAAACCACAAGACACACAATCCTGGGTTTATTTCTGATAAAAATATCACACTTATAATGTTGTCAATAATATTACGCCCTATATTTCTTCACAGAGTGGAAACAAGAATTACTAACCCGTAGGCAGTTTTTATAGTGAAAGATTAAATGTGATCTCTATCTTTCTCTTTGATTTAAAGACATTTGTTTACAGCTTTTGCACAGATAAAGAAAGTAAAGAAAAATACAAGATCCAAGAAATGGAATGGAAACCAAAACTGTGCAATAAATGAAAATAAGTATCTTTATGAAAAGCCTAAGCATTAGAGCAACTCATGACACTTTATTATATGTTGTTCATCACCAAAAATTCCAGGTTTTTCCTCTTTTTAAAGTAGATATTAGATTACTTGATGGTACCAGCTGTTAGTACGAAAATCACAAATACTCCCTCTACAAAAGCCCTATCAACACAGCCATCTGCCAAGACATTTCTTGGAAAGAAAAATGGGCAAAACGTCCAGCACACAGCTGGACAAGAACACCATGCCATGGGTGAGCAATTGGCTCACAGGTTGGGCACAAAGAGTTACAGTGAAGGGGTTCACATCAGACTGGCAATGGGTCACTAGTGGGGTTCCACAGAGCTCGATCTTAGCCCCAGTTCTCTGCAACATCTTCATAAACTACCTGGACCCAGGACTGGAAGGAATACCAAGTAAGCTTGCCCATGATACTAAACTGGGAGCAGCTGTCGAGTCCCTTGAAGGCAGCGAGGTCCTGCAGGGAGACCTTGACAAATTAGAGGGCTGGATAATCACCAACCATCTGAAGTTCAACAAGGGAAAGTGCCAGATTCTGCACCTGGGATGGGGCAACCCTGGATGTTCCTACAGATTGGGGAATGAGATGCTGGAAAGCAGTGCCACAGAGTGGGACTTGGGGCTCCTGGCCAATGGCAAGTTGAATGTGAGCCAGCAGTGCCCTGGCAGCCAGACACAGAGCCAACCGTGTCCTGGGGAGCAGCAAGCAAAGCATCACCAGCCAGCTGAGGGAGGGGATTGTCCCGCTCTGCTCTGCACTGGAGCGGCCTCACCTTGAATATTGTGTGCAGTTTTGGGCACCACAATATAA
>JAWWLV010000045.1:11279498-11291730 GCA_035041135.1 Platyrinchus mystaceus
GGGATTGTCCCGCTCTGCTCTGCACTGGAGCGGCCTCACCTTGAATATTGTGTGCAGTTTTGGGCACCACAATATAAAAAAGACATTACACCGCTAGAGAGGAGGCCACAAAGATGGGGTTGTCCTGTGCAGGGCCAGGAGTTGGACTTGAGGATCCTTTGGGTCCAACTCAGTATATTCTATGATTCCATTTATTTAATAAATGACCCCCCAAAAGATTCAGCTCTGCACTGACATTCTTCTCTGACTTGTGTATGGATGTACTCATATTTTACACAGTGCATTACTTAAAAGATACTGTCATTAGTTTGGATGTGCACCATATACATAATTGTACAAACCTTCAACAAATGGATTGATATTATATGAGTTCCTGAGGATTTATAAGAAACATAAGGCCATACATTTTCATGTTTCACAAAGTTTTTAGAAAAAAGAGAAAACAAATACCTGAAACAACCTACATTTATGATTTCTAACAGTGCAACTCCAATATCTTTTACACAACTTCAGATAAAATTACAACCCAAGACAAAGAAATGCCTCAGAGATCTCAGACAATCATTGCAGATTTCAGATGATTGAAGCAATTAAGCAAACAAACACCGCAATTTTCCCACTGTTGATAATATCATCATGTAAGTCACATCAAGTCAGCTAAAGCTGGCAGCCATGACTGTGTCAACATCTGTAATTGTTTCTTTCTTATTTGTTTCTGATAATAGTCTGTCTTTCTAAAAGCAACCATCAATTACTAAGAATTCATTGGCACAATAAATATAAAAATATTTATATCACTTAAAGCAAGAAGACCAACAGAGACTTTGATATAACCTGGCATATTGCATAGACTGGTCACCATTCTTTCTCGCACATACAAAGTTTACAATAGAATTTCTTGTTTGAAAACCTGTTCAGTGAAACTTAAATTTAAAACCCTTTGCTACACTGAACTAAAGACTCAAAGTGACAGAAAGCCCTTCCCCACACACACACAAAGCCTCCACATATATGACCTAAATCACCACTGCTCAGGGAGGTGCCAGTGCAGGAAGGGGCCACACAGATGTTGATCACACTTGCACCCTTGCCTTCCCCTCCTTTGAGTCCTGTCTTGAAGGATCTGTAACTCCTTCTCATTTCTCTTAAACCAACATCCTCTCTCACACACAAAATACCCTGCTTCCTACCACCATAGTCACAGGATGAGAAAGAGGTTGGAGCACTCATTATCAGCAGTAAAGAACTGCTGAACCTGCACAGAAACCTTTCCCTCAACAGCTACATTAACTTGATCTCTCTCTCCAAGGCCAATGATTTTTTCAGGAAACCAAGGTTAACTTCTGAATCCAAGACTTCAAACTGGGTCAAATATGGCTAAAATTGGATAAGCCATTTTAAAGGCAGTAACCTTTGTTTGCAGTAGTTTTCCAATTCACTCAAAAATCCTTTGCCTCAAGAAACAATTACATCACAAAACTATAAACCAAGTATAATGAAGTAGTTTTACTGGATTTCTATCAACAAACATGTTATTTAGATTATCCATGGTTTTCATATTTTTAAGAAACTCTGTACATTAAATCCTCCATAGAGTCTATTTTGGTGGCATTTAAAACATATTTGCATACATATTTGCATAAACAAATGCAAATATGATGCTTACAAAAGTAAATATGACAAAATCATGGGATGGATGTCTCAAAACAGTGTGTGCTAAGTAAAAATACCTCTCCAAGGAAATATCACATGCTTTCTTCAAGAGATACACAACCATTTCTCAGACAGCACTGTAATGAAAGGTGAAAAGGCTTATTTAATTATTTCTGGGCACTGTTTCTGGCTGCAGATGCTTGGATTTGTCTGTGGTTTGATTTTTTTGGTTTGTCTTTTGGTTTTGGGAGGTTTAGGGAGGTGAAGTGAGACTTTATGAGTTTAATAGGCTCAGCCTGAAGCTAACTTATCTGGATGAGAAATGGATGCTAACAATTCAAGGCCCTTAAGCTGCAGCCCTGGCTCTGACCCTGCATCTGCCCACAGCTCACTTAACACTTCAGACTGGAGACAAAGTATCACAGCAATTTCAGAACTCTGCGTATTTATCACAGGTTAATCTGTCATTCAGTTGACAGTTCATATTGATCCTGAAATCAGCCTGTTCAAGCCACGCACATCAGTATCAACTGGGTAAAAGTGAACCAGTCAAAGCAGCGGTTAGACATCCACAAGCACACCAGAGCACTGCCTGTTCTTCTGCCTGGTTCTCCTCCCATCCTTTCCAGACCCACCCATCTGTTCCATGTTCTGTGTTGAATATCCACATCTGAGACAGGGACCAGCTTTAGCACTCAGCTGTATAATGTCCTGTGCGGAGTAACTACCGCAAGATTAACTTAATCTTAACTAGCTGGAGACTTAATAGCAGCACAAAAAAATACTCCCAACTTAAGAGATTAGACAGAGCATCCAAATATAAAAGCTTGATCACAACATCTCTGTAACACTCAACAGAGCTGTTCATTACATTTCCATCAAACTCACAGTTAATGCTATGAATAACAAGCAATATTTTTTAATCAAAACTTCATTACTTCCTTAAAGCTAAAAGCGGATTATCTGGTTTTGGTGATCCCTACTCAGAAGTGGGGTTTCTTAGCTATTTCTACTTTCAGGGCATAATCATATTCCATTTTAAGTAAGTACACACTACACCTCACAATCAATCGAGCAGTTTCTCAAAGGCCACAGAAATCTATATTTAGATGTGTTCAGGTAGCTAAATGCATGCAGCACTGCAGTGCTTATTGTGTAAGAAAGGATTTAAATAAATTCAAATAAGTATATTTAGAAATTTTACTCATATCCTCAGGGTTTTGGCAAACGCATATATTTCTAAATGACAGTCTACAGTAAATAAAGGAATCTGAATTCCGACACAAATCCAGAATAAAATTGTGTTCCTCGTAGTGACAAAGAAAAAAATGACAATTTTTTGAAGAATATACAAATCTAAGCAGTGTCAACTAGCAAAGGACATAATTAAAAATACAACACGAGCAAGGACACATAGGGAAATAGTTGCTTTCCTTGCCTGTAAATACCGTGAATCACTAAGTATTTCAAGGAACCTGTTTCCTCTATAACAATCCCAACCTGAATGGTCAGGATACCATCCAGCTGTTGAGTCAAGAACTTGAACGTCCTTCTCTACTCATTATGATCGTGGAATGATGAAGTGATCAATTTGGCACATTCACTATACATCATCAGGAGCAAAACTGCGAAACTCTGGCACTTGTCTCAAATGTTTTTTTAAAAACACCACTGATTTCTATTATCTACAGAAGAACTTATGTCCACAGCAAATTAAAGGCAGTTTTAAAAAGGTTGCTACATAAAGCCGTGAGAATACTAGAAGCTGGTTTCAATTGCTTTCCATGATAGACCTGTTTTACTATTATTAGATCTTCCATATTACAGTTTCACAATCACAGGCATAATTTCACTAAGATTCCCAGGCGTGTAGAGTAAGAAGAGACAACAAATCAGAATAGTAAAACCCATGGCCTAAAGTAGTAATTTTGTAGCAACATTCGTATCACACAAACTATCTTAAAACACCCGCTCATGCACAGCTAGAAAATAACTTTAATGATGAAAAAAACTTCACTTTCCAGGTTCAACATCAAAATACAAGTTAACATCAGATTGCCAACATTATTTGATAGTTTAAGTTAATTTTAAATGAGCCCAATAAACAGCTTAGTCACATTATGCATCCACTGTTGACTAAAGAGCTGCTTCTGCCATGACATAACAAAACAACACAGGTGTCAGTGTAAGGCAGATACAGCACTAAACTTATCACGAGTCATCCTTCCCACACTCAGATCCAGGGGAGTTCTGCCACTGCCAGAAAGAACAGGATTAAACCCTTGAAGCAATGTTCCAAAGGAAGCATTCTTTTTCATGTGCATTACAAGTAAACCATTAAAGCTACATTTCCTATTTGAAAGGGAACATCACATACTATGTGATGCACTCAGTGTTCTTTTTAAGGACTTTATCTATGCATGGCTGTTCTCAAAAGAGCATTTCAGAATTGCAAATTGTATACAACCAAAGGAGAAACTTGTCACTCCCAGGTTCACACCTTTCAGTGGAAGTTTTACCATATTCTGTTTAGCTAGCCTCAAGAAAACCTGAAGCAGGTACAAGGGAAGGAAAAAAGTAAAGTTAAATTAAAAAACAAAACAAAACAAAAAAAACACACACACACAAAAAACAACCAGACACTGCTAACTTAAGGACCATATCCAGCAACCAGCATGAAAAGTACTCTTGCTGCCATGCCTGCCAAGCCCCCCCAAGTTGCTGCCTTGCAATCCAAGGTCGTAATAGTCTGTAAATAAAAAGGAATTAACATACTTACTTTCCCCAAGGAACACCAACAACTCTGCTAAAACTGGATACCAGCATTCTTAAGATGCTGCTCATGAACAAGAATCAATTTTCAAACTTTGCTCTTCATGCTATCAAAAAGAAAAAACCCCAACAAAACCACTGAAAACCCAAAATCCAATCACCTCAAACAACAGATTTAAAAAAATAAATTGAACATCCCTAGATGTATATTTGGGGAATTTTTTGTTTGTTTGAGGAGTTTATCAGGCCAACAACATTAACAACAAAATATGAATCAGTGTCTATGCTGGCTGCTGTGTAACAAGCCCTGTACTTCATGAACAGAGATGTATCAAACATGTCTCATGTCTCATGACACATACAGAGACTTGGCAGCATGTCCATGCCTGCCTGTGCCTCCAGTAAGATGTCAGGTACTGAAAAACTGATACTTTCTCAGGCCTCTGTATTCTGCCCACAAACCACTGCATCTGGTCCCACTTCTGCCACTGCACATTTTCTCTTCCTTATAAGCCCATGCCCTTTATCACTTACCAGCCCATGCAGGAAGATCTCACAGATGTAGCACAGAGCTCGTGAGAAACAGTTTTCAAATTCTGACGGGAAGTAGGCTCGGCTTAGCCATCTTCACTTCCACAGCAAACACACCAACACTTGAAGCAACAAAGTACCACAGAAAATAACCGTCCCCCAAGCAAAACTTGATTTTCCAGGGAATTACACAACTGTCTGAAATAGCAACAAAATGTTGACTATCAGGATTTCTGAGATTTATTTCAGGTTCTGGTAAAAGAACATTGCGTGCAGTTGCTGCAACTGCTGCAGTCGTTTCTGGAATCTGTGCCCTCAGCCTTAAGGTCTGTGCAAGTTTCCTAATTTTGTTACATAACTGGTTCATGGCTCCATTTGAAGTGACATGATACAATGCCATAGATACCTTACTCATAAAAATAGGGGGGAAGAACTCTTCTACAGGTAAGTCCAGGATTCTACACCTCTCATAATTTACCCTTGAGCTGGCTGCAGTACTTACGAATTAGCAAAATGTTTCTACTATTTAAACATATTCTACCATTTAATAAAGTAGACAAATCCAAACCCTTAAAGGAAACTATAATCAAGTTAATTTTGCTTATCTTATAGAAGAGACGCTAGTTTCAAAATTCTCATTAATCCAAACACAGTAACTGCTGCTAGCATAATAGATCCAAAAGTTGTTTCTGGAAATGCTGTAACTTTTAAAAAAATTAAATTAAACACAGTATATGGTCAATCTCGAGTTCTGTTCTATTTAATTCCTGGGGTTTTTTGTACTACATACTGTACACATACATACATATCCTATTAAACATTTGTAAACTTGTACTGAGAAATCCCTGAAATATTGCATGTATATACCTGCTCTTACAACTGTAATAACTTTATTAAAGAATAGAATACCTATTAACACCAAGTTTTTAATTTATAAATACAGCCATCCTAACAAATACTTGAAAAAACCAATGAAACAAACACAGTATCCACCCTGAAATAAAACGCTAGGTTCCTTTTCTCCTTCATGTTATTCTAAACACAATAAATCTTGCTCGCTGGAAATACTGACTTGTGTTTAGGAAGACTTGTTTATCTGTCACCAGGCACTGCACAGCAGAGTTGTGGCTTCTCAATGACTACAGTCAGGAAGCTGAAAACCACTCCTAAATCACCAAGTTTGCATCATGTTCTACAAATAGTTATCCAGCAAGTTTTTGAAGCAGCTGAGGCATGAAGTGGCTGAGCTGTCAGAAAAAGCTGCTGTCTCTTGTAACAGTCACTGTTCTGTAGGAACACAGTAGCAAATGCCAGGTCTCTATTCTTTAAAAAGTCTCTGGAGTGATCCAAGCAAGGACTTGCAGAGTAACAAGCCTTACATGTGTATCTGGCATGAGTCTCCAAATAATCATTAAAAATGGAACACCATTATACACAAAAGACTATCTGATAGGGTCTAATCAGCAGTTTCTGCAAAGGAAGATCATGTCTCAGTCTATCAGTACTTCTGAACGTGTCAAACCAACTCATAAACACGAGCAAGTGACAGAACATATGTGGACTTTCAAAGACCCTTTGGAGAGATGTCAAAGACTTCTAAATAGACTGATGTCTATGAAAAGCAAACACTGCCACAGATCAAAACCAGCCAGAACACTGAACAAAATTTGGAGTCAACATTTTTCGTTGCCATGGGCTAACTGGATAATGAAGATTAACAGCAGCGTCCAGACTGCATAAAGTGGCCCAGTGATCACTTGCTCCGGTACCTGGGAGCTCCTTGGATCACCCACCATTGGCCTGTAGCTCTTCCATTCAGTGCCAGTCCAAGGCGAAGTGCACACAAACCCCTGGAAGCGTTAGGATGCCTCACGTAGAAGAATTCTAATCCCAAAACTAAACTCAGACTAAATCTTCCTAGTCTGGTCTCTTTATGTTCCACCAGCCTTCACATGCCTGAGTGCTCCACAGTGACAGAGGCAGACACTCAGGACCTCATCCAGCATACACATGCCCTGGTGGCAACCTCTTTCCCAAGGTCTCATGTTAAAGGATGAGAGCATCCAGAAATCACAACTTCCAATCCTCTAAGTATGCCAACCATCAGACTTTTACTAGAAACACAAACACAGACACCCATCACACAGCTGCTTCATCGGGCGCTGACAGCTAAGGGTGGCTTCCAAATAAATTGAGATGCCCCACATTCCTTCTGGCTTCCAGAACCCTGAAGAGGGAACTTCCAGCAGAAGCAATCACTCCCTAGAGACACGTAAGGTCCACACAACTGATGGTGAAGGTCAGGATGGCCTAGTAAGGCTTCACAAGGGTTTTAACCACTCTAAGGCAGTACCACCACAGTCACGACCCTTCCTCGGTCACCAGCTCCCACTCCTCTTTCTACCAGCATCAGAGCCCATCACACAGGAGACAACTGTACCATTAACACTGTTAATCTGGACTAATTAAGACTATTTCCCCCCTCCTCCTCCCCCTATTTGGACCAGCAGACTAGCGTTTTTATGAAGTACTGCCTAAATTAAGTCCTGAAATGGAGTGAACTGAGTCCTGTCCTATTATTCCAAATTTTAAGCTTCTGTAAATAGGTCCAGCAGCTTGCTGTATTTATCTTTTACACTTCAGAGAAGAAAAGAAAACCTGAAGTAGTAACATTTCTAGAGAACAATCTTAAATTGGCAAAGCTTAAGAATGAAGTTTAACAATGAACAGGCAACATAAAATCAACCATGCCAATGTTATCTATAAGTGTTATCTATGCACACCACTTAAAGCTTTAAAACAGGTATCTCAAATCCAGAAAGGAACTTTGGCAGCTCAGGGAGCTCTTCTATCCAATATACTACAGTCAGAAGAACACAGAGACATCTGAATAAAAGACAAATGACAAGGAAAACACTGCAGTACAGCTCTGTTGATTGGTTGTGCAACCTGATTTGAAACACACATATTTTATTTGAAGAAGAATATTAAAATAGTGAGGGAGGTGTTCTGAGAAGGGCTATGAATTACCAACCACTTAAAAGACTCTCCTGTTGAAATAGGCAAGCATGAACAGAAAAAAAAGGAATTATAATATATTAAATTAGACTTGAGGAAATATACAGAAAACCCAGTCAAGAAAACAACAGCTTTCAATAATACAGGGAACTTCATTCATTAATTGAGCTGAGAGGATAGCAAAGCCAAATTTTTAACAGAGAAATATTATATTACAACACATAATTAGACTGTTAAAGTCAGTCTCACAGGAAGTCATTGAAGCCAAGACTTTACTCCCATTCGAAAAGAAAGCAGCTATTTAAACACGCAGTAACGAGAAGGGGGAAAAACAAAAATCAACACACAGCTGAGGGAATCTCAAGCTTCATGACCCAGGATGCAAGAAAACATCCAAAGAGATCACTGGGCTCTATTTGGCCATACAAACACTCCCCTTAACTCGACCCCTCCACGGCCAGAAGCCAATACCAAGGAGAGACTGTGAGCAACACACAGAACAAACTGTCCCTCAGACAGATCAACATGAAGAGTGTTCAGCTGCCAAGACAGCATCTGCCAACCACCTAAACCCCAAAAGCATCTGGTGCTGGCCAACTTCCAAAATGCAAGGCTTGCATGATTTCATATTTGGTGCGATATTGCTTTAATTTCTTCTCCCACTTTGCAATTGCATTTTGTATTTTAACAACGGAGCAACAAATTATTTGCAAATGGGAGTTCAATCCAATGCTTGGACTCATTCCAGGAAGCCATCTAGGCTCTCTGGAGTACATCTACCAAGACCACCTCAAAGCAGCAAAGAATTAAATGCTGAACATTACATGTTTCACTTAAAGAGTATTCCCAGTGGAAAACAAATTTGGAAAAAGATCCCCTTTACATGTGTAAATTAAAAAATAAGAGTATAGCTCTAGGAACTCTCTGATATCCTTCCCTTCAACTTTAAAAAACCCCCACACCACATATACAAGCTGCATTTCCAAATTTCTTGACAATATAATGGCTATCTCTATATATATGTACACGTTTTCTCTAACTTTGAAGCTGCTCTGAGATGGGGTTAGACAAGACTGATGACTTCCAATGACCTATTTCAACTAAATTATTCTATGATTACATGTAGAGCATACCCAAACATTACACAGCAACACATTATAGCCCTAATTACTATTTTTACCTCTACAGGCAATTTATTAAGCTCTTTGTGTTCTCCTTACAAATTTGAATATAATTTCTTCAAGCAGTTAACCATTTCCTCTGCACTCAGAAAGGACTTCATGAATAACATTACAGTAAACTCAAGTGAGAAAACATGATATTTAAAGCTTTCAAAGTCTTATTTTTCACACCACCACCTATCTTTGAGTAAGTGGTGGTCAACCATCCTTGAATAGCCAGAGGGAGCAGTACCTCTGACAGAGGTATCCCAAGAGTTTTGTTTTGTTTCCTTCATAAAACAACAACAAAAAATTTACAGAAAAACAGGCCTACCTTGCCCTGTGGGCAGAAGCAATTAAGCCTGTTTTTACCAGTGTCCCGTGGCTCCCTATTGTCCTGCTCCACCTCACCCATCATTTTTTTCCTGCCCCCCACCCATCTTAACAACCATCCCAACTATTTGGCTGGGCCAGTGGCAGCAGGCACCATGATGGCTCAGAGCTTAGTACATAGACTGCCTAGCAGTTGCTCACTTTTTGAAGAGGGAATGGACTCAATTATAACTTCCTTTTTTTTAGGTAGGAATATTAATTTCGGTCACCACCTGTCAAAAGTTTTATAAAATTTTATAATAATTGTGTACTTAATGTCTTTTAGTTGCCATAAACTTTGATTTCATCATCTGAGAAGTGACTCAAGTGGGAGAAGACAGACAAAGAAAGTAATTATATAAGCTTTTTGCCCTTAGTAAGCCTTGCTAAAAATTCACATAAACTGTCCGGTGATGAATCCATAGACAATGCTGTTTATTATGACAAGAACACCCCGGAACCCAATCTTTGACTGTCATTGCTCTCACTCACAGGGGTCATGAGAAAAGAAGAAAATTTCTTCAACAAAATTTCTACTATAGATCAGTAGAAGACATATTTAGAAAAAGTTTGGGAAGACAGCATGTGTAGCTTTGGAGAATTAGGAAAGAAATTATGTCCACTGCTTTCCAGTGACCCCTGCCAGCTGTGACAGGAACAGCAGTGTTCAACTCCAAGAGCTGCTCCACTCTTCTCTGCCTTGTCAACTGCCCCAAACAACGTTGATGGGATTATTTAACACACCTCTGTCCCCCCACCAACACACACCCATAATCAGGTTACCAATAATCAGAGTTTCCTATTTCAGGAGTTTGAGGATTTTGAGTTCTTCCAGAATTCACACCAATGGATACAGCTAAGACCAACTTTTTGAGACAAGCTGAGCTAACTCTGCTTTGGTAGAAATCCAGTTCTACTGGAATACTTGAAATGCTCTATGGTGTTCCCAACAATTACTGGCAATTTATTGGTACGTCACAGTCCACACAATAAAAGAGGAAAAAATTCTATACAAGCATTGAATTAAACCAATTAGGTTTCCAAATTCTTTTTCAGGTGACTCAGGCTTGTATTTTATCCTTGTAATGTTTATATCCAAAATAAAAACATACACTGGCAGTAAAACATTGCAACAGAACATTTAACTGCACAAACATTCCACTTCAAACATGGATCGGGATCTTAAACACACCATTTCCAAGCACTGCTCTCAGCCATCACCTTCAGAAATGAAAATTGCTCACAAATACTGTACAGTGGAGTCTGTGGGGGTGATGTGTGTACATATATCAGTTCATAGACACCTTACTGGAAAAGAAATAAGACTTCTGAGAAAAAGATTATCCTTTCCAGGGAGTCACAAATAAAGAGGCAAATCAAAGAACATCACCAAAACCTTCAGAGCTACAGAAATAGCCAAAAACATACAGCTATTTATAACCCAGAGATTTATTCACAGAACACTTTTAGCCTCTTAGCCCCAGGAAAACAAAGTCTCATGCCAAGTGCTAATGTATATAACAGAAATATATCCTTCTGCCACTTACTGACCACTCCAAGTGCAGCTAAAGATATTAGGATTCACTTACTAGGATTAACAGGTTATTTCAAGTGATGCACTTCTTCCTGATAAAACAGATACCACCATCTGTTTAATAGCATCAACAGGAAGATATAAGCAGACAAATTACTGATGACACACTGTATTTAGCTTCGTTCCTATTAGAAAGCTCGCGTGTCCAAACTGTAAAATCAGCTGTATTTTCTGTAGGAACATTTCATCACAAAGAATTTCAGAATGTTAATTAAAGTTCTTTCAACAAGTTAGGTTTTTCAATTAATTACTTTTTCCTGTTAATTATATGACGGATGGATAAGACACTGGCAAATTTGGAACAAAATGCAAGGCTCAGCAGTACTACATTTCAAGTGACCAGTAACATCTAAAAGCAATAAAAGGCAAAACACCAAGCACAGAGCTTGACACTAAGGACTAAAACTTACCCTGAATTTGATACACCTAAATCACACCCACTCAGAGACTACGTATGAAAACCAAAAGTAAAAGAAACAAACACCTGGATAGTTCTCCTGGAATGGAATAAAATGGAATAAATTTTCCTCAGCTCCTTTGTTTTCTCATAGAAGAAACAGGAAATAAAACACCAGGGAAATGAATGTGATAGCAGAAACTTCAACTGATGGGAAGTTATCTAACATTTTGATTCCCAATTTGGAAACCAAGGGCAAGCTGTAGTCAGGTTGTCACAGGTCTAGGATGGAAAATGAAAGAAAAGGGATAAGGAATGAGAAAGAAAACACCAAAAGAAGAGGAAGGCATGTAAAACTCAAGAACACGGGAGACGAGGACTGAGGCGACTGTAAAGATGCTGAAATTCAGGACCTTTAAAGGCAAGGAGAAGAGAACTCCTATCACCTGACCCGGGCACTGGGGCAGCGGTCGGTGCGTCCGAGCAGCTCCGCGGGGAGAAGGAGCCTCACGGCAGGAGTCAGGGGCAGGGCCCCGGACCGTGACCGCAGCTCCGCCGCCCACGGCGAACCCGGCGGAGCGGGCACAGCGCCCGGGCACCGCCGGCCCCGGGACGGCGCGGCCGCAGCCCCGGCCGGACCCGGCGGGCAGGGACCGCTCGCAGCCGCGCTCGGACCCCGCGCCCCGGCGGCGCCGGCAGCAGCCCCGCGCCGGCCCCCGCCCGAGGGACCCGCGG
>JAWWLV010000045.1:11292213-11306760 GCA_035041135.1 Platyrinchus mystaceus
CAGCAACAGCAACAGCGCGCCACCGGCGCGCGCGCCGCCGGGGGGGACGGGCAGGGGGCGGGGCCGAGCGCGGGCCGGCGGCCAAACAGCGCCCCCTCCCGTCTGGCGGGGGCGGGGTCGAGACGTGACTGACGGCCGCGCTGCCCAACGAGAGCGCGAGGAAGGCGGGGCTGAGGTTTGACGGAGGGCGGGCGGAGCGGAGGCGGGGCCGCCGTGACAGACAGACCTCTGCACCAATGGGCGACAGGGGGCGTGGCTCAGGGTGGGCCGACCGCGAGGGCCGATGCGATTTCGAGGGGCGTGCCCAGCGGCTGAGGGAGCGGTAGGCGGGGATTGATTTGAGCGACGTGGCGGTCGACCAATAGCGACAGGACGGCCGTAGGCGCTGGCCAATGGCAGGCGCGGGGCGGGGCAGGGGGCGGGCGGTCCCTGAGGCGCAGCGGGCGGGGAGGGCCCGGCCAGCCCTGAGCCCCCTGAGCCGAGCGCGGGGCCGCCGAGCGGGGGATGCGCCGGACCTGCGGTAGGTGACGGGGTCCGGGGGAGCTTCCACCTCAGGGGGCCTCCGGCACGGCCGGGTGAGCGGGGCCTGGCGGGACAAGGCCGCCCGGCTGAGGGAGGGGCCGAGGTTGTGAATAGCAAAACTGTGCTTGAGCAGGGTTTTAAACCGGGCCTGCCGCGGTATTTCTTTCTAAGTGTTAAATTACTCGTACCAATTAAATAGGTTCAAAATGTCAGCTAATCGAGTTGGGATTCTGTTTAACTTGGTTTTAGCATAATGTAAATTTCAGAACTTTTTTTTTAGGCGATGTTCAAGGTTTAAATCTAAATGTATAGATCTGTGTTTTCATTACCACTGAGCTGAATGTCATGTGTAAGTTTCCCGCCGCTTAATTTTTTCCTTCTAAATAGGACAGAATTAGCTCTCATAACATCCTGATTATGCAGATCGCCCCACCAAGGTCAGTGATGCTCCTTCACTGAGAATTCTCACTTCCCAGTTATGTGGGTCCTGTAAGGTCCTTTTTATTTTCACTCTCTGCCTTTGACATCCCTTTAGTTCTCACAGAAGAGCCAGGTCAGACCTGTACCACAGATGCATCTTTTTCCAAGTGCTGCCCGTGGTGTTGGGATAGCCGGGCTCCAGCACAGAGTCTGCCCATCATCTCCTCCATCACGAGGTGCTTCATGTAATCAAACCCTCCATCATATTGTCAGCTGCACGCCCAGCTGTCAGTCTCCAAAATTTGGTAGCTTTCTTTACTTGGACTTTAATATCTCTCAAAAGTACACTTGGATTTTCTTGAGTTTTCATCAAAAAAAGCCTATAAAATTGGCTGGGGCCTTGCAGTCCTGCCCAATCTTACAGTAACATCTTTTAAGTCAGAGAAAGGCAGCAGAATATCCCATGCTGAGTTTTTTGCCTCTGCTTTTTACAGTTGTTATAAAGTGGTTCTGAACACTTGGGAAACTGACAATGTTTTCAAGTGAGCAACCTTAAAATTGAGTAGCCCCATGTAATACATCTTCAGTAGCTTCCTGTTTCCTCCAGAGACAGGTGATAGCACCTTCTCTGAGTATCTGATAACCTGATACTTCTAATAGTGTTGAATTTCTTTTTTCCTTTCAGGCCCAAGTTTCCAGTCTGTTTCTTTGGTTTCTGCTTTCTCCACTTTGCTAATGAGAGAGTCTCCTTCTTGCAGTGTTTGTAGCATTGATTTCTAGAACTGGTTTTCAAAAAACATTCCCATGAATGTTGAAACTTCATTTCAGATCACGACCCTTCACCTCAGCCACAGACTTGTCCTTGAGTATATTGGAAGTATTTTCAAAATACTGGAAAAGCTTCAGGCAGGGGAGTTGTTCTGTAGTTGTTCTGTAACCCGCTGCACCTGCCAGCTGGTTTGGGTTTGTTTCTGTAACAAGAGCAGAACAAGGTTTTCTAAACCTTCTCTGAGTTTTTGTCCCGTTAGCAATTGACTCTTCAATTGACAATTCCCTAAGGAAGGGGAGGGTGGGGGTCTTGGTTCCACCCTGCCAGTAACTGGCTTTCACCAGACCCTTTACTGTTCTCAGCAGAACTGAGACTGTGAAATGCAAATTAAAAATCCTATTTTAGACTCTTATTTTTGGCTAGTTCAGCTGAAGGAACTGGCCTGCCTTGGGTCACACAAGGGTCACCCCCAACACAAAATGGGAATGCACTCACAGCAACTCCAATTTTAGGATTATTTTAGGCAAAATTAGATCATTTCCTTAAAAGAAATCCTACTACTATCACTAAATCAAATCCATTCAGACTTTAGACCCAGACTGACAAAGTAGTAGATCTGTTGAATCGTGTATCAGAAGACACAGATGTAAATTGCAGGATAATTTTAGAGGTGTACAACGTGGTTGTCCCCTCGCTCCCAGGCAGCAGGACACCTCCTCACCAGCTGAGACAGGAACTTTTACTTCCTTCCTTCAGGTTCCAAAACTTATCTGAGCACAGAATTTGTTGTGAGGGCTGGTAATAACACAAAGGAAGCAGCAGCTTGTGGGCAGGGGCACTGAGGGGACAGAGGGGGAGCAGCTCTTGTCCTTCCCTCAGCATCTGGTGCTGAGGATTAGATGCTTCACAACATCTCACTTTCAGTTTTTCAAATATTTTTGTACTCTGGAACAAATCAAAGCTCATTTTCTTATTTCAGGTGAAAGAGTGTCAGTGTTGTAAAGGGAATTATCAAGTTTCTAAACTCTAATTTTTAAAATAATTAAACCTATTTCAGCACCATTTCACTGCTATATATTCATTATTCATCTTCATAGCGTGAAATCTAGATCTCTCAGAGGGGTTGTTACTTGTGCTCCTTAGTTGGTTTACATTTTACTGTGGTTATTTTGTTATGTTTGTTTTCCAGTGTTATCTGTGAGTGCCTCAGTACCAGTGGAAGATGGATCTAAACATATTCTTAGCATTCAAAAATCCCTAAATGAGTCTGACAGCTCGTTTAGGATTAAGGCACAGTTTGTTTCACAGACCAAATTTAGATTAAGGCACTTACACAGCTGACTTAAGGCACTTAAAGGGAAGGGGGGACTGGAGCAAACAGTGTTTAGCTGAGCATGGTAATTACAAAAGAAGTGCCAGGAAACCGTGTGTGGGTGAGGTTGGAAAGCAGGGAAAGCAAGAACCAGAAACTGCTCTCCTTTAAGGAATATGCCTAATGGTGGTGTCTTGCCATCTTTTGATGCCTTCCCTCCCCCTTTTGTTTTGTCAGGTTGTTGCTGACAGTGAAGGCCTTCCTCTCAAAGCTGTTTAAATGAGAATGTCCCTGGCGCAAAGAGTACTGCTGACATGGCTTTTTACGTTACTCTTCCTCATCATGCTGGTGCTGAAGTTGGATGAGAAAGCCCCGTGGAACTGGTTCCTCATTTTCATTCCAGTGTGGATATTCGATACCATTCTCCTCGTTATGTTAATTGTAAAAATGGCTGGACGGTGCAAGTCCGGCTTTGACCCTCGGAACGGCTCCCAGAACATGAAGAAGAAAGCCTGGTACCTCATTGCAATGCTCCTGAAATTGGCCTTCTGCCTCGCCCTCTGCGCCAAACTGCAGCGATTCACCACCATGAAACTGGCCTACGTGTTCATCCCACTGTGGGCCCTGCTTATTGGTGGGATGGTGGAACTGGGATACAATATCTTCTATGTACGAAGAGACTGAGCTCTGCCACCTGGTTTTCAGCCCCATGATTGGCACCAAATTACTAGAATATTACCATTTTGCCACGAATTTGATCTTCAAACTAGAAAGCCAAATAAGAAATGAGACAAGCTGGAGACTTTATCTAGAGCAGGCTGAAGACTGGAAGTAGACTTGTTCCATTTTTTTATTTTAAAACTGTCACATATGCTCTTGTAAATAAAAGTATTTGTTCAACATAAGATGTTCTAGTATGATTACTGTTATTTGTTACATGAAATAAGATACATGCAGGTAGAAGATCTCAAAGGAACCACAAATGTTCTACCCAGGCTATTCAGCACACTGAATAATCCTTGGAAAGAGGACTGACATTTTCTGCTACTTATAAGTCAAAAATAACCAGGTAACAGTAATTTCCATAAGGAGCTAAATTTGCTTTAACAATCAGTAACAGTTGACAGCTGCCAAATAAGAGCAAAGAAAGGAATAAAGTGACTCAGTTTGGTTTTTCTTTTGACAGTGAGACTCCACTGCCAGTCTAAAAATAAGCACTATTTCCTAAGCTGCTGAAACAGCCAGTAACCAGTAAGTTAACCCTAGGGAAAAAGGTTAGTAGCTGAACTGTGCAAGCAGTCCTAAGATCCAGAAAAGAGGGAGACAATGGTGATTCCTTTCCAAGTGAGAAATCCCCAGTGCTGCAAGAGACTGGAGCCACAGGGTGAGTTCGGTGCTGCATTTGTACCTGCCCAAAGCGGTGCTTGAACAACATAGTTTTTAATGCCCGAGGATAGGAAATCTTTGGGGGTGAAGCCTTGGACTTATGGAGCAATGGCAAAGTCAGATGTGAGTAAATGAACTGTTCTGGGTAGCAAGCGAACAAGTGTGAAGAACTAGAACTGGGAGCACATTTTGTGGATTAAAGTGCTCTTCCAGGAGCTACAGTAACACCAAATGTAGCAGTTGTCTAGGACATTATTAACATGCACACTCAAAGTCCTGATCCATTTACAGTTCCTAGAGACAAAAGAATGTCAAGTGAATGAAAAAAGCCCAGGAAAAACAGTCTAGGGTAACAGGACATGACGAGATCAAAGTGTCTCACTGATAAAATTTT
Organism: Platyrinchus mystaceus; assembly: GCA_035041135.1. Classification (NCBI taxonomy): domain Eukaryota; kingdom Metazoa; phylum Chordata; class Aves; order Passeriformes; family Tyrannidae; genus Platyrinchus; species Platyrinchus mystaceus. The sequence goes on from JAWWLV010000045.1 coordinate 11,297,017, forward strand.
AATTACGGACATTCAGTGTACTTCTCTGTGGAAAAAAAAAATCCTTCCTGAAGTGTTTGGATTTACTCTTGCTGTTCAATCACACAGACATGGGTAAAAATAGAGGGGAACCATACTGGTGGACACTGCTGAAAGAGCTTTATCTAAGAAAACAACACGTTCCATTCTAAGGCAATGGATCTCAATTCAGAACATCAGGTAACAAATGACCTTTAGAAAGAATTTAAGTCATCTGTGCTTCAGAGTGGTTGACCTTGCTGAAGGGGAAACAAAAGAAAAGACGAAATCTAAACCATAGCCATTGTCAAAAAAGTGCAAAATATTCATAACCCCTTTATTATATAATAACATTAAAAAATAACACAAACTGATGGACCCAGCCCTGGGTTATGAGCATCAGGCAGCACACACACTTACCTCGGCTATGGAAGGGACCAAGCAAAAACTGAGTACTCACAGTTCTTCCCCATCCGATGATTCTCACAGAATAAAAATCCAGAAAGCCCTGTTCACAGGATGTCAAACACCCCCACACTGCTCAGAAGAGCAGAGCAGCTTTCCTCAGCCAAGCTGGGGATGGGAACTGATTGTTATAACTTAAATGATGGAAGAATAAGAACTGCCCTCATTAAAACTTGGTGTATTATTAGCAAGATGGGCAATGAATGATGACTCTGCCCCCTTAATAAGCCCCTTCTCTTCCACAGATGTAACAATTATCTGGAAGTTTGGCATATCTAATTAACTAGAATCACACACAGTTATTACAAATCTCCTTTTAATTCCTGCCTCTAATTCAACAGGAAAATATCAACAAGTTCGGGGGGGGGGGGGTTTAAGGTTTACAAACCTTGAAATAAGTGAGAGATTTTGAAAGCTGAAGCAGATGTTTCTTGCTGGTGTCATAGAGGTGTCACAAACAGCCAGTTGGAAGTGCTCAACTTTCCACCTTCCTTGTCCTTACAGGTATACTTGGACAAGAGGAATATCCCTTTTGACTGGAGTCATTTTTTAGCACATGTAACTGACCTGAACTGTGCTACTTCTTGTGCAGTGTTGCTTCTCTGAGTCATCTAAACTTCATTCAAAAGGATTTATGATACAAAGTGCACTGCAGCCCACAGTGACCTTTCCAGAAGCTGCTGTGGGAATTAATTACACCTCCTTATTATTACACTGTTCTCAAAGGCACCGGTCACAGCTTGGGAACGGAACCAGTGCTCCTCACACATTTCCTTAAATTTACCGAACTGATCTTCAATTAAATTAACAGGACAAGACAAGTGCAAAGCAGATCTGCTGGAGAACAGGAGAGGCTGATGCTGAGATGGCTCACATTCCTTTTGAGGAAGGGGCACAAGGACATTGTCTCAGCTCCCTGTGGCAGCTGATGGGGGGCAGAGAACTTGGCATTCAGCAACTTTGTTTTAAACTGCAATTCCAAGGCTTGCTGAAATAAAATAGAGTTATTTCTCTGTACTGATATCTATTGTACATGAAGAGATACATTCCATGTAATTTATTTCTCTTCCAGTCACTTATAGAAGTTTGAACACTTCAGCATCCTTTGCAGGCAAGTATCTATTCTTATCTGATTTAATACTCAATGCATGCACATGTGTTAAAGGTCATGAAACTATAATATTCAATTATCAATTCATACCTCTTTTCTTGATTTGTCACCATTAAGAACAGTATCCAGTTTTCTGTTCATTTGATACTGGGAAAATGCAGTTATGTGACATTAACATCCCCTCATGTAAGAAAGTTTAACCCGAATGCTCTAAGAACATGTGTACAAACACACAAAATGCTCTGCTAGGCATGGAGGACAATACCAGAGTAAGTGGGCATAGGACTGAGGGACACAACCAGTTTAAAACATGTATTATCAGTATTATTTTCTGACATATCTGCGTCCAGTACAGAAGCAAAACCTTTGTGTAACCTCACGGAAATTTTTACATTTGCCCAGTTTAAAAGTTGGGTGACACAAAGTGAAATTGAAAGTGAAAATTATGAGACTCCCAGAAACTCGGAATTTTAATGTCAGGTGTTCCCTGTTTTAACATCAATTTAATTTTGGGAACAAATAACATGGCTTTTCTGCAATAAAGCTCCTGAATAACTGCATCCTCAGAAATAAGTTGTTTGAATTTACTAGCACAGAAAACATAGCACTATCATGTAACACATCACTTTTAAATACGATTGAAGTAAAAATAACTACGCTGAGTTGGGAAAAGAGTGTTTGTACCTTTTCATTGTACCTTTATTGTTTTAAGTTTGGATGGAGTTCATCTCCCATATGAGCCTTTTAGACCCGAACAGACCTTGCTGCTGAAAAGCATCAGGCTTTGAGAACTAAGGCAATTTAAGGAATCTCAGCAGCTGGATCACTACAACTGTTCAATGTAAATGCTACATTTGCTCCTTCTATTTGTACTGAAGTTGGATAAAGACTAAGAAAATCTGCAATTCAGTAATGCCATTCCCGTCAATCTGCCTTTCCTAATAAAACCAACATCCCAAGCAGGCAAATGTAAGCAAGGTCTCCATACAGTGCAGAACAACAGCTTAAGAGCAAGAAACAGATAAGAAAGAAAAACGTGAGCTTAACTCATCTAGGTTAGCTTTTTAGTCTAAACATTTCTCTTCTGCGATGAACTAAAACTCTCAACTGCATCAGTCCGATGGGCGAGTACCTGAGTGTTGTCATTGTGTGCTTAGGATAAAGCTTTAGCAGTGTTATGTTACATTAGTCTCCCACACACAGATCTAATTCTCAAGATTTTCATCTTGACACACACAGGGAATAACCCTCTCAGCTCCATTTTGTCTCAGCACAACCAGATCAAAAAGGCTTCCATAAAAAGCACAGGCCTGAGCTCTACCCAACACGGCACCGTCATTCCGGTGGGCAGCAAATCAAATGGTAAAAAAACACAGTATCAAAATAACTACCGAAAAACCAAACTGGATGAAAATAGAAGTTTAAACTGCTGCTTTAATCAGTATTTGTATCAGATAACTGTACACCAAATATTAAAGGACTATGTAGGACTAACACCCCCATCAGTAGGCTCATCTATCAGCATGACCAGAACAAGAGAAGATCGGTGTTTAGCTGGCACTCAAGTACAGCACGGCTCCAAAGCAGAGATATCAGCATCAAAGCACAGAGAAAAACAGTGATTAGAATATAATACACTAAATTTGCAAAGTCAGTATCCCTGATGATTCTAACAGAAACAGCAGCCTAGATATTGTGAAGTTAATCACTGCTTCTGAACAGAACACAAAATAATTTGCATTTCTAAGAAAAATGAAATGAGTGACTGATGGGAATCAGTTCCCCAAATTTTCCCACATATGCTGCAAATTCAGTGGGATCTGCACAAAATATCAGTATCTTCTATTATACAGTTTTAAAGTGCATTTCATCTGTTTAAGAAAGTAATAAAGTATCAGCTGAACACAGTGACTCATAATCAAAGAAAACATTCTTGACAGTCATTCACAGCAAAGCACAGAGCAGTGAAAATTTGTCCTTTCCATTTCCAACTTGGATACATCCAGGGCAAGGTACAGGCGCTGGGCTGACTAAAGACAAGGCTCTCTACGTACCTGACCACTAGAAGGAAATAAGTAAAATTACACTTGAGAAGCTTGAACTTGAGAACAAGAGGGTTGAGAGTTCTTTGATCTCTTGGTCAGAATGAGTACAGTTTTCAGCCTAGCGGGGTCTCGTGGCAGTCTACTCTCAAAACAGTTTATTTTCCCAATGAGCAAGGAAAAAACCATGGATTTATTTCAGTCAATTCAGCATCCTTATTCATATGCAGATATCAGAAAACAGTAGTTTTGATCAAAGAATACCAGTCCTGTGTTTCTTGGAAGACTTACTCATTTTTCCAAATCTGTAATGTTTCAAATCTGTTTCACAGCATTCTACTATTTCAAATTTCCATTTCCTACATCATTTGCAATTCCAACTTATTTACTGCGCACATGTATATCTGCTTAAAAATCAACTTTATTTACCACCAAGAAATTCTTTCACAGATGAATAATTAAATCATCATCACCCTCTGAAATAATTCTTTATTTCTAATACTAGATAGAATTAATATTTCAGTTAAAGTAGTATTGAAATATTCACTATAGTAACAAGGAAGGGAAAATCTGCATGCCAGCAGTACCTGTAATAAAAAATGTTCTTTCAGAGTCAATTTGCGGGCATTTGGAGGGCTGGGGGTGACACAACACTGAGTAACACTTGAATGTAACACACGAAGTCAGTTGCCAGTGAAATGCAAAAGATCCAGTAATATAAAGAAAAAAAAAGAAGTAGCAGCTACCCTTTGAAAGCTCCCGGTAGCAACCGTAACAATGCAGTTCTTTGCTACCCAAAAATATGTACCAGGATCTAGGAAAACATCTAAATTTCTGCACATCATGTCATTAACTGGGATGCCACTGCAAGTGCACGGAGATGTCAACACTGCCACAGTCAGGCCACAGGCCTTGGGCAGATCTCTCCAATCTGCACAAGAACAAGGGCCAAGTGAGACAACACTGGAGATTTCAGGCAAAATAACAAAGATTTATGTATCACCGAAATCCAGAGAAGGGGCAAAAGCAACAAGCAAGGACTAATTTCAGTACACCAGAAGGCATGAAAGATTTATTGCTGAAGCAAAAGTCTGAAGATGAAGTTAGATGCAACAGGAATAAAGGTTATAGCACAGGACCACTTGAAACCAAGGCAAGACCTTTGTCAGACTAGTGAACAATTTGGGAGGTGAAATTCTCAGGAGTACTCCCCCCTCAAAGAACAAACCCATCAAAATGGACACACCACAGGGAAAGGACAACTTCCTGTTTTTTCTTTTAAAAGCTGACACCTGTGAATGCAAAGGGAGGTCTGGTAGGTACTGGTAATCCCAGTATGGTTTATATGCTGTCTGCAAGGAATCCTGCCTAGAGTGAGAATCTAGTCTGCCTCAAAGAAAAAACCAACAAAAGAAAGCATAAAAATTGCAAAAAACCTGCCACTTTTCTGAACCTCTTAAAATTCTGAAAGTGATAAAAAATGGGTTGAAGATGTGACAGTTCAAAAGTAAAATCTCAGACCAAGAGGTACCTGAACGTAAGTTTGAGGCCAGACAAGTCAGCCAAGACCACTGAGCAGATCTTCAAAAGGAAACAAAGTTCTACTCTTAAGTGTAAAGTCATATTTGCTAAACCATTTTCAAAGATTTATTATTTCAGTCTGGACAGGGCCTGTGCTGCAGAAAGTTATCAGCTGTCCCAGGGGATGTACACACTTCACTAAAATCTGAAAGGTTACAAAACATTACTTGTACCAGCAGGAATGGTCAGCATATGCATCACCAGCACACTGGTAACATCTCTATTTTAAGTCAACTGAATAGTTGGGGGGGGGTCTTTTGTGTGTTTTTTATTTTAAAAAGCAGTATCTGGCAAGGCTGGTTTTGCTAAAGCTGGAGCCTTTGGCTAACCCCTCTGGAGAGCTGCACACTTGGTGCAAACTACAACCTGCAGCTCTGCTCTGGCACTGTTCTCCCATGGCCAGCACAGAGAACAGGAACGGAAGGCTATGTAATTGTGTACGGATGTTCATACAGCCAAAGGGATTATGGGTGGAAGGTTCCAGATAATCCAGAAAACACAAAGCAAGCTGAGACCACATTCCTCCTATCAGGAAGGCTCAAATTCTTATGTGAGCCAATTAATTTTTTCAAATCAGAGTCTGCCAGAGTAATGACTTAGCACATCACGCATGAGTTTGCTCATGGCGTGAGGGCAAAGCAAGATCCCTGAGGCTGCAAAACTGATAGTAATCTCTTAGCCAGCATCCAAGAAAACAGCAGTAAGACTTGAGGATGTTTTAGCCACATCCAAGAGACTCACGTTTCTATTGCTTCTCTAATATGCAATTATGGCTATACAGGAGTAATGTTTAGCAATTCAAATATTGATTTAATTTGTAATTCCTTGACAGGCCTATTTTAGATTAAACAAATCAGGGCACTCATCCATTAAATAGCTGATTTTAGTGCCAGGTGTGAGTACATTTTAAATTTTAACAACCCATAAGCAAAAAACATTTGCAACAGAAGGACCTCAGGTAGCTGAATTAGATGTCACACGAAAATCATGTTGTTCTATTGCTACAAATGAAGCCAAGGGATCACCAAGTGCATTGAAAGTTATACACCGGGTACGTAAGGATGTACAACTTCCAGAAAGTTCTACAGAAAAATCCATACAAAAAATCAGATACAGAGGGCTTTGAAAATAACAACAGGCCTTGGATCTTAAGTTTTACATACTTAGCTGAAGGACATGCTCAGGGCAGTTTACTGCTGTGTGTAGCTACCTGAAAAAGACACATCATTCAGCTGTGTTTGAACTACACAGGAATACATTACACAGAGAATAAATAAGTTAAGTGACAGAGTTTTGCCATTACCACATCAGATGCTAACTAGCCTTGAAACCCTCTTCCCTCAGAACACAGCTTAAGAGAATCCAAGTGTTCCATTGGTGGGGCAAGAGAACAGTTAACTAGGACACTGCTGTTATTTTCTTAATGGAACACCTCCTGCTTCCAAACTGTGACTCATGAGGAACCTTCCTACTATACACATTGGCAAGTATCTTTATTGCCTGGCACTATCAGCACAGGGAGCAATTCAAATCCAGATATGTCTCTGTGAATCACAGGTCACTGCTAAAGTTGAGGCCTTTGTAGCTTGATAAGTAACCATTTAAATATTATTTGTTTTAACTTCAGTCAGATAACTGATTTGAGGGGATGGTTGCTTTTTTGGTTTATTTTGCCAGGGTTTTTTTTTCCCCCCACGTGAAATGGAACTGTCTTAACTGTGCCTTGAGCACAGTGAAGAGGCAGGCACAGAAGGGAGTTTGGCTCCCTTGCACCAGCTCCTCTGGAGAGATGCAGGTGGGTACTGGCAGCACTCCTGGAGGCCACCAGGTGCCCCCCACAACAGGGGGGGCAGTTGTCTCTCTGTTCCACTTCATATCTGACAGCAGGAGTTTGAGGAGTGCCCTGAATGAGCACTTGAAGGAGTCCTGTGAAGAGATGACCAATTCTGCATTCTGACTAATCTGCATTTACAAAGATGCCTCAGCTCTACCTCCGTTTGCTACAGCTCCTCACCCACAAGGTGTAAGGGCATCCTATGCATTAGTGCAGGTAGAAACACAACCACTTAAGAGAGGCAGTTTAACTGAATTATTTTTTGCAGACCCAAAAATAAAAACAATCTGTTATTATGAACCTTTATTAAGTGGCTCACATTTCAGTATAAATCACACTAAAAAGATTTTTAAAAAAGATATTTACACTACAGTGCTGACACATTTAAAATGAAAAAATTGGTATAAATAAGCTCTATGGAAAAGCCTGGAATTGTCAAAAAGAATTCTGGCTCGTCTTACAAAAAATATATATGTTAAATGTCAGCTCTACTCTAAAACCTACAACTCAAAATTATTTAAAGACTTCTTTATGTTAAACCTGCAGTGTTTACAGTGCATCTGGCCCTAAGTGCTTTGATACTTCACAGTTATGGACAGGCACTGAGGAATGTTACAAAGCTACATAACTATTTTCTGTAACAGATGCGAAGGCAAGTCACAAACTTGCCTCACAATTTATGATCTTTACATTATTACATCATTAAGTTTAAAAAGGAATTTAAAACCATATATACAAATTTAGCACAAAAAATCATCCTCTCTTTGTCCATGCAGTTTTGGATATGATGAACTATGTTGTCTTGTATCATCTGGATGTACGTGACCTCCAGAGCACAACTTGCCTTGCAAGTCCTTGTTGCCAGGTTCAAATTTAGAATCCATTTCCAACTTTAATGATGTCAACTCAGCGTGATCCAGCCTAGTCTGAACATTCTGTCCCCCGACGTCATTAGGGGCCACTGTCTTTTCAGCAAGATCGACATTCATGGGCTCTTCTTTTATCCGGTGAGATGCAAGAGGTTCGTGTTTTATCGGCATAAATTCCTGCTGCAGGTACTTGGTCTGCAGAGCATCTGAGGGTTTGGTGTCTTCAGAGGTATCTTTGCCCATCGTACAAACTCTGCTGTCAGTCTGAAGTCCCACAACCGAAGACTTGGGGTCTGCAGAGGTCCCTGCTTCAACAGTACTCGTGTTTTGAGAGAGTTCTTCCTCTGAATGGTAGAGCTTGAGCCGGATGTGCCAAGCCAGACTGCACACAGCTGAGACTGTTTTGAACTGGTGCACAACATTCCTTGGGATAAAATAAATGTCATTATCGAATAACTGGATTCTGGCATATCGGATGCCTTCCCTTCGCAGCTGATTAAGTTTTGCATCATCAACCCACTGGACACACTGCAGGGAAAAAGAGGGGGGAGGGAAAGGTGAAAACTCTGACTTAGTACTCAGAGGACACTGATCATCAGTTCTTAGCACACTTACCTGTGAGAGTGGAGGCTCATGCAAATCTAACTGCATTCGCTGAACTACCTCCAAGAAATCCTCAGCATGAAAACAAATTACATCTTTGGTAATACGAGGCTGCTCAGACCTACAGAAGAGTAAGAAGTGCACAGTCAGGGGCTGAAACGAACGTGCCATATAGGATAACAAAAAATCTGCAAGCAAGGAAAAAGCAAATTATTTAAATTAAAAAAAAAAAATTCTAGCATAACCTACATTTTTAAGAAAAAAAAGTTGACCAAAATGGCTAATTCTAAAACACATTATCATTGAACTGGTTAAACAAATCACCATAATTTCTGTATGTGGCAGTAAAAGCAACCATAAAAGGTCAAAAAAACACACGATTTTTCATTTCTATTTTTAACTGACCTCTTGTCTGCCCTGATGCCGAAAGACAGATGCCCCAGATACGCTGGGCTTACTCTGTCAACACTCCAACATGATACATCAGGTACCTCAGAGCACGCAGCAGTCTGACTGTGGGCACTATGGCAACCACTGCTCAGTATCTCAGCCTCAAACACCTTGCTCAGAGTCAGGAGTAAGAGCTGAATCTACACTAAGCTGCCACAATGCCAGTAATCAGCCAATACTGCCATCCTTCAAACAACCCTTAAAAATACATCCCTATTTGTGCTCACTAGAGAACTACAGGAATTAGGCTTTGTCTTCTTATTCAAATTGTTAGGAGAAATCATCTCTTGTCCCAAAACATCTCTCCCAAAGAAATGCACACTGTTTATACAATTCCTCTGGAGACACTTTCTAGAATTAGCCAACAAAAGGCAAAAGTAGCTACAATCCTTATCACTTTCTGATCTAAAGGCCAAACTCTGTCCCTCACTGGAAACACATAAAACTAATCTCTGTGTGTTTGCTTTTGAGGGGTGTTTGGTTTTTAAAAGGACTTTTATTTTACAATGCAGTGATAGGAATATTTCATTTATATAGGATTATATAGGATAAAGCTCACACTGGAATGGTTTTGCAAGTGCAATTTCTCAGCCAGAAAGAATCTGGTTGATGACTTCCTTCCTTCCTCCTCCGCAGAGTCCTCCTGGGGCTGACAGGAGTGCAGCATCTCAGCCCACAGATGGCACAGGCTGCACGTACAGGTGCTGCCCATCGGAACCACGGGCTGGAATCATGGATCAGAACCCCAGAATGGAACCATGGCTCACAACCACGGGCTGGAATCATGGATCA
>JAWWLV010000045.1:11306860-11328170 GCA_035041135.1 Platyrinchus mystaceus
CAGAATGGAACCATGGATCACAACCCCAGAATGGAACCATGGATCACAACCCCAGAATGGAACCATGGATCACAACCACGGGCTGGAATCATGGATCAGAACCCCAGAATGGAACCATGGATCACAACCACGGGCTGGAACCACGGATCACAACCACGATCCACCACTGTCCTCCTGCCTCCCCCACCCGCAGGGCCAGGACGGCTCCTGACACCCCCGGGTACTCCTCTCGTCCCACTCCTGCCCCTCCACAAACAGGACACAAGTCAGACTTACAGAGGCCCAGGGGAGGAGCTGACGGAGAAAACTGTTTGATACATTTCAGAGTCTATTAATCGATGTTCAAATGCACTTTTTTTAAAAGCAAGATGATAATTTATTTTTATATAAATCTATGTGTCATGTTATTACTGTTCTAGGAAGCAGGCAATGATGTACAGTTCACTTGGGCTTTTTAAACTTCAGAGACATGTTTATTTTATTTAGGTCATGACCTCAATAAAGCAAAAAATAACCAGTCTGAGGCTATTTTCAGGAGAAAAAAAAATCCCCGAGTATGCTAGGGAGACTTTTCAGACCACATTATTTTACTTTCAATTTTACAATGATTAAAACAGTTATCTATATTTTGATCTACATACTCCTGAAGGGGATTAAAGCACTGAAAGCAAAAAGCTTCAGAAACTTTTCTAATCAGTAGCATTAAAAATATTAGCTACATTAATGTACCTTTTATGATGTTTGCTTTTAAAAAATAGTAATTTGCATCTGAAGTTACCACTATTTGTAAATGAAGTTAAGAATTAAAATAGATTGAAAGAATATTTCACATATTAAGAGAACTTAAAACCAAAACAATATTTTCCCACCACATTTTGGTTTATGTACTGTTGTTACTATTCTCAGTCCCTATGTATGTGTCCAGCAGGATGCATCAAACTGCTGCAATTCTATATCAAAAAGCACAACATTTCTTTTGCAAACAACTGATAAAAAAAACCAGTTAGATAATTTTAAATTCTGCATTTGTAAATTTTATCGTTAGCACAACTTTGAGATATTTTGCAAAACCTTAAACTTAGAGGGTGTCATGTACTCCCAAGCAAAACAGTACCACTGTAGTTAACATCCAAAAAGGCATTAAATCAAAACAAAACTGTAAGATGGCTTCAGAAAAACCCATTTAAGCCCCTACTAGAGTACTAGTAAAAAAAATATCATAATCCAGTAATTTTACAAAATATCTCAAATCAAGAGCCATATTTGGAAAAGGAAATTTTTTTTTATTAAAAATACTGTGTTTAGTTCCCAGTCACGTCCTCTAGCCCCAAAACCTGATTTTGCCTTTCAACAGTTCTGTTCCTGCCTATTCTGAAAGACACCAATTATCCCACCTAACACTAACATTCGTGCCTATCAACTACTAAATAAATTCCCCTTTAAGTCTACAGCAGCTCCTCGATTATAAAGCTTTTTTTGCACACTCAATCCATTTTCACACTAACTAAATACGAACAATCAATTCAGTTCAGCCAGTTGAGGAATTGCTTTATTTTCTCCTCACAAAAACCATGAATTTTATATACATTATCTCATCATTAGAACATGTGCATTTTTACTGCCATAGTGCCTTAAATCACCCCAGAATATCTCCAGCTTTTCAAGTTTGTTCAGCTACTCAAATAGATTAAAAAAAAACAAACCAACCAGATTTCTTAAAACTTCCATGCGTGTTGTTTCTTTTAACATAAATCTACTCACAGATTGCAAATTATGGTAAAACTAATATCTGAAATTATTTTAATGTGTTACATTAATCAATGACGCTTCATTATCATAAGTCCTGATTAGGTCTCATCATGTAAGTACACTGAAGTGGCTTTTCAAAATTATAGAAAAGTGGAAAGGGAAAGGAGAAATTATCATTTAGGCCAAATCAAGCTTGAAATACATAATTTTTATTGTGTTGCTTGTGCTGTATATTTTCCTCCTCTCCAGACATCAGTCCCAAATTTTTTATTCTGCATTAAAAGATACCTTTTCAGTCCTAATGCTTAAGTCAAATGCTGATATTTATTTTATATTCCCCAAACTGAAGTACTTTCAACTATGTTACAAAGCTATAGGATGTAGAATGGGAAGAATTACTACCAATTTAAATTCTGACTCATCTCCACAGACATCCAAGTTCGGGGAGTGGGGCTTTGTTTGGCTGTTTACTTCCTTTGAAAGTCTCTCTCTCATATGTGCAAAGTGTAATTTAAAATACTCAGATCTACACAGTTATCTCAGCTCTTGCCCTGCTATCTCTGCTCAGCCTTAGTTCACCCCAGTGTCTCAGCCAGAGCAAGCAGGAAGTTGAAGGCTCCCACTATTCACCAACCTGAAGAGGAAGGAAACTGCAAAACCTCAGAGCCCAAAAGACAAACACATTACTACCTGAACAATCCAGTTCTTCCCCAATGGCAATTATTCTATTTTCTATGTCAATGAACTCCTGCACTGTAACAAAAATTCACCCAAAAGGGAATTCACCCTTCTAATTTCTAGAGAGACAAAGAGCAAAAGGTATTTATAGCGTTTACACAGGCAAAGGTAACCTCTAAAACTAAGGCAGTTCTCCCAAAGCAAGATCAGCAGATCCTTAAAAATGCTTCTTAGATCTGGGCCAGGAAGCCCATATGATTACAGACTTTTTATTTGGCCAACATGTAAACAGCTTCAAATGAGACACATTCATTTCCTGAATCTCATATGGGAATTCCAAGGACAGACACCAAAGAATTTCACATAACTTCCAACAGGATTCTTCACAGGTGATCTACCATAAAAAAAAAAAAAATAAAAAATCAGCCATGTCTTGGAAGCAGAAGCATAAGAATTCTGCTCATCTCCAGACAACACAAAGAACTGCCAGAAGCTCTCCACGTGCACCTCTGAGGCAGCAGCTCAGGTCAGTCCTCATGTACCATGTAAAGCAAAACTAAATGTGAAGTGTTTTTACATCTAACGTGAACTCAGTTACAGCAACTTAATTACAGCCATCACCACAAGGAACCTTTCTAGTTTCCACCCCACACCAGAGCCATGTGCAATCTATCAGAGGACAAACATATCCAGTGCCCAACCAGTATCTACCAAGTCTTCATCAAACCTCTAATCTTAGATTAACTCATCCTGCACTCCTTCTTCCAACTATAAACGGAAATTCAGGCAAACATTTCCCAAACACCTAGGGGAAGCCAATCAGCACCTACCACTCCCCACAGTGCACAGCCTTCAACACTCCCACAGCAGCTGTAGTCTGTCGTTCAAAGCCTTGTCCTATGTGATCTGCATGGGCTCGTGTCCGGTCTTCAAATAGCATTTCACGGGGTTCACTGGTTCGAGGTAGGTACTGCAAGTTTTTTATTTCATTGGTAGTTCTGTGTAAGGAAAAAAACAGTAACAGTGATACAGAAATTTCTCTGAATTATCTTATTTCCTCCATAACAAACAGGATTGGTTTTCTCCCTTCAGTGAGAACACAGGAGTTAAATGAGAAAAACAGTAACAATTAAGACAAATTAAAAATGTAATGAGCTATGCAAAGAATCAGAATACCTGTTTCAATTTAAAAAAAAAAAAATAAGGACAAAAAGCCCAACCAACACTAACAACAAAAAAGTGTCATGTCCCAAAGTGGATTAAAAGGCTCTAATGACTGAGCAGCCTCACTCAGTCCCCACACAAAGAGCTCTATATAAAGGCACAGAGGTGAAGGAAACACTGCAGAGTGTGAACAGAGACACAAGACCATCTCCTTGGCCTCCTGGAGCCAACACTGTGTGACACATTTTTTCCAAGAGCTGTTTATAATCGTAACATAGCAAAGGTTGGAAGGGACATCTGGAGACTCTCTAGTTCAACTTCCTCCACTCAAACAGAGCAATTTTCTTGGCCCTGTCCAGTCAAATTTTGAGCAAGACCAAGATTCCACAAGCTCTCTAGGCAACCTGCTCTAGTGTTCAACTATCCATACAGTAAACTTTTTTTCCTTATTTTAAATGAATTTTCTTGTAATTCAGTTTGTGTCTGTTATCTCTGGTCGTGTCCTGGGAACTACTGGATCATGTCCTTCTTACAATCTCCTATGAAATGCTTATACACATTGATATGACCCCACTGAGCACTCCTTTCTCAAGATTAAATCCCAGTTCTCCTATGTCAGCAGATATGCTCCAGTATGGCCATATCTGTCTAAGCCTGGTGAGCCCAAGACTGGGCACAATACTCCAGATGTGTCTCACCAGTGATGAGCAGAGGGGCAGAACCCTCTCCCTCAACTTTGGCAGTGCTTTTCCTAATCCTGTCCAGGAGCTGCTGCTCGGCTTTGTTACAAAAGCACACTGATGGCTTATGGTCAACCTGTCCCCCATCAGCCCCACAAGTCCTGCTCTGTTGGGCTGCTGTCCCACAGCTGTTCCCAGGCTGTGCTGGATCATGGGGTTATTCCTCTCAGGTGCAGGACTTTGCCCATCCCTCTTAACTTCATGAGTCCCCTGAGTCGGCCCATTTCTACACCCTCTCATGGTCCCCAGAACATCAACTCCTCCTTCCAGTTTTGTATCACCTGCAACTTGCTGAGGGTGTGCTCTGTCCCATGATGCCATTAATGGAGATGCTGAACAATCCTGGCACAAGGTATCAAGGTTTGAATTACTCCAGTAGCAACTGCTTTTCAGTTGGACTTTGTGCTGCTGCTCACAACCCTTTCAGCACAGCAGTTAAGCCAGCTCTTGGCTCACTTCACTTACCTATCAGTCTACTTTGTCCTTTGTTAACCTATTAGGATGTTATGGGAGACACGTGTCCGCTGTGGAAAGCCCTGATAAATTTGAGACAAACAACACCCCTGGCACTCATCCTGTGAGCCAATCATTTTGTTGTAGATCAGGTGGATAAGGCATAATTTCCCCTTTGTTAATCAATACTAACTATTCCCAACTATCATCTTGTACCTCATGCTTGAAATGGTATCTTACCCAGGATGAAGGTGAGAATGACTGGCCTTGCAATTCCTCAAGTTCTGCTTCTTAACTTTCAAAATGACTGCAGCAACATTTGCTTTCCTCCAGTCCTCAGGAACCTTTGCCAATTGCCATGACCTTTCAAAGACAAGACTGGCCTTGCAATGACACTGGCCAGCTTCCACAGCACTTGTGGGTACATCCCAGCAGGACCCATGGACTTGTGTCTGCCTAATCTCCATGTCTAAACACGTTCCTTAACCTGATTTTCCTACACTGAAGGCAAGTAGTCCTTGCTCCAGACACTACTACTGTTTCCCAAGACCATGGCATTCCTGAAAGTAAATCTCCCCAGGAAAGATGAAGAAAGACTTGAGTATCTTGGCCTTTTCTCTGTCCTTTGTCTCCAGGCCCTTTACCTTGTTCAGCAAACACCTTACATTTTCCTAGTCTTTCTTCTACTGGCCATATGCCTGCACAAGTCCTTTCTGCCCTTCATATCCCTTGCCAAATTCAACTCCAGATGGTCTCTGGCTTTAATTGCATCCCCTTCATGGTTGGACAGTGTTTCTATACTCCTTCTGATGCAACCTGACCCTGCTTCCACTTCTTGTAGCTCTCTTGTTGTGTTTGAATTTCTAACAGGAGAACTCCCATGACAATTCCTCATGACACACAATAGTTCTGCAGAGGTTGTCCCTACTCTTCAGCTGGTACTTACACTCAATACCACAGCAAGGCTTAAAGATGCCATTTAATGTTGGAGTTATGACCTTTTTGGTGAGAGAGAAGCCCTTGAGGTCATAAAACATCCCCCCATATTTAACAACAGGGGTATCAATTCCAGTCTCATGGCATACATCAGTAATTGTATGGTTGTTCACATTTCCCCAAAGTTTTCGGCTTAAAATTCTACTAGAGCTCCCAAAAAGGACCAGCACCTTACTTGGCCAGACAGTAAAAATTAAAAAAAAAAAAAAATCCAGATCCTTACATAACCAAACAAAAGTATATTTGGAGATGATTTACAGAGATTTATATTAAGATTCAGTATCAACCAGTAAAAGGTTTGGGATAAAATGTATTTGGTATTTGTACAAAAAGAATACTAACCAGATATTTATCAAGTAAGATAATTCAACTTACCTCTTCCTTTTGAAAGGTGACTTTGGCATGTCAGCCACAGGGATCATCTGTTCTCCTGGACGTACCCACATAATGGGACCATCATCACTGTCTTTACGACTCTCTAATTTTAAACTAGAAAGTGTTCCCCATGGCAGTGTACACTAATGGGAAATACAAGCCACAATTTTGAAGTGAGTTACTTTAAAAACCTTTTAAAAGCAGCCTTTATCTGTCACGATGAAAACATTTATGAGAACACTCAGTTATCTAAGCAAGTATTGCATACTCTCACTTTTATAACAGCACTAGACAGCATATTGTCCCCCTTCTCCCAACCCATTCCCTTCTGTCCTTACTTTTAAGAAGGGTGATTCTTCCAACATATCAAGGAATTCAGGGAAGTAATCCCCCACTTCCTCATCAACTGCTCCAACCAGGCTGATCTGTCTCATTGGGCCAGCTCTATACGTACCATGAGAGTATGTTCTTTTTACCTACAAGTAGAATATGACAACAGAAGTTATACCAAGTCCACTACTGTGCAAAATCTACATTCAATAAACACCTTGAATCTCTATGCTTATGTTTGTTTTCTACTCACATCAGTTTTCAGTATACTGAAGATTATTATGAAGTCAATTACTATGAACTCAAAACCAGTTCTCCTCAAACATCTATGACAACCAGTATTTTATTTTAAAACCTGAAGATAAACCAAACTGTTTATTGCCTTTCAAGAAAATAACACTCCAAAGCAGTAACTATGAAAAGCTATCAATGTATATTCTGCTCAGTAACTAGTACATAAGGATTCTTACCTGGATTCTAGCTGAATTTTTATCTTTTTGCTGTAACAGGTAAAACTCTCAGTTACAACTAATTTAACTCTAAACATTTCCTCTGCTAATCATCCTCTCCAGTATGGCCTCTGTGTGAGCACATTAACTGGAGCTCATTGGCACAGTAAAGACAAGGCTCATAAAGAGTTCGTATGGGAAGAGAGACAATGATGGTCATTTCCTCGGTTTTGCTGCGCTAACACATCTTGTGCTCCCTTCAAACTTTAAGGGCCGTAACATTCACCTCTCAGGAGAAATCTTTTACTCTGAATTTGAACAGAGACACATATTGTTGTGAAGTTTTTTCAGCAATCTGTTGTGTTAGATCACCAAAATACTTAGGCATGAGATTAATGAGAATCATGTCCCCCTAAGCTTCTGATATCCTGTTTAACAGGCTGAAACAGTGGTGTTATGAGGTGAAATATGATGAGATCAGAACAGAGGGAAGAGTGGATGGTTTACTGCACACACCAAGTAAGGGTCCCGTACTGCACCTCTAGACATTACATTTTGCATCCAAAGCAAGAAAAAAGAGTGCAAGGAAAACAGCTAATGAAATGGTCCTAGCTATGGTCCTTACCCAGACAGACCATTAAAATTCCTAGTAGTTACAGCAGTGAAGAGGAGAATTAGCAGCAGTTCCTGAAAATAAGACTAAATCATGGAACATGGAACAACACTGTGCCCTCCTGAGAAGCTCGACTGATGTAAGCAGATGCATCCCAGAAACACAGAACCAAATACTTTTCAGATCATCTCACTCATCATGTCACACACCCAGGAAATGGAGGAGTACTAAAAGTAGGATTTTACAAAATGTCTGAGCTAATGCTCACCACAGACATCACAAGCCATCACAGACACATGGAAAAAAGCAGTCCTGCTAGACATCACTATTCCCATATTCTCCAAATCCTTAGTCATACATTCCTGCAGATTTTTTTTGCAGAGACAGCTGGTGATTTTGTGATAAAGCATCAGAAAACATTCATTTCTGCCAAATCTGCATCAGCTCACTCCTCGGCTGTATCTGCACTGGCACAAAGCATCAGGAGTTCACACAGCTCAAAGCACTGGGCAAGGAAGGGACACACACGTGTCATTACTGGCTTATGGGACAGACCAGTTCGAAAGAACCCTAAAACCACTTTCTGAAGCTACAGACAGTCACAGATCTATGACATTTTAGAAGCAAAAGGATGTTTCTTCCACTGGCATAAGTAGCTTAATATTCTGCCGTTCCAGGCCAGGATATTAAGCTGCTTTTTTCATCTACACCCCTGATTAATGAGAACCATTTTTCTGCCTTTTTCCATGCTTTCTGCTACCACTACCATTCTCCCAAGTGACAAGTGATCAGATGAGAGGAAATGGCCTCAAGTTGTGCCAGGGGGTGTTAGATTGGATATTAAGAAAAATCTCTTCACCAAAAGGGCTCCAAAGCACTGGAACAGGCTGCCCAGGGAAATGGTTGAGTCACCATCCCTAGAGATATTTAAAAGATGTGTAGATGTAGCATTTAAGTACATGGTTTAGTGGTAGATTTGGAAGTGCTGGGTTAACAGCTGGAGTCTTAGAAAGGTCCTAAAGGTCTTTTCCAATCTAAATAACTGCATGGTTCATGTAGCATATGATAAACTAGTTGTGAAACTACTCCAAGTGAAAACTCTAAAACGTTTCCTAAAAATACTAACTTAAGTGAAGTTTGGAAAAGCTGTGAGGCTTCCAGTTACCAACTCACCAATCTGGCTTATGTACCACTGGGTGTTGGCAATGAAGCATAAAGTCAACAAAGTACTTAAACCCAGCATAATGCTCGCTTAAGGTGGATCAATTAAGAAATTTCTTATATATTCCCAAAAAAGACCATGCCACTGAAAGTTAGAACTGAAAGATCAACTCAACTTTTTGAAGCATTATTTGTCCATCCCCTTTCACTCCTAGCTCTCCCTGGTCAACTATGCTCCCCTCACTCCCCAGGCAGCATAGATTGCTTTTTAAGCATCCTAAACTCTAGTTTCAGGCCAGACTGTTTTAGATTAGGTAAAAGAACTACATAAACATATATAGAGAGGGGAGTTCATTCTTAGAGGGGAGAACTAGTTAATTTTCACTCAATCCCAAATTAGCTGCTTCCAAATAATAGTGTGAAAAACACCAAAACCCTCCCACTGATGTTTGACCAATAACAAATGTAAAATTAATCCCCATAAAGACAACTACCAAATAAATATAATCTATGGCATATTAGATAACAGCAATGTTCTCTTTTCGTTTTACTGTCAGTGTCTTTTGGTTGTTTTCTTCACAGGAAGAGAAATAGATTCCTGTGTTCATTTCTAAACTCACAAAAACAATACTGATGTACTAAAACTAGCACTTACTCATGGAATTCTACACGTCAAATTATGCACTGACCACAAAAGAAGCATTATATACTTTTTATAAGGTAAACTTCCTGGATGTAATTTCACAGGTTACAGTGTGACTACGTTAGAATATTACAAATTTGCTCAAATAAATAGCTGAAACAATCTAAATCCAGAATAAAAGAAGGAATCCAGGACACACTGCTCTTCTAGCATGTTGTCACAAAAGAATACACACAAAAATCCCCAAATAATGCAGTAAAATACCATGGACAGATAAAAGAGATAGAAACATATCAAATAATAAACATGACATCCTAACTTCTTTCTTCTCATATAGCTTAAATTTGAGGTATGTCACCTAAAAACAAAAAAAAGAGATCGTGTCCTTCTCTTGCATCACAGTAATGGACTAGTATGGCCTCCACTGATTTTCTAAAGTAATAGCAAATATTTTGACAGAAATGTCTTGCTGTCTAACAAGAATATGAAGACTAAGTGTGAATCTACAGATATATAATACTGAAAACAAGATATTTGGGCATTATCACCCTACAAATAAGAAACATTTTAGACATTACATTTTAAAGATGTTTCCATTTTCTGTTCGAAAAAGTCACCAAGTGGAAGGAACAATCCAGAGAAACCAACTATTTCAAGAGATGAATTTAAAAAACAAACTGGGGCAAGTCACACCTGAATTCCTATTTTTAATATAGTAGGGTTTGGGACTGTTCTGGTTTGGTTTTTGACTTTTTTCCTGTTAAAATTTTATAATTTTTCTGCTAGAATTTTAAAGTTTTAAATTTATTTCAATTTTTCACCTTTAAAACTGGGGAGGTCTGGAAAAACAGTCCTCAGAGTAAAAAAAAAACAAACAAAACATCACCACAAAAAACCAAAACTAACTCACAACTGAACACAGAGAAACCCACAAAGAAAGTTCTACCGAAGACCAACAAAAAAACCCCAAACCATTAAATCACCATGACAATATGCAAGGACACTGAAGGAATAGAGGGCTTCCATTTCACTACACAAGTGCACAAGCAATGCACTTACACATTTGTATCTCAGAATGGAAAACATCCAATTGCACATTCAACATAATCTCAAAAGCTATGGCCATTTAGTATTCTTGCTTATTTGATACACTTTGATCAATTGTCCAAAAGGCTTCCTTGTTCCTTGCCAACTCTTTTCAAATCCTTAAATGATAACATATATTTTTAATTCCAAATGGGAACCAATACTGAACAAATATTCATCAAAATTGCTCTGATTTTAAAAATACTTGCTAACCTGCTTAGCTGCTTTTTACTGTTAAACTACATGTACTTCATGCTACTTCCTTTACCTTTCTTGGTTTTTTTTTTTGTCAGGATTTTGCTATCAGGATGGGATGCCTTGATAGATCTGGCACTGCTCAAAGGTGATCCATTGTCATTGTCACTTTTACCACTGTAGCTCATTTACCACCTGACATGTTTTATCTTGCAGCTGAAATACTCAAATAATACCATGGATGGACAGAAGTTTTTAAGATGACTTTGCTTATATTCTGAATTCCAATGCCAAAAAATAACAAAAAAAAAAATACACACACACAAAAAGACCACAAAAACAAACAACCAAACAAAGAAAAAACAAACAGTGAAGCAGTCAACAAAGAATTTTAAAAAATTAAAATTAAGGACAGCATCAATTGAATATCTTCACGGAAAATGACCTTGTGAAAGTGAAGTAACTGTAATTGCCCTTGTAGCTCAGGAAGATCCATGACAAAGGTCAGTCTCACATCTTGTCCAAGCTGCCAATACAAACCTCTAGGGCTTTATTTAGGTTTGAGGTTTGTTAATGCAGAATATTGTGACTAAAAAGAGCAACGTACAACTGTCATCTGGTATTGATTGGTTGAAACTGTCAAGAAGCAATCTAAAAGATGGCTGTTTTCTAAGTGGAAAACAAATGAGCATGTGTTGCAGATTTCTAATGTCATTCCCTGTGAACTGATTCTTTGTTCAATGGTATTCAATAAGTGAAGACTTTTTTTTGCTTCAAGACAATAGGTTGCCATCATCATCTATCAAAGAAGTCTCTTACATGTAGTCTTAAAGATTAGTTTTTAAAAACTAGATTTTTTTAGATTTTTTTAGATACAGAATCTTTTAAGATTTTTTTAAGGAAGAGATTAAGAATTTTTTTTAATAAAAAAGAGAATACAGTAAGTATGCTTTAACAGAGCTAAAATTCAATTTTTCATCATCTAAAAGGAATAAAAAAAAAAGGAGGCTGTATTTTGGAGGACTTGCATAACAGCAAGCAGCTGCTAAAAATGTTACAAGTTTTTAACAAATAAACATCTGAATAGCTTAAAAGCAAGGAACAAATTCTGTTGAAAACAAAATTCTACTGAAAACTACTGAAGCACAACTCAAAAGGCACACAGTTTCAATATAAAAGAATTCTTTCCAGAACACAGGAACATAACATAATATAGGGAAAAAGACACTGTACAAATCTTTAATGATAAGGAAATGAAACACTAACCAATTATTTGAGATTTTATTTAAAGAAAAACATTTTCAGCAATTCCCCTCAAATACTAAAGGAACTAATATTCTCAAGCAGGATTTCATAAATTAGGAAAGGACTAAATAGCAAAAACCTCTCTGCAAAAGACAAACATTTAAGAGCTAAACAAGGAGGTCAGCAAAAAGACAATATTAAAATAGGCTAAAAAAGAATTGGAATGACAAGGTCTGTGTGCGAAGACAACCCCTCGTGAAAAGTCACACCACAAACATGAACTATCATTACTATTGCAGTTCTTCTTCTAAAACACTTATTCATTATTTGTATATTCAGTGTCCATCACAATTAACATGGCAACATGAAGTTATTTCAGACTGGGAACAAAACCAAAAAAAATTATTCCTCTGAAGTTGCAAACTGCCTGTTGTTATGCAATGGGGCTGATTGTGTAGTCCCACACTCATCCTTGAGCTACCTCTGGCATAATAAAACAGTATAATTTGCTAACTCAGTAATAAAACCAATCCCTCAACCCCTCAAGAGCAGTTAAGTCTTCTGCTGGATTAATGAACCAAACTGACTCACCAGTTTGAGAAGCAGCCCAGCTTGGCACAAGAACATGCAACTGGGAGGGGAAAAAGGAATGAGGACACTGATAGCAGCAGCAGGTGCCAGATTGGCTCTGACCACTTGCTCTTAACTGAGCAGTTATGAGTAACTTTTCCCAAGATGAACAGTCTTACTGATGTGCATCCTCATATACCTACAGCATAAAGGCAGTAAGGTAAAAAGAAACAAAGCTTTAATAAATCAGTGAGAACTCCAAGCTGTGTGGTGGAGTTAACACGATGGAAGGAAGGGATGCCATCCAGAGGCTCGAAAGGTGAACCTCATGAAGTTCAACAGGCCAAGTGCAAGGCCCTGAACGTGGGTCGGGGCAATCCCAAGCACAAACACAGGGCAGAGAATTGACTGAGAGCAGCCCTGGGGAGGTGCTGATGGATGAGAGGCTGGCCATGACCTGGCAGTGTCCACTTGCAGCCCAGAAAGCCGAACGTGTCCTGGGCTGCTTTCCCAGCAGCGTGGGCAGCAGATCGAGGAAGGGGATTCTGCCCCTCTGCTCTGCTCGTGAGACCCCAGCTGGAGTGCCTCATCCAGCTCTGTGGTGGAAGGGCAGGACCTGTTGGAGCAAGTCCAAAGGAGGGCCATGAAGATGATCAGTGAAGCACTCCTCCTATGAAAACAGACCCCTCACAGACAGAATGGGATTGTCCAGCCTGGAGAAGGGGCTCCAGGGAGACCTTACAGGAACCTTCAAGTACCTAAAGGAGGCTACAAGTGAGCTGGAGAGGGACAATTCACAGGGCAGGACAAGAGGGAATGGCTTCAAACTGAACAAGGACAGGTTTAGATATTACAAAGAAATTCCTACTGTGAGGGTGCTGAGGCACTGAAAAACATTGCCCAAAAAAGCTGTGGATGCCCCATCCACAGAAGTGTTCAAGACCAGGCTGGATGGGGCTCTGAGCAACCTGGTCTAGTGGAAAGTGTCCCTGCCCATGGCAGGAGGGTTGGAACTACGTGACCTTTAAAAGGTCCCCTCCAACCCAGGCCATTCTATGATTTTAACTGAAAACCACAAAATCCATCCTTCAAGGCTGGAAGACAGTAACACACCATCTTAAAGAAAAAGGTGTCAAGAGAAGACAGAGGAGTTATGAGACAATTTAGCCTAATTTCAATTTCCAGAAAAAAACACTTAGCTACAAACAACCATCAACCACCTAGAAAGGAAGATAATTAAAGCTAATAAACATGGACATGAAGAAAACCAGTCAAGTCAAACTAACCTTTCTATGACTGGATAGGTTTTTTCAGAGGACCAGTACAATCTCAACATTTGACATTCGCATTATGTTCTCAAAACTGCTACAGAAAACACGATCCAGTAAGAGCAAAGAGGGGGCAGTCTTGTCTGTGCTCAGATGTAACTATCAATATGAAAGGACCAATTCTGAGGCAGACAGCAAGGATCTTTCCTTTGAACACAGTGTATCTTCATGAAACCTGCAGGTACCACAAAGCTGCAAGTCTGCTGTAGGAAAGGATCAAAACTAATAAGATCTTGAAAATGGAGAAGGGGTGTGAATGCAGAGGATGTAATTCAATTTGAACAAAAACTACACTCACATATATATAATGAACGACATAAACATGACTCAATTACAGGAGCTGCTGCTACAGCAGATCACAAACTGCTCTGAAAAAAGAGAAGGAATAGATAACTAAGAGCAATAATTTGCAAGACACAGCCATCTTCTCACAGTCCTTGACATCAATACACCAGGCAAACACTGCCCAGGACACAAACAGGATGACTGAAGAGAGCATTAAGGGGAGACGAGTAAGACCAATAAGGGTGTAACATGTAATAGTAGACTGAAATAACTCAAATTCCTTCATCTAGGAAGGAGGGGGGGGGAGGGAAGGAATATAGGGAAAACTGAAAGAAAAGGATAAATTGTTTGCCTTGTCCAATAAAATCAGAATCAAAGGATAAAAGGACAAATAAAAAAATTGTTTTACAGCAGATTTCTTTGGAAAGTATCAAATCACCTAAAGATCTCCAAAGACATCAGACAAGGACTTGTCATATCTGGCTTAAAAATAGTTAATCTTTTCTTGAAGCACAGGAATTGTTTGGTATTGCTCAGCATTTTACTTTATCTGTACTAAGAAGTTGCCTCTCGGACAAGACAGTAAAATCAATGACTAAGCATTGTTCCACTTAAACATTAAGTTTGTGCTTTGGGGTTTCAGCAAGGCAATACAAATTTACATTTCACAGCATGAAGACACAGTAATGTTTTCAAAATATTAGTGGCATTTGTTCTCAACAGAAGTAAACAGCTTAACTGAAGTGATATAGGCTGCAAGTAGGTGGCAAAAGCTGATTATTTACATTCTTTAAAATCCTCCTAAGAGCCTGACAAGATTCACAGCTATCAGGTAACTGATACAGCTGTTGCCATCTACACAAATGGTGGAGCTACAGAGAACAGTTTTCCACCACCTGAAGGACTGACTGACCGACTATAAGGTTATCCAGACTAATTCCACTTTGCCCAATTACAGAAACAGTCTAAGCCTTTCAGTCAGTTCACAAACAGCTATTCCAGTAACTCAAAAATATTTTCAGGAGTACTTAAGCACCAAGGCTAGGTGAGGGAAAACTCCCCAATTCCTCTCCCTCCAGAATTTAAAAGCCAATTCTGATTAGACAGAACCAGTTCCAACACAACTTCCTCTCTCCTGTGCCTGCTGTTAACTACCCTGACAAGCTTCTGTCCACTTCTAATCTAACAAGTAAAACTATATTACTTCTGGCACAGGTGTATTGGGAAGGATGGTGAGAGGGGTTCAATTTCAACTCTACAATTGTGAAAACTAAGTAAATTACTTGAGAGATGCAGACTTTCCAGGTAAACCTAGGAGAACTCCAACAATTTTTACCTCAGCAACAGAACTTACTGTGAAATCTGCCTCTTGCCACAGAACCTGAGGACTTCAAAATCAGCATTACTTAAAATTAGAAAACCTCACCTGCCACAAAACAGGAGGTGGAAGATTATCAAGTAGTACTAAAATGATGAACGTCAGAAATAAAAACTGATAAAACACACTACAATAATTTCCATTTCAGGCTTAGCTTGTCCTTCTCTTTTTTTTAATACTTGTTTTAGATATTTTAAAATATTTAGGTTTGTCAGACTGATTACATAGCCTCATTTCAGTGTTTTGGTTAAAATTAGCAAAGCAATACCCAAGTTTCTTAAGACTAATGAAGTCCAAGATACATACTCAAAGCAGACTTGATAAAACCAACTTCCTATTTAAACCTCAGAAAACAACTCACTCTATACAACAACTGGTAGACATTGCTCAGGCAGCTCAGGACCAGAGCACAGAGCTTGGGCAATGTAGGAACAGTATAAGTTTCATAAAAATATACTGCAACAGCATATTAGAATTCCTTTAAAAGATTCAGAAGGAACTCAATGAGACAGGAGAATGTTCTCAATCTCCACAAAATATAGCAAGTCAGAACAGAGAATACTAAGCTAACAAAACATTTCAACCGTAGCAGATAACCTGAGTAGGACAAAATAAGTAGTAATTACTTACAATAAGAAAGACAAAGAAATAAGGAAATTATAAGGAAAAATAGAATCAATAGCCAGGTAACCAAGATACTAACTTAAATATTCCAGGAAACAGGGATGCTGCCCAGAAGACAATAAGTCTGATGTATGTCTGTACACATTATTTATACTCCATACTTCCCTTATTTAGCAAAAATACAAGGAGCCAAGAGTTCTCTTCAAGTAATCAAACAAAGAAGTGATAAAATGCCATGAAAACTAAGGAAAAAAAACCTGAGAGAACACAAAGGAAAAGAAGATACCAGAACTAAACCTCCAGCCAGGTACAACACCGCTTAGAAAACAGACCATGGAGCTGACCAGTTGAATGCTATAATAATACAGTTTGGTTTCTTTGATCCATCAGTCTCTCTCTGCTCCTCCTTCACCTACACAAAAATGGGAATTATGATTGCAACCCCAATGAACACAGGACTGATTTAACTATAGATCTTGATGTTACTGTTGTAATTCTGATTTAATCTATCCCTTTAGTAAAATAATTCTATTATAATTCACAACAATAAAATTTGGGCTTTTCTCAACCATGTCTTTAGGGCAGATACTGGCACAGAGCTATTCTTTCATTAATGCTGCCCAAGATGACAGGCTGGACTTAAAGAACATACTCTGAAGATCAGATTCAGCTGTTTTTATAAGAAATGGCCAAAGACAGAGCAGCTCTTGAGAGCTGCCCATAAAAAGTTCTGTGACTTTTATTATTAATGATTCAGTTTACATACTAAAAAAGTCCCAGTGACTGTAGTCTGCAGAATATTCGTAACTCATGGCAGTAGATATTTTCTTAACCAGCACTGCAAATGTCCTCTTGCAGCAGCATTTCAGTTCTGCAAGTCCTTGTGGATTACACACACCTAAAATTCATCAATAAATGTAAGGGTTCTATGCAAATGTTTATGTAGCCAAAGGAAAAAAGCATGTTTTTCATCAAAAAGATGACAATGTAACTTACACTTGAAGTCCTCAAAATTGTCTAAAAAGTGAAGACTAAAACAGTTTTAGGGTGATCCATACAACATCTAAATTCCCAAATAATGGAGTTAAATGGGCAAGTGTGAGATAAAGTGGATGATAATAAAACAGCACTGAGTTTCTTCAAAAGTTGTTTCAGAGTATATGTATAGGCTTTACACAATACCCTCATCACCAAGGTGGAAATCTTAGAAGCTAGACATTTTTTCCCCTGAAGACCTGAAACATAAATAATTTATATGCAACAGAAATGTATATGCTACAGCAAGCTAATAAATAGCAGAGACGATCCTCAATCAGTAGCTGTTGTTAAGAGTATACAGTCATTTCCCTCCAGAAAATTAAAAAACAAACAAAAAAAAAAAATTAAAAGCTGGCTGACATTTTGCCACATAACTTCAGAGCTTTCCACAGAATATAACCAAGTGGGGGGAAATGCAAGTGGCTAAGGACCAAAGCAGTAGCCATGTCAACAACCCAGTTGTCCTTTAAGGACCAATTTCAAAGACTCAAACTACAAATACAACTAAATAATTCTGCCCTACACAGGTTTTATGTATAACATTGTATTAAGGCATTTCAGTTTTATGAAGAAGTTCACACAGATAAACTACAGTTTGGACACCAAGACAGACACAGCTAAATTTCAACCCTCCAAAACCCACAGTTAAGCTTCAGCTACAGAAACAAATCCAAAGAAACCTACATACACAGGCATGCAAACACTTCCCCTCCCCCATAAAATCCAATTTTATGTCTCAGTTAACAGGCTTCTCATCTTCAATAGTGCAGAACTGACTTATTACTTCAAGAATTCCCTTGTTTCTAGTCTTCTGTGTCATCCACACAGCACAGCTAACAGCAACTACTCTAAAAAAAAAAAAAATCCCCATTCACAGTTGTTTGAAACCATTATATGACTTTAGAAAGTAAAATGTATAAC
The DNA here is from genome assembly GCA_035041135.1 of Platyrinchus mystaceus. Taxonomy (NCBI): domain Eukaryota; kingdom Metazoa; phylum Chordata; class Aves; order Passeriformes; family Tyrannidae; genus Platyrinchus; species Platyrinchus mystaceus. The sequence goes on from JAWWLV010000045.1 coordinate 11,324,882, forward strand.
CTCTTACCTGAGCATGAAAATTTGACATAGTCGTTGTCTCTATATCTTTCTTTCCCAAAATCTCCATTTTCACTGGTGAATTGGGAAAATTAAACGAAAAGTAGTCTAAAAAGTCAGGTAAATAAGTAGCTGCCCCATGAACAATACCCATTACATAGTAAGCTGCACAGTTTTCATTTTCACTAAAAACCAGACCCACAAACTCTTCTGCAAATCTCTCCATCTCCACAGGAGACAAGTGGGAGAGTTCATTACTGTAGGCATGGATAACTGATGCACCTCCGTTAGGCTGGTGCTCAATATGAATCAGCTGTTTGAACTCCAATGTGTCCAACCTTTTGAGTTTATTTTGAACCCGTGGCTCCTTTAACGAGACAAATGGAAACTCACTGTTCTCTGGTATCTTGGACTCACAGTCCTTCTTGGGATCCATATTTTTCCCATTGAAATCCTTAAGATGATCATCTATGATGCCTTTGGCTTCCTGATCCTCGATATCAGAAACCAATCCTGAGCAGATGGTCTGAATGGATTTGCTGTACATTTTTGGACGCTTCCTCTTCTCATTCTCTTTATGTTTCTTTTTCTTTTTCTTCTTCACTTTTTTAATCTGTAGCTCTTCTGCATTGGTTTTTGGTTTCTCCTTCCCACCTGTTGAGAGGAAAAAAATCTCTTAAGACTCTTTATATACTTAACATGTACTTAAACAGCAGCATCCAAAATTACTGAAACCCCCACTGTGGCACAAAAGACCGGAGACCAAAAGCCAAGGATCACAATGTGTATCTTACCAAAAATGAGCAGAGTAAGAGACACCTGCCATGGTCACATTCTGCCTGACAAATAAGGGAAGGACATGACAAAAAAACAAGTTTCCCAAGGCTGCTTTCATGATGAGTCACAGTCCTTCAGCATTCCCTTTAACTGGTCATCAGCAGTTACTGTCCCAGAAAGTCCAGAGATGTCACAGGACAGCTGTCCAATGCTGCCAAATAAGGGATTTACAAACCATCCATGAATATCAAACAGCAGCAGCGAGCTGTTCACAAGATGCTGCTATTAAAACCTACCCTGTCACATGGGCTTTGCATGGTCATTCTTTCATAACTAAATAAATTGTGTCGAAATATATGTGGGAACATCTAAAAAGTGACCCTATACATATTAGAAAACAAACAGAATTCAAATGAAACAAAACACACATTGAGGAAAACACAAAACAGAAACTACCTTCAAGTTTACATAATACACAAACTGAACTGAAAACAAAATGTAATGGCCTAAAGGCAGAAAGCCCTTACTTGGGGGTAACATGGTCAAGTCATTCCCAAGGTAAATGCTCTCCCTTCTTTTAAAGTGGTTTCGTTCAGTTACTTTTGGGGGGTTTTTTGCAAGTAATAGAAGTGGTAGCCAAAAAAACTTCTGGTACTACACTGCCCAAAAATCTAGCAGCTGAAATGATTTAGCAAATAGTGAAATGAAGTTACTGGGTATGTTTCAGTGCAAAATTATATTCACAACAAGTGACTGAAGACCAGCAGGTTCAAACAGAGAACCTTAGAAGTTTAGAAACTGAGTATTTCATTGTAAGACCAAGTAGTCTCAAATTCACAAGAGTTAAGTTAGCCAGTCTCTACTACTATGCTGCAGAAGACTATTTTTGGCTTGCAATCCTCGGCCTAAGTAACTCATATGAGTCCTTTAAAAAAACCAAACAAACAAAATAAAACACAAATAAAAAAAAAAAAAAAAGAAAAAAGAAAAAGAGACCACAACTGTTGGTGCAGGGAATCTCAAATTCTTGCTGATGAGGCTTGGACATGGAAAATGCAGATACTGGAAAGGAGAACACACAATTAAGACACTTGCCTCTGAGCCTTGTGAGGTTTGTGACAGCAGCTACACACCTCTGGGATTCCTGAAGTGGAGGCAGGCAAGCTAGTTATGTCCTTGCATTCTATTTTCTCATGGAGGGGGAGGAAAAAGTGCCCTGAGGTCATTTCATTTCTTACTTAGCCCAAACAAGGAAACAGCCTCCAGGATTTCTTAATCTAATAACTACAAAGATTGCCTTCACTCAAAATCAGATATAACATGGCACACTCTCTGAGCACAATTTCACTTTTAGCTAACAGAGTTCAACTGCCAAAAGGCAGAGTATCCTCAGAGTATCTATCCTTTCCTAGGCTAAATTTATTGTAAAACTAGCATCACCTCTGCAACAGGACTGTTTCATCTGGTAGGTGCAATGTTCACACACTTCTTTGTTAACATTTTCCTTCTGTCACAAGTCTTTAGATCTAGTGGGCATGAAAAGACCAGAAAGAACAGCAACACATGTAAAATTAAGTACCTCAGTCTTAGAGGAGTCCTGAAAATAGTTCCAATGGGGAAGATAGCAGGGTACTTAACTGACATGTCACCACCTGACAAAAATCACCTACTGCTCACATTCTGGGGTACGGTGATGGTGTCATTATGGCACCAACTCCATTCAGGGGGAAATAAAAACAAAGAAATGGTTTATGACAGTGGGAAGTTCTATACTACAGGCTTAGAAATCTCAATCCAAAACTCAAAACACAGACTACAGAATAGACATTTCCCCCCCAAACCCCTCCTGACTGCAGGAATATACAACCAGAAAGCACCCAAGAGCATACAGGTATTTCAAAATCGTAAAAATGCTTTAACTAATCATTTCAAAATTGTTTTGCTCTAAACATGAAAATTTGTTGCTATATTGATGAATATTGCAGCAAGTCAAACATTTGCAGATATTATGTCAGTTTTAATATAAAAAATATGGAATTACAGCACCAAATGCTAAAGCATGTTGAAGCAGAAGGAAGCAGGAGACACCTTTCAACCCACTTCACTTGTCCTAAAATGGAGCTCAGATTTCTGTGGGGACTAATCACTCAGATCTGGGACTTCATGTACAGCAGGGAAAGGATGGAAATTTCTGTTCACTGGAGTGCAATATCAGCAGTAATATAAACAGAAACATATACAACAACTAAGTGTAAAGCAAGAAGCTATTTGCTATGGCAAGAGGCAAGTTACTTTGTTGTATTTGAAGATGTTTATAATGACCAAGGAAAATCTTAAGACATCTGAAGACTGGCATCTACATGTTCTTGATGAAAATCCAGCTATAAAATTACATTCCATTATTGCTAGTTGAAATGTGAAGTACTTATATGAGATGAGTACGAATGTGTATCTGCACAAAACTACTTCAAAAATTATTGGACTTCCACTCCTACAGCACAAGAAGGAAGATGAT
>JAWWLV010000045.1:11328270-11416124 GCA_035041135.1 Platyrinchus mystaceus
TTTCAACCCACTTCACTTGTCCTAAAATGGAGCTCAGATTTCTGTGGGGACTAATCACTCAGATCTGGGACTTCATGCACAGCAGGGAAAGGATGGAAATTTCTGTTCACTGGAGTGCAATCAGCAGTAATATAAACAGAAACATATACAACAACTAAGTGCAAAGCAAGAAGCTATTTGCTATGGCAAGAGGCAAGTTGCTTTGTTGTATTTGAAGATGTTTATAATGACCAAGGAAAATCCTAAGACATCTGAAGACTGGCATCTACATGTTCTTGATGAACATCCAGCTATAAAATTACATTCCATTATTGCTAGTTGAAATGTGAAGTACTTATATGAGATGGGTACGAATGTGTATCTGCACAAAACTACTTCAAAAATTATTGGACTTCCACTCCTACAGCACAAGAAGGAAGATGATCTGATCTCCCCTTCCAATCTATCCCATGCCCTGCCTTTGATTCTATCTTCTGCAAAGTTTTACTGACTTAACAAGCAATTTCACTCAACTTCTCCTGTAGTTGCTTAATGTATTTCACAGATGCAGCTGTACAATAAAATAAAAAAATAAAAAAATAAAAATAAAATAAATACATTTTAAAAAATCTGCTACTAATCTACAAAACAGGCTGCCTTAGAGAGGTGGCCGATGCCCCAGGCCTGTCAGTGTTTAAGAGGCATTTGGACAATGCCCTTAACGACACACTAACTTTTGGTCAGCCCTGAAGTGGTGGGGCAGTGGGAGTGAATGATCACTGTAGGCCCCTTCCAACTGAAACAGTCCATTCTATTCTAATCCTCAATAAGCAGCACTCCAAAGAGCACAGCCATGGTCTTGAAAGCAGCAGTGCTTTTAAGACAGAAACAACAGCAAAGCAAAACCAATATAACAATTAAAATCAGACAGATGGAATGTAAACCAGTCTCAAATTTTGCAAAGTTCACATGAACGTGTCCAAAAAGGTTTGTGCTCAAAACCAGTTGTAAAAATATGTTTTAGTTAAATTGGTATATATTTATGGAAGCTCTTAAAATCTTGGGAGGAATTACACCAAGACATTTTTGAAATGAAGAACATTTATCAGTCTCTGTGTTTGTTTTCACACCATCTCTGTGAAAGCTTCAGAAGGGAAAAAAGCTCTCAACCACAGGATAAAAATAATTCTTTTTCTGGTATCCAACAGTCTTCTTTCCAGCTTGATAAGAAATTTTCTGTTCAGCTTTAAAGAAATAGATTTTAATACAGTCTGGTTTTACTTTTGAACTCAAGATAAAAGGGTTATGTCATTTACACATATACCAAGTATTACAATTCATCAGTACACACTTTCCCAAATCATGCTAAGTTGCAAAACTGGTGCACACAATTTGGAGCCAAATATATATTTGCTAACAGCCTCTCATCTCTGAACACAATTCTCTTCCACAGAACTTTTTGGATCTCTATAAATAAAAAGGATAGAACTGAGAATATTTTTAATTCTGAAACACTTGGAAACCAAGACAGCAACAATCACTGAAGGAACAAGAGGCCACATAGCAAAAAACCACCATAAGATCTATGATGGAAAGTAGCAGGGACCCCTGAACTGCTACTTGCAACTGGAAAGAAAGAGAAAAATGGTGTTCATCCTTGTGAGACAAAGCATGAATCAAAGTCTGAGCTACTGATGGCAATGAAGAGGAAAAAAGCCTTAAAACACAAGTCAGAAGATAAAAAGGATTCCAAATGGGATTTTTTCAAAACATTTCTAGAATTAAAGACTTTGAAAAAAAATTACATACCAACAAGAGTAAAACTTAGTTCTCTAAACCCATTTAAAGCAGGAATTACAAGGTAACATGACTTCAAAAACTGATTAGTTGTTTCAAGCCTTTTTCAAATTCAAACAGGCTTTTGCTACTGCACACACAAGACAGATTCTGTCAGGAACTCTACTTCATTTCCACACTGGCAGCATGTTACATACTTACAGAATATTATTCTTAGATATTTCATACACTATATTTCAATGAGAAAATATTTATATTATAAAATTAAATTGTATACTGAAAGACTGAAAAAATGTGAAATGTGTAATTATTTGTTCAGCCTTCAAATGTGGATATATGACACAGCTGAGCAGTGTATGAGCTCGCTGCCACAGATGAGTCCATCCCCCCACTCTCCTCTGCCACTGCTCCTGGCACACAGTCCTGCCCCATTCCTGCCACTGACTGATGCTCATCTCATTGCACAGAACTCAGTGGCTCAGCAGAAAACGATTTACTTTGCTGCTCCAGATCAGAGAACAGAACTGGTTCACAGCACTGTTAGACAAGAACTACAGCATGGAGACCACTGAGAGCAGGCACTGGGGGGTACTAGAGCCTACCCCTCATGAGTGGCAGAAAACCTCTTGATCTGCTCCCCAAACCAACCCCAGCACTGAAGACGACTGAATTTTTAATGGAGAAAAAAAAAAAAAAAAGTCCCACCACCTCACACAACTACATAGAGGAGGACAGGATCCACTTCCTAGCAAACCTTAACAGAAAGCTTCCTAACCCCAAAGCTTGAAGTCTTTAATTCAACAGGGAGGTTACACAATTTATCTTTTAAAGGTAACATTCATTTAACTGTAATATGGATCAGGCTACAATTTCTTCCCTCTGTCCTTTCTTAGTGAGTGTGGGTGATGCTGTACAGTGCTTGCTCCCATGCTGCTTTGACATCTACATATGCCAAATTTTAGAATATTTATGTTCAATTATTTCAGCATACAGACAGTTTTCCTGAAGAATAAAAACATAAAATGAAAAACTGGTTTCTAGATGTAAGCAGTGTTTCTCAGCAAAGCTTCAATAGATTGTGACAGAATGAGAAGGAAGCACATTTCTAGCCTAAGGCTTCTGCTCTACTGAATTTCAAAGATCCACTCTGAAGTAGGTATTTAAAGCTGCTTAGAAGTTGCAAATACTCCAACAGCAAAAAGAGTTAGTTTGCTGAAATACTAGGATTGCTATCAGCAATGCCAAATAAATACTTTCATCTTATTCTTCTTCTGCATTAGCTGTAGAGAGGAGCAGAAACCCACTCATTCAGTCACTCCTCTGCTGCATATATCAAAATACTTTAAAGTAAAATGTGCTGCTTCTTCCAAAACCAATAATGCTGCTCTGACACTTGGCTAATGGACACCAGAAGAACAGCTGCTTTCCACATCTCCCTAGGGCAGTAATCGAGTTGCCTCAGAGCAGACATAGAGAATTCCATGAAAACATTAAGCAAGCAATCCACAAGGCTAAATAAAGAGCCCAACACAAGACTGAGATATCCAAACCAGCTTAGTTTTCAGCACGATTTGGCAGCAGCAGGGCAGTGTTCGATGCAAGCTGATTTCACCTCTCAAGCACTTACTGCTGAGGCACTCACAACCCAAAACTTTCAAGACAGGTGTTTCAGAGCTCCTTCCCCAGCACTCACAATAAAGGTGTGTGCATACATACATATCCACACAACTGCTGCAATCTAATTGCAGCCAAGACAGCACCCCTTCTGAAGTGCACAGCACCTTTGTCCCTCTGTCCTGAGACGCATTTAGACATACTCAGCTACTGAACCAGGTATAAACAAAAACTTTTTCCGCTGCATGGTTTGGGAACTCAAGACAGAAGTTAACAATTTTCACTTGAATTAAAAACAAGTTAGTTAAGGTGAGTCAGAGAACTGCTGTAGGACACCAAGAATGAGAAATAACAGGGACAGGGGGTGGGTAAAAAAACCCTCAGCACCCACAGACTTTTACAGGAACTTTTCCCTTGACCTGAAGTTAAAAAGCAGACTGAGCTCACACTTCACTGGACTGTAAAGAGAAAAAAAAATAAATCTAAGAACAGCAAAATTTTAATTCTGCTTCTGTTCTGATTTACCTAATAATGTCTGCACGAGGATGAAGTTATAAAACTTGCAGCACATTATTAAGGAAATTAGAAGAATGGAAATGTATGTTCATTCTGTTCATTCATGGACAAACTCAGCAGTATCAGAACTACCTCTAAAGAACTTTTTACCATCATCTAGGCAAGACAGGCTTTACTTCTCCCATGCATGCACCTATAGGAAAGGCAGATCTTTCAGGGTAACTCAGTACATCTCATTCCTTGTGGTGACACAATATCCCTGTCAGTCACAGTATAGGACTGAGATTCAGAACTGTTCAAATTTTATGCAAACCAGCCAATGCTCTGCTATTACTTGATGATCCATATTTGTAATTTAAATTAATGTTAGACAGCCTGAACTCTGGTTAACTACAGACACCTTACAAGAGTAAGTTTTTACAAGTAGAAAAGTTTGACATTACCTGAAGTTTACTTTGTGTTTTGTCCATTAGAATATTTGATCTGAAATTTTAAACAAGCAGAGGCCATGAAGTAAAATACTTCATTCAGAGCAGCATTTCTCAACTTTGAGGTCACAACCACCGAAATTATTAAGGAGGGACTTTTGACATTTCAAAACAAAACCCAAAAATAAATAACTAAAGTATTCATTTACCACAGTTTTCTAGCTGACAACTAGTAGCAGGAAGACACAAACATTTTAACAGGAGCCAGTAATTCAAGACAGTTTTCACTTCCTCACTTTAGGAGAGCCCAGTCACCAAAATTTAAGAGAGCTGAGGAGCACTTGGTGGGGAGTAGAAAGATGAAAGAACATCAATGCAGAGAAGCCTAAACAGGGACCACATTTCCTAGATTTTTTTCAACTGAACAAGAGGACTGGAACAGAGCAGCTTCCTCCTCACTCTATGGCACATGAACAGACACAGCAGCATCAACCAGCTGCCTGTGCACCCCTTGCTCTGCAAGGGCCTGTTCTGGTCAGCTACAGCACAGGACTCTAGTCTGGGCCTGGTCCTGTACCAACCACCTCCCACTGCAGCCCCCTCCAGTAAGGGACAAGTGAGAAGTAACCTCCAAGTAACGATCTTCACTGTTTTCCCGTGGTCCCACATGGCCAGAGACACGACTCTCACTGCAATTCACTCTAAAGCTACTCATATAATATAAAATCACAAAGTCTCAGCTCTGCTACAGCTCTTCAGGCAGAGTCTTTAAAGAGCCAACACAAAAATCCCAGTTCAAACCACAGAAATTTCCCCATGGATCTTCCAGGGGGTTTAAAGTTCATAACCACAAACAACTAAAAAATTGAACAGGACCAGCCAAGATGCCATTCACGAACCAGTAAATAAATAAAATATGCAGTCACAGAGAATACAACTGTTCTTGGAGCCACTGTCACTTAGGGAGGTAAAAAAAAAAAAATCTAAAAAAAAATCTACTCAGCACAAGAAAAAAACATGAGAAGCATTTTAGATATTAAAAAACCCTCAAGTTTGTACCAGATTACAAAAATATAAAACTGTCAATTACCTAACATATCACATGTTATGTATTTTTATATCTCTTTCAATAAATATGATTCTATGTAATAATTTGATGAGTTAAAACATAATAAAAATAGTTCAAAGTTATTGGAAAACTAACTTCCTAATTGAGTTAAAGTGGGCACATGGAATTCTAAACGGACATGAAATGCAGAGTCACTCCACAAATGAGGAGAATGAGCAAGATCAGCTGCTGACAGGTTGCAAAGCTAATAGGCCACATGCTGAAAACAAACAGAATTTCAAGGTGCCTCAGTACAGAGCCCAGGAAACAAACCAAACTGCAGGAGTAACTGAGAACTGACAGCTATCTTGTTCTATTTACAGGCTTGAAAGCTTGACTGTTCAACATCAAAAACGTCAAGCCTAAAATACATCAAATAATCCTATTTCATGTTGTCTCAGCTCTCCTGGAAGCTCAATAGTCACAATCACCTTGAGAGCAGCTATTCAAGACTTTCAGAAAGTGACACCTATGGGTGTACAAACACAACATGTGATAAAAGTTGCTACAAAGACATGCATCAACTTCTACCACGTTTAGCTCCTTAATATAATCACCTCTTACCTATCAGAGCCATACAGGAAGATCCCAACATGCTTCTTCCTACATCCTTTCCAACAGCTGCACTTGTGAGCTTCAATGGCATATTGTAAAATAAGCAGATTTATAAAACAATGAATAAAAAAATACAAACCTCTAAAATATTTCCAGGTAGTTCTTCTACAACAAACAGACTGAAAATATGAAGTCTGCAATATGAAGCCCCTGGGGTCTGGTCATCTGAGTTACCACACTAAACATATATATAAAATTATAAATTAACTATTTTATGTACCTTATAGAAGTATTTCAAAAAGCAGCAACCTGTTATTCCTTCCATACATCTAAATATCTGTTCTCCAAATAAGAGAACAATCCAAATAAAACCCATTAATAGAAGTCCCACCTAGACTAAAAGCAAGGACAGAAAACCTTGTGGAGAAGAAAGGTCTAACAGAAGACTTCTGTTCCAAATTAAAAGTCTGCATATGAGAACAAAAATCTAAGAGGAATCAATGCAGGACAAAATTTTTGTGCAGTTCCACATGCCTGGATCTTAAAATACACTATGAGGTGAAAAAGTGCTGATTTAATCACCTTGTTTCAGTGAAGCCTTCCACTTCAACACACACACTCCTCTACCAGCATTTTTCAACCTGCTATGGAAGGACTTTAAAGACAGCAGAGAAACACACAGAGAAGCAGACCTCTTTTCTGAAGTGATTATCACAGTATTTTAAATTATCAGTGGCATCAAAATTAGAACTGAAACATACTTCCCATAAACAATACAATCAGAGGGTAAAAGAAAAATATTTTGTGTGCACCTAGCCTAACAACTTAGTCAGATATTTACTAGCAATAACCTGGAGGTACAAAGATTGTTCTCGAAGGAAGAACTCCTGTAAATGTGACAGCATTGAAATTCTCACAGAAGTCTTGTCTTTGCAACACAGTAGTTAAAGAACTACAATTATTTCCACAGTCTTGATCATAAAAAGACATTCCAAATAATACACATGCATCTGCTAAACAGCCTTTCATAATTTGTAACCACAGCCTTCAGATCTCATTAAAAATCATAGATTTTGCAGGCAGTGGTAGAAAAAGGCTTTCACTTTTCATTGATGTACCAGAAGTCTTTGCTTCAAGCTCCAGACCCCCACTTCCAGCAAGGCACACTTCAAAGCCTTACAGCACAGCTCTCCCTCCAGGTGCCATCTGCTCCATCACATTCAACATCTGTGTTTTACCCCAAACTCATATATTTTATTGGTAAAAGTTGGTAGCTTAGAGCATAAGGACTGTGAAGCAAACTCAATATTACTAGCAAATCAGTGTGATGGGTTGTGTGCCCTGCACTCTTACTTCAGTCTTACCCATTCCCTCAATGTCCCATCAACTTAAGTGCAAAAAAATCCTTCAACATTCTCCGTAAAGATACACACGGACAAAATACAGTGGGTGGGAAAAAGCATGCAGTATGACTCAGGTCTCATGTTCAATATATCAATTTTATAATTATTTCTCTGCAAAACCCATCTATAAAAATGTAAAAGGTTCACAAGAATGTACAATTAAATGTCATTTCTTCCAGAAGAATAATAAAAAAGCTTTATAAAACAATTTGTACTTACATATGTTCATAGCAGCAAAATAAAACGTTCATTTTCAGTTCTTTCCTGCATTTTGGCATTCAATAAACCAAGGCATTTAACCTTGCAGAAACACACTAAGAATTTCTACTGCCTTTTTAGCTATTGCTGTACTCTGATATAAATTACGTGAAAAACAAGACTGATTTCTCCTTAAAGGAAAAACACAAATGGGACTGTTTACAAATAAACCTATTAATCGTCTTCCTTTCTGCAGGACCTCAAGTAACTTTTGGTCACATCAAATTTTTTGTATGAAACTCTCAATTTCTAGAAGGTAAATATTTATTATGCATTTTTAAAAAAAAAATAAGTTTAAATCACTCATACTTTTTGAATTTTTAACAATATGCACGTGCCAAGAAGGTTTTTTTTCCAAAAACTGAGCCCTTCCTTCCACATAACAGACTGAGAGACACAGAGGCAATTAGATAGCTTTATCCTTCAGAGAATACATCTTCAAGTGCAAAAGGATGACCACAAACCTTTTCATTCTAGGTTCATAACAAAAGCCATCAGCCTCTCTGAAAGTGCCTCATTTCCTTTAGCAGCCTCAGGAACTGCAAAAAAACACCCTCCTCAAGAACTGTCTGTCTCCAACACTGGCAGGTTTCATCACTGCTTTCAACAGAACGCCAACCCAAGTTTAGGCAGGTGAACAGCTCACAGCCCTGAGCCTCCTCATACAAGTAAACTTCCACATTCAGCTTAAAGCACCAAAATCAGGCTTATGCACCAACTCTCCCTCAAAAGGCATCAGTCCCTCACTACTGACTTCTTCTATAACTAGTCACCTTTACCTTGGCCAGCTACTTTAGCTGTCTGAAGTCACACACTGTTACCTCCACTCCCTCAAAGAAAGCAAGTCACAAACACATGGTCAGAGCAACATTTTACAACAAAATATAGACCTCATAACTAGAAGAAGGAAATAAAATGTCTTTAGGCACTGTAGTGCTGGTCTCTAGACATAAACACCAAAGAAAAAACAACCAGAAAACCAAAAACCCAAAGAAAAAGGAAGGAGACTCATTCCAAAACTTTGTTCGAAGCCCACGCAATAAATTCTGAGCTCAAAACAACAGGGCCTGGAGCCTTTGCTACACAGGAAGAAGACACCCTTAGATAAATATTTAAGAAAGTCACAGAGACACTGACACATATAAGAAGCTGCATCTTAAAGCACTTCTGCCTTTGCTGTCTCTTGTCCAGGATGTAAAGCCAGATCAGCAAAATAACTCAGGAAATGTTACACAAATCTCACAGCACATACAGGCACAACCAGTCAGATTCTGGAGGCTCACAGAAAACACTGAGCTGCTGTTCTGAACAGGATACAAAACCAGTGGAGAGAATCTATCTGCTCTCCTAACACATTCCCTTCTTTTCCTGAAATAGGAGTCAATTTTGCAGGATACTGAAAAACCAAACATAGCCTCTAAAAACACTTCCTGCCAACACCTTAAAGAAAATGTAAAACACACTTGTCTGGTAACAAGTCAAGTGAAATAGGGTAAGGCATCTAATGCACTTGTAGCACTGTTCTTTATGAGAATAACCCATCTGCTACTCAGCACAGGTGTTCTAACACAGTCCCAGGGCACATGCATTTTTACATTACTTTGAAGGTAAAGCACAATTTTAGGCTCAACAGCCCCACTAGGCATCATGTATTAGATCTGTGTACGAAGACTTTCTGTCTTTGCAGCTTCCACCCCATCTGCTGAATGACAACAGAAAAAGGACCCAGTGTAAAAACAGACTGTGACTCAAACAAAGCCTGAAGAACCTCACGGTTGAAGCAGCTAAGTTTGCTCAGTATCTCCACTATTCAACCACCAACTTCCTTCCACGCTCAGCAAAGACAAGTCACACCTGTCCCTCTCACAGGAAGTCACCAGTTTACACTTCTCATGTTCAAGGCAATACCTTTAGATCTGATCAAAGCAGGTTTGAAGCTGTCATAGCTGCTAATACAGTTAACTTCTGTGCAGAATATCATATGTGATGCAGTAATTACCAGGTTCTGTGCCTCTGACCTCATACGAACATTTTGAAGATCAAGTTTTGATTTGAGGGTTTCAGTTTCTGGTTTGTAAATTAAATCCTACAGCAGACAAGGTAACAGAAAAACATATCAGGAATTTGTTCCTAACTTCAAAAGCAGAATCTGAAAATAACATATTAAAAAAAAATGGGTCTACTCAAATAAGCAACACCCTCACAGAAAATCTGATGTAGCATGACCTCAGTGAAGAGTAAGGTGGTTCAAGAACTGGCTTAACTGCTGTGCTCAAAGGGTTGTGAGCAGCAGCACAAAGCCCAGCTGGAAAACAGTCCCTATTGGAATAATCAAGACCTTGATTTCATGTGCCAGTACTGTTCAGCATCTTCATTAATTGTGTGATGGGACACAGAGCACACCCTCAGCAAGCTGCAGGTGATACAAAACTGGAAGGAACTGTTGACACACCACAGGATTGTGCTGCCAGTGAGAGGGACCTTGAGATACTGTAGAAATGAGCCAACTTGGGACTCATGAAGTCAACAGAGGGATGGGCAAAGCCCTGCACCTGAGAGGAATAACCCCATGAACCAGCACAGGCTGATGACTTCCTTCATTCCCTTTCATCAGGTGTTTATACACATTGAGGAGATCCCCCTTGAGCCTCCTCTTCTCCAGCCTTCTCAGTCCCAGCTGTCTTTCCTCATAGCAAAGATCATATAACAGACTCATAGAATAGTTTCTCCTGGAATAGACCTTTGCAGGCCATCCAGTCCAACCCCCCTGCAATGAGCAGGAACATCTGCAATTAGATCCAGTTACTCAAAGCCCCATCCAACCTGACCTTGAATATTTCCAGGGATGGGACATCTACCACCTTTCTGGGCAACCTGTTCCAATCTCTCAGAACCATCATCATAAAAAATAAAATCTTCCTTATATCTAGACTGAATCTAATTGTCCAGAGAGCCTCTCTTGCCTCCACCCTTGGAGACAGACAGTCTGATAGTCCTGGGCAACCTGCTCTAGCTGACCCTACTCAGAGCAGTGTCAGACTAGGCCCCTTCCAACCTCAACTACTGTACAATTCTAACTATCAGTGGATATACAAGCCATATGAGAATATTATCTTAACTACATTCCTTTATAGAAAACAAAGTTGAAGAAATTAGCCAAAATTAAGGCTGCATGTTGCATGTAACATTTTGGTATTTGACAAAGTTCCTGAATTACATCTCCTTAGTTACTCAGTTTTCTACAATTAATGTCAGACATAAAATGTAACACACATTCATTTTTCTTCTTCACAATATATAAAATGATAACCTGCATCTTCTCTGCAGTTATTGAAGAAGGTATCACCAATATTATTCTTTGAAGTACTGGTCTTTCCTAATACTACTAATGTATATGCAACACCGTGGTGATATTTTTATCTTTAATCTCCAGTACCTAACATATTTGACAAAAAAAGTAACATCTACAGTTAGGTTTTAACGTGCAACCCTCATATCAACTAACCAGAGAAAATGGCATAAGCTAAATGAAACATAGTATTGAAATCCAGTATCTAAACACAAATATTTTAAGCATTTAGAATGAAAAAACACTACATAGTTTGAACATACCTTTCTGCAATAATTTGATCTCTCCATTTTCTTTCTTGATTTCATTCATTATTTTATGTTTCTTCTTCTCTTTTTGCTTCTTTTCCCTTTCTTTAACTTTGTCTTTGATTTGAGCTGAAATGCAAATATTTCACAATTAAGTAGGAACAGAAAACTAATTGTCACATACATGTTTCATATTACTCTTATGTAAGCTCTATTAAGAGGATAAAAGGAGGAGTTACAAGGAAATCCCAGTACTTATAATATGAAAAGCTAATATTTATCTGTTGCATAATCCAACATAAGCTTCTTTAACTCAGACAACTTTTGTTTCTCTTATGTTAGAACTGTACACAACAACCCAGAAGTTAACTGTAAACAGTTAAAAATTTTTGCTTACTGCTATACCTTCTGCTCTTATTTTGCATATGAAGTCAGCTCATTCCTTGAAATTCAAATTACATGCATTACATAAGAATTGAGGGGAAAAAAGACTACAATTTGCATTTTCCTGTGTGCACATCTACACTGGACACGTCATAACTATTTACACATCCTCTGAACTTAAAGGCTTTTGCAAGTAGCTTGGAATGACGACTTCATTTGTCAGCTAAAAATCTTTTACATTATGTTCACAGGCTACACTAACACATTAATAGCAGTCAGATATAATTAATAAAAATAAACAAAATGTGCTGTATTTGCACAGCCAGTGTAATTCTCTGGTGCTTCCCCTGCTCACCTACAATCAGCAACAGCTTACCTGAGCAGTCTCATTATCTATTTACTTTCTTGTCAAGTCACTCCGTGTTTTTAAATCCCTGACACACTAAAGCAGAGCCTTTAGGCATTCTTTCTGCATGCAAAATACTAGACCCAGAGGAATTCATCATTTCAAGAAGTAATCTTTTCAAGCCAAGTTTAGATTCACTTATGAGGTCAAGCATTTAGAGAAGTCATATCTTACTAAGCTTATATGCACTGCAGCCAGCACTTCATGCCTCCTGTCTTGGCCTGAAGCCAGTACCTGCTCCAAGAGTATACTGAGCTTTTTAACCTCCACAGGGAAAGAGGAAATCTGATTTCAAGCTTCTACATAATGTTATGCTTCAGAATGCTTTCTCAGTAATACAGCTGAGACAATCCTTATGTTTTATTCATGGTACTTGCATTATAAACCCCAAGTGGAAGCAAAGAAAAATCCAATTACTCTTCCTTAAGCATCTACATAAAACAGAAGCAGCAGGTATCTTCACTACTAACAAATCAGAAATATTCAATTCCAGAAGGCTATATAGAGTGGCCCCCAACCAAACTCTCATGAAACATGTTAATAAAGGTGCAAGGATTTGACAGTAATGCACATAAATGAATGCTCTAACAATGACTACACAGCATTCATACTTTTCCTTTTAGGAGTCTTCTAGTTAGGATACAGAAGTCAAACTCTTGCAGTTGTCAGGGTGAAGGGAAGAATGTATTTAAGAGAGAGTCTAAGAAAGTAAATAAAACCTAAGAGAGACAGCAGTTGAGATACGCCTGTTGTCCATCCACAGATCAAGATAAGCATCATGAAGAGAAGAGAAACTATGCTGGCACAAAAATGAGGAATAAGGTAGTTGTGCTTAAAGCTGTCTGAATACCTTTGTTCTAAGTGACTGAAACAGTCGTGTCCAAGAGCCTTCTAACAGCTCAGTGAGAAGGGACGGATGACAAAGCAGATTTGTGTACAGCAGACCATGGAAACCAAACAAGTTTTCCTAAGCAACACAAACCTTTCTAGGAATAGGTTAAGAAGGCATAAACCTTCCTCTCCAGATTGTCTTTACCCAAAAAGGAATCCCTAAGTTGTAAATCCCCCGCAACTCAAGAGAATGAAGTCAAAAATAAATTGTACAACAGGAGTTTAAGTAACACTCTGAAAGCAGACACTCAGCAAGTAAGCGGTAACACCAGGCTTGACTTCTAACCAGTGCTCAATGCTCGACTCATCCAGGATTACAATTATCATGGGAAGACCTAGATTTTATCTCCGCATTTTGGTATGCTTAAGAGGCACACTTGACTTTTGCTATCACTTACAAACCAAAGAAAGACTGAAGAGCATATACAAATGCTGAGCCTTGCTGAAAGAGGACAAAAGACTGAAAGAATCCTTTACTGCCAGTTCATGAATAGCATCACAGGCCAATGAATCTTCCAGCTTTGTCAGAAGCGAAACATAAGGACCGAGAACAAGTCAAAACCTTTTCAAGAGCCTCTAGTTTATTTTCACATCTAGAAAGCAATTAGCAGAGTCAATGGTGAAACCTTGCAGACAAGAGAAACAATGGAAGCATCCTGTGACCTCCTCCAGCAACAGCCACAAGCATATCACATCTGAAACCACTGCAAATGGAATGTAAACGAAGCTGAGGAAGGTTTGAAGTAGAGTTAACTTAACTGTTTCCCATCTAGAAATTACAGTACTGTAACAAAACCAGTGAACAGCCTGAGGCAAGTAAAGAACAGTTGAGAATCCCAATTTAAATGTACAAATTTTCAGATTTCCTCTCTCAAAGCTCACAAAACAGATTAGCAATAGTAGTTCTTAAAAAAACAAATACTGAAATAAAGAAAAAATTTCATACATTAAAAGAATCTGTGTCAAAAGTCTGTCATTCCATGGATTAACACCTGAACTTAATTCTCAGGCCAAATGTCTTCAGTTTACAAGTATTAATATGCATTTTCTAATCTGCCTTGCAGAACTCAAACACTACTCTCAGAATTCTGCAGATTATTCTCCTCAGGGACAGATATTCCATTTCACAGCTTTCAGTGGGATGCAGGGATAAAAATCAACCAAATTATTTTACTATTAACACAAGCTCTACTGCAGTCTAGCTATGCCTGCTCTCAAAGTCCATATATTTAGAAGCATCCAACAGTCATTACAGTGAATAAACATGATGGTAACATGCCTACAGCACAGACACCTTTCCAGGAAGGGCAAGTGCAATTCTCCAAGCCCAGTCTCCAAAACTGCTGCCATCACACAGTGCTGCCCAGCAAAGCCAATGCCGTTCAATAAAGGCCTGGAACTCTTTGAGACTTTCCAAAATGCCACAGACCAGCATCTCACTGAGTGTCTTCTCTAAGGCAAGGTAACAATTCCCTTCAGCCACACATAATTTCAGGCCAAATATTGCTTTTTTCAACCAAGAAACATGAAAATTCTTCATAAAAATCCTGCTTTAAAATAATTATCTCCAACATAAAGCAATGTACAACCTACATGTCAGGGAATAAACAACCAACAAGTGAGGCTGGCAAGTGAAAACAAGAAAAACTTGTTCTGTTGAAGTTATGGACACCTGGAATGCTCTTGTACAGCTTTTTTGACGTTTCCCATTAGGAGCTAAGACTGGTCTCCATTTCATTTGTCGGGCAACAGGATCACAAAGTAGCAAAAGGTGAGAGATGTTTATGCTAAGCTTTCCATGTACACACAATACTCTGCAGTTAGCCTTCACCAATACTACTCCTAACAAATAAAAAATAAAAAGAGTTTCTTGAGCTGGTGAAGGAACAGGATGAAATGAGTCCTCAGGGAAATAATTTTTCCCAAATACACACACCTCCTATGCCTTTACATACCTCTAAAGACATTAAAACTAAAAGCCAACAGTTTGAAATAATGTGTACCCTAGGGTAAAAATGAAAGAAATCTCTATCTTCATGAATTTTTTTTCCCCTATCAAAACACACTTTTACTTTGTATGATTTTGACAGAGAGTTACACTGCTCAGGAAATACCTGGTAACAGACTAAACAGAGTTTGTAAATACCCCCTACCACAGTTTAAAAAAAAAAATTAAAAAAAAATTCCAAGTACAGTAGGAATCAGCTATGCAAGTCCAGTAAGAGCAGAGCTTGATCCTTATTTTCAAGCTCTACTGCCTGGTGGGGTGGAGAAGCCTTTATTACTATGGAATTACTTATAATTCTGGTGGCAAATTGACCCTGCCTGGACACCAGGTGCCCACCAAAGCCACACTATGACCTCCCTCCTCAGCTTGGGGAAAAAAATTAATTTATTACCAATCAAAAGTAAAGTGGGGTAATGAGAATCATCTTCCCCCCACCCCTCTCTTCTTCCCAGGCTTCATTCCTGAGTTTTCTCTAATTTTTCTCCCTGAGTGACACAGGGGTTCTGGTCAGTTCATCACACATTGCCTCCGTTGCTCCTTTCTCCTCCTCTCACTCTACCTCTGCTCCACTGTGGGGTCCCTCCCACGAGAGACAGTACTCCACAGATTTCTCCAGTGTGAGTCCTTCTCAAGGGCTTCAGTTCTTCACAAAGTGCCCCAGTGATTAAGAGATTTCCAGACGTCTCATTCAAGTTCACAATATGAGTGTCACCACAAAGTCCATATTGTCTGGTTTTGATGTCACAGAAACAGTACACCCACCCACGAAAGAAATGCCACAACAGCAGTATATTAAAATAAAAAGAGTGCTATATACAGACAGGAAGAATTCTATTATGAAGAAGTGTTCTGCCTCACCTTCCAAAATGGCATCTGAAGAATGTTTTCATTTTGCACATGATTAACTGAATTAATTAAGAATGATATGCATACTTCCTCCTCAAATCCAAAAGCTTTTATTTTTTCTGGATGTTGGGCTAAGTACATAAATAAAAGAAATTGATATATACCGCATTTATATGTTAAACAGCCATTTACAACTAAAGGCTATAGTTAAAGTCCTCAGTTTCCTAACTCCAGAGATACCTTCTCATAATGACTGCAGTGATTTCCTGCAGTAGTAAATAAAGGAACACAAATTCACAGAACACACCAATCTGACTTCAGATATTTAATTAGTTGCCTCTTTTGCAAGCTTTCTACAGACAAAAAGGTAAATCAAGTACATGCTCTGTAGTGGATGGATTAGGTGACACGTGGTCACTGTCAGATAGGAAAATTCGCACCTTGAAGCCGATGCAAGAGCTCAAGCAAGTCCATTTCAGCACTGAAAGAGGCACGATGTTCAACCCTGTCAGATGCCAAAAGCTGCAGCTGCTTTGCATCAGTTTTCCAGATGGTAATCCACATTAGTAGTCAGTCATAGATTATGTTCAAAGTATTCTGCCTCTCTCCTCTGTTTGATTTAAGGGCTGTCACTGCACATGAGGCAAAATATTTACAGACTACTGCTAAGGGACACCATCAATATGGATAACACCAACAGCAGCCTAACTGAAAGGAAAGGGGGATAAGGAGGGGAGTACGAGAACATCAGTCACCATCCCTTCCATCAGCACTCTCTCATCACTTTAAACAAACACCCATAAAAATAAAACCTCAAGAAGCCATGCTTAACTGGTTATGCAGATACATGAAGTACATTTAACACCACTATGTTAACAGCTTTGACACCTGCACTTTTATTAGGTCCTACAAGGTACACTGCAGAGCAGGTTTCCTGGCTTAATGAAGACGAAAAAACCTGTACAGTATTTCCAAGACCCAAAAAAAACCCAACTCAAAAATGATAGCTTTCACTTTCCAATAACCAGGACTATCTGGCCGACACCCCTTTCAGTAATTTAAGTTTAAAATCCAAGATAAGACTAAAGAAATATTCTTATCTGGTGAGAACATTTCCCCAAGCTCTTCAGTGAATGGAAAGGAAATCAGTCCCCTTTCAGAATGAAAACACTTCCAAGAAATTGAAATCTAATCTTTACAGTTCCCAATTTCTCCAAGCTTCACACTTCTAAGGAGACTTTCTACATGCCGAACTGAATGAGCCAAGTTTAAGCTCCAGCACTGGGGAGTTGCATCAGAAATCAGTAACAGAGAACGTGACAGCTGCAAACAAGGCCTCCACGAGAGGTTTCAGATCAGATGTTTCAGCCTCCTGATCCTGTGTCAACTAAGAAAAAATATTTCATATTCTAAAATCCGAGCAAGCTTCTGCTGTGTAAATTACACACAAAACTGGATTCTGGGGTACAGGAGGGACTTTTTTCTCCAGCTTAGAAGGTGAAAGATTTTGTTCTGCCTAGCAAAGCTTCAGGTTATCTCACTGAAAAAGGGTCAGGGTCCCTCAGGAGAAAGATACACTGCTCCAAATTTATCTCAACATTGGATACTTACAGTTAATGTCACTACCAGCTCTGAAAACTAAACTGCATATACATCTCAAACATCTGAAGAAATCTGAGAAGGCCCTCTTCCTCTTGAATACCACATTTATAACCCTAAACACTTGCTAGATGTTGCTGCTTACAGTGGGGTATCTAAATAGAAATATATCAAAGAATTCATAAGAGAGTGATCAAGAGGCCTCACAAGCATGAAAACAACTGCTGAATTTAAGGAGTTCAACAAAGGTGAGGGGGAACTGGGTTAAGCCACATAGTACAAAAAAAAAGGCAAAGGAAATGGAAGCTAACAGAAGGAGGAAATGTTTAGCAGAAGAAAAAAAGGCAACAAAAGAAACAAGATTCATGGTCCCACTTCTAAAGAGGGGAAAAAGAAGATCCAAAGCTTTCTCCAATGTACTTCGGTAACACAGACTACAAAATGAGAATTCCACCAGATGCAAACCAAATATAACAAGACTGAAAAGTGCAACTTCTTAAAAGCCAAAAACCCAGAAGAGTCATGCAACATAATGCAAGAGTCATTAGAAGAGTCAGTGGGAAATGCTCACCTGAAATGTAATCTAATTTATCCTTCAAAGAAAGCAGGAGAAAGAACTGGGGGAGGGGGGCAAAGGGAGAAACAAACAACAAGAGCTACAGCACCATATTCAGCTTTCCCGCTCATTGGGGAATCCCCATCTGCAAGTTAAAGATACCAGTCTCATTTTGCAACTGCCTGTACACTGAGGTAATCAGCAAATGGATCACTGAAGAAAAAAAACGAATTCTGCACACAGAAATGGCATGAAAAGCAGAACTGATAGGTCATGCAACTGGATTACATCTTACAGCAAGCCTGCAGACCAAAACAAAAAACTCTGGGCAGGTGTCCTCTGATGAAGTGGGGAGTGGCTGAGCTGAGCTTTGCACTGTTATGAAAACAATTTCAACTATGAACTGCTAAAGCAGACTATCAGTTAAATGACTAACTGAATCAGCATAGTCATAACCTGAAACAGCAATCACTTTTGTCAGATTCACACCGTGTTTTAAAACAAAAATATTGCACAACCTCAAGTTCCACTATCAGAATGTACTTGACAAGTGAAATTTAAGCTTATTTTAAACAGCCTAAGCCTTGTATCTGGAGGATAAATCATGCATCTGGCAAAAGATTCTTTCAGGTTCTCTGCATGCTAGATCATGATCTCAGAAGGGTTCACTGAACTCCATTCATTTGATGGAATCACAAGCTGTAAGGCCTGGTTATGACTCTGCAACTTGAAGGTCTTTGCAATGAATTTAAGCACCGAGAAGTCTTCTAAATGAGGACTTGTTCAAGGAAGAAAATATAACCATTTTGAAGAGCTTTAAACACATCATCCATCTTGGCTATAAGCAAGCTTAACATCTTCCTATCACTTAGGAAAGAAAGGTGCCTCAAAACAAGGCTCTCTGATCTAGCAATCATTGCTGCAAGCAAAGGACAAACATCAGCTTCTCTCATCAGCACTTCTGAATGCTAGGTGAAAAATCTTCTCACAGTTTCCTCCTCAGTGTCAATATTCCTTATCATCATCACAGTAGATAAACTAGAATAAGGAAAATGCAGTTGTTACTACTCCAAGTCTTACGATGATGATTGTGCAAGGCCAGATCTCACATTCATTCACTCCGTGGCACTGCACACCCTGATTCCCTGTACTACCCTGTCTACACCACAGACCCAGCAACCTCATGAGACAAATGCTGCCATTCTTCCCCTGATCCCCCTAGCTCTGCTCCTCATTTTCTCTAGTCCTGAGATCTGTGCAGGCCCTCACCAAGTAAAGCTTTTTCTCCTGGAATCTCAACGGCCCTATGGAGCACAGCAGGCACACAGCACCCTCCTCCCCATTCCCCCAGGCACCAGCACCCTTATCAGGGCAAAGTCAAGTGTGAACTCCATCCCCTGTACCCACCTGCAAGGCATCTCCTCCTGGACTGCAAACAGGAGGATGGGGTTTTTCCATCCTCAAAGCCTCAAAACAACCACAGAACTCCTACTCATTCCACCTGCTTATCTCTTGGTATTTCTGCCTCTACACCTCTAATGTCCTCACTGGCACAATTTCCTTTCTGACAAGTGCAACACTGATACTTGCATCACCATGAGAGAAAAACAATCAATATTGTTAATTCCATGTTGCTGCTACTTTTCCACTGCATCAAAACAAAAAAAAGGTTGTTCAACTGCAGACTCCAGGAACAAGAAACTGCACTTGCCTGCATTAGGTCGATTTTTAGAGTGCATCAGAGCTGCAGGGTAACAACTTCTATGAACTCATCTCATTACACCTTAAGGGGCATATTTTTTCCTACTCCCCCATCCCACAAGTATTCAGTGTGTGCAAACCTCACAGCTTCTTTAATTACACAAAATCCTCTAAACTCACCCTGAAGTCGTATCTGTAGGCTGATAAAAATTTTCACTCTTCTTCCATCCTACCCTTCCTCTAACCCTCCTTGCCTTTTCTACAGCACCAAAGTATAATATCTTTTGCCCCAAAACAAGACCAGCATCATCTTCCTCTAACACAGCTTTTGCTTTTCCTCCCTCTTTCATGTCAGTTTCCCAAATTCACTCATTCCCCATTCACTCATTATATACTGCAACCACAGTCCCTATGGTATCTCCTTCCAGTCTTGCCATAGTTTCAGCACTTCCAAGCACAAGCCCTGCATATTCTACCCTCCCACCCTAATATGTCATTTCTAGTTTTCTACTGTGCTTAGGATTCTACATGTCTGCCTCCCAGCCATTCTTTTCTCCCTGCATCACAACTGCATTTCTCCCTTCCTCTCCGCAAAGTAAATTATTCACAGGATTAACAGCACAAACCTGTTCTTTAATCTACAGTCAAATACTGAACCACTTTTAAAAGGCTGGCTGCTCTCAGCTCAGTGCAACCTTCACTTCCTTACAGCCTTCTCTGCAAAAATATAGTCTAATGAACATAAAGTTCCCGATTTATATAAGAAATTGTGCCACAACATTTTAGGTGTAGAAACTACTTCCTCTAAACAGAAATGTGGAGACTCAGATGCCAAACGTTTGCCTTGAAGAATTTATTTGCTGTGTTAGGTTTTCGCAAAAAATCTGCTCTGAGCAATCAGCAACTAAAAAGTCAAGAACCTGCGCCTGTCAGTATTTAAGTTCCAAGAAAATATCCTTTCCAGACACAAGGTGCAGAATCTCCTCTTTAAAGACAAATCACAATTCTTCAATTGACACCATCACCGTCAATTTCTTTTACCAATGTGAAAAAACACTTCATTATTATACATTGTGATATATTGTTATTGTAATATTTTTCCCATAGATTTATTAACATGGCTGTGTAACACTGTTAGGACACTGTGGCAATCTTATTGAATATGGTTATTAATTACATAGCTTTACTAGAAGGATATTGGGTGAGCTTCTTAGCAACTATCCTTGAAGACAAGAAGGTTTCACCAACGTAATTTCTGAAGACTTTTTCCAAGTCACCTTTTAACAGGAACAAGCATTAAAATGGAATACTTGAAAGCACTGAAATGAGATACTTAAAAACCACTTGTATACTATGAATCTAGGTAATTTAAAAAAAAAAAATCAAAGGTAAGTAAATCATAAACCAAGATGCTCACGGTAAATTAGTAGAAAATGCAGTAAGGCAGCCAGACAACATAATCAATAGACAAAAAGGCATATTGATATTAATAAGATTTCTCTACATGCTTGTCTGATCCTACAAACACAGCCATAGACCACAATCAAAGAAACCTAAGTCTACAAAACAGCTACAGTTTATCTCTCCTTTGAAAGAAAGGAAACTTGCTTAAACTGGGTAATGGAGCACGTGTTTCAAATTCTTCATATTTCAATGTAAATGCAAAAGCATCAACATCTGGTTTAAGGTCACTGGAGACTGGGAAAGGACAAAGCGGAAATAAAAGCATGTATTCTTGTACTGTCTTTATATATTCATGCATTGTCTTTTACTTCCCAAGATTTATTGCTGATCACAGCAGGAATCCAAGCAAGAATCCGGCCCAACATCTTGTTCTACCTCGTATGGCCATTTTTGTCCAGCACCACTAATAAACTAACCCAGCACTCCTCCCCTTCTCCTGAAGGCCTCAAGCATTCATTGGAAGATGTGATCGTCAGGAAATAAAGCAAACCCGAAGCAGCAACTAAATGAGATTTCAAAAGCCCAAGTAGCTGAATTTTAACTGAATGTTCTCTAGTACTCAATGACTTAGCCTATAAAAATTAACAGCCTAATAAACGAGATCATTCAGGATTTAATTTTAAATTGGGGGGGGAGGGGGGTTGAAACGTGTTCTCCATTTTTCCCCCAATTCAGTTTTGTTCGCAGATTTCTAATAAATTACTCGGCACCCTTATTTCCCTAATAGGTAAGAAAACCCAAGGCCTCTGGCAGCTTCTGGCTGACGCCATCGCTAATTCCACACCCCCTTTTTTTGACAGGATTGACGGCGGACTGAGCCGCCGCTGCCTTCCCACGAACTTACACAACGCCGGCGGTGTGTGACCGGGTCCCGCACTGCCCGCAGCCCCCGGCCCGGCATCACAGCGCCCTCCTGCTCCCGCCGGGCACCTCAACCGAGTCCCCCCCCGCTCTTCCTGCCCCTTCCAGCGCTCCCTCCCCGCCCCGGGCAGCCCGCGCTGCCCCGCGCTCACCTTTCGGGAACAGCAGCTTCACCTCCCCGTTCTCCTCCCGGCTCAGGGCCCCGCCGCCATCTCCCGCCGCTGCCGCCAGCACGGGCAGCGCCCCGTGCTTCCTCCTCTCCTTGTCCCGCTTTTCCTTGGGCCTCTTGGGCTTGGCGCTGCCGCCGCCCCCGCCGCCCCCCGGCTCTGCCGCCAGCGCCAGGCGGTGTCGGTGGTGGCGGTGCTGGTGCTGCGGGTGGGACGAGGACGGGGAGGCGGACGGCGGCAGCAGCACCGCGGGCGGCAGCAGCTTCCGGGGCAGCGGGGCAGGGAAGGCGAAGCCCCCCGCGCCCGCCGAGGGGCCCGAGGGCAGCGCAGCGAAGCCCCAGGGCGCGGGGCCGCCGTAGCTCGGCACGACCGCGGGCAGCGGCTGCTTGGCGCTCCCGCCGCCACCGCCGCCCCCTTCGCCGTTGACGCGCTTCGCGCCCTTCAGGCTCCGCTCCTCGGCTCCCTTCACCTTCTTGGCGGCCGGCTGGGACCCGCGAGAACCCTTCACGTCCGGGGCCGCCCTGGCGCCGAGCGACTCCTGCTCAGGGAGCGCCGCGCCACGACCCGAGCTGGGCAGCTCCGCCATCTTGGGCTCCGGCGTCTATTTACTCTCGACTCGCCCCAACCGACAGCACCGGGAGGGCGGGGCGGCGGCCCCGCCTCGACCAATGGGCGGGGGAGGTGCCGGAGTGACAGCGGAAGCGACCAATCGCGAGGCGGGGAGAGGGGGCGGGTCCTGAGGGGATTGGGGGCGGCGAGCTCGGCTGAGTGCGCAGGGAGCGCGGAGGGGCTGAGGGGGCGGGAGGGGAGCGGGGTGAGGGGACGGGGGCACGTAGGGGGCGGCAGCGCAGCGGAGGCGGCTCTCCCGAGAAAGCCGTTTGTTTGGGAATAAGGAAGGTTGGAATTAGTGCCCATCCCGGGCGTTTCGTTAATGCCTCAGGTTTTGGGCTTCCACTGCTGTGGGAATCGCTGACCGGGATGTCGGCAGCCCCCAGGGCTGCTCCTGAGAAAGGCACTTGTTTGGGATGTACGAAAAGTTTGGTCTAGCGGCGTTCCCGCCGGATGTATGGCAGTGTCCCGGGAGGCGGTGCAGCCGATCCCTCGGGATGTCCCGGAGCCGGGAGGGTTGTTTCATCCAGCGCTGAGTCCCAGCGGCGTTCCTGGCTGAGCCCGAGCTGTCCGCGCTCTCCCGCATCCTCGGAGGGAGGCAGATAAAGCCTGGAAGCTCTCGAGGGCCCGATGGGAGGAAGGCAGCCGCTGCCGAGGTCAGCGGCTGTGCGGGATGCCGGGGCCATCGCGCCGGGATAGGCGGGATGTGTCACCGGCGGGATCACCGACCTCGGGGCAGCGGGGAAGGGATTGAGCTTATTGTCCCGAACAGGAGCCCCCCAGCCGTGCCTTTGGCACCCGCAGCTGCCACAGCCGCGGTTCGGGTGCGGACCGAAATTCCCCCGAGTCCTCGTGTCAGCGGGAAGCGCCACGGAAATAAACAGGAGGTTCCTGGAGCGTTGGCATTGCCGGGCTCCTGCTCTGGTCAGTCACTCCTGAGGGGCTCCTCGTTGCGGTGGGAAGAACAGAGGCGCTGCCACATTAGACTGTACCTGGCAGACTGCAGCCGGATCAAATTGCTCTGTGAAGTTTTGTACGTGATGTATCAGCAGACAAACAAGCTTTAAAGATTGGATTTCTTTGCTTCACAAACCATTTTCATTTGAGCTGACACTGATCAGCCTCAGAATAAGCTCCTAGTGCTTGGGCTATCACCTCCTGCCTTTCATTTTCTTTGGAAATTGTAAACCAGGCTGAGTGCTGTTCAGTGTTATCTCAGCAGCAGTGAAGAATAAATTTTCTATATCCAGACAACTCTGCCTTTTCTTCAGATGATTCAAGTTTCACTACTGTGAGAGTGGACCCTCAAACTGTATTTCTGGGCATGATGGGGAAAATGGCATCTGTGTCAAAGCACAGGAAGAACATTTCACAGCACATATTTGAACAGTAGTAAACTCATATCCAATCCCAGGCTGAAATTCAGGTGCAAATCTGTCCATACCTATGTAGACTAGTAAAATAGAATAGACCTGTGAGTATGAAGGTCAGCTCCCTCAGAAATGTTTTATTTGTATAAGTAGGTGAGAAAAACCTGTGCATTTTAATAGACAGGTCCCTTTTCCAGGTTAAGTAAAGGTGGCCCATCCACCTTAGTCAAAATCAGTGGGTTTGTCTCAGTTGATGTTACAGCTGCCATGTCACGCATATGAGCCCGTTGATATCCCTATATACCAGTCCTTCATGGAAACTGGATTGGGGTGACTCCAGAGTGAGAATTTGAGGCACCTCATGGCACTATCTCAACTTCACTTGAACAACCAAGTTCATCTTTCTTCCATGCTGTTATTTACACCAAATCAACAGTATATTAAGTTCACTCAATAAACTTCAGATAAGCCACAACTTTGTATTAACCTCTCACTTTCGGGGGCTTTGAAAAACAGAAGAGCAGCATTTCTTTTATTTTTAACTAGATTAAATCCATGGGCTTTCTTTCAGTTCAAGGAACTTGATCATAACCTCTATGAAATGCCAGTCACCTAAGAGAACAACACCAGTTTTCTCCATGCAGCAGGTTCAGCAAGATTTATTAGGCTAATGAGGCTAGATAGCTGTATAAATAGCTGAATATCTTGATATGTGCACTTATATCAATGTTAATAATGAAGATAAATCTTCATATTTCTGAACTTCTTATTCAGACTGCTTGATGTCTAAAAATTGCATTGAATTACAATGCAACGTATAAATATGAAAATAAATATGAAGACAAAACTGGTGGGAGGAGAAGTCATAGCCCGACACTAGATGTAAAAACTGACAAGTAACCTAATAAATGTGCAGCAAACTTTAACAGCTGACAATATGCTACTAAGCTTAGGTCAAGCTGAAGTTGTTTCCTTTGCTCTTTGAAGTAGTATAGTGTGCTTGTAAGCATAAGCCAAGTTTTTATTAGCGAATCCTTTATAAAATTCAGCTGGAACAAGATGACAGAGTACCTATTGCATGTAATTGCTGCTTGTTGGAAAGCAGTGTGAGTAATGTTTGGAGGTGTTGCTGCTGCTATCTCATACCCATTTGTCACCAGGGGAAGTTACAGGGTGTTTGAAATCCAGGAGCCAGCTCTGTGTCAGGGATCCCAGGGCTGCCGCACGCAGCCAGCCCGGAGGGCACACCGGAGGAGCGGGCGTGGTCCCTGTCACTTGTGTTGTCACCAGTCAGATGCATTAAAGTGCTCCACCATACCTGTGGTGTGCACCCATTCCAAAATATTAAAATTAAATTTCAAGGCATCTTCTGTACTACTTCTTTTTACTTTAATTAAACCTCTGCCCGCTGGTGCATATACTACAGGGAGACACTTCTGAATGAGACACAGACAATAAGAGAAACACCAGAACTGCTTCAGAATAAAGAGTGTCTTTGAAAAACAGGGGTAAATACAAGCAGTATACCTTGTGTAAAATACAGGTTAGAATCACAGATTTGTTCTGTTAATAGGAAAGAGTGGAACCTATATGCTTAAAATGAAATTATACAATCCTGAGAAACACTGTCAAAACACTGCCCCCCCAAAACAAACTACTACAGGAAAATACAGTAGCGTCTCATACCACAACTCCAGTGCCTTTCAGTGACTGCAGGGAGATGTGTGAACTGGGAGAGCCTTTGTGGGGATCAGTCCTTGGTGGAGGGATGGCATCACAGTGCAGAGTCCCCAAACACAGAGACCAGGGAGCTTATCTGTTTCAGCAGAAGTCTTTAAACTGATTATGGAAACCATATCAATGTGCTTTTGTCTATAATTTTATATGCACTTAGGGAAATCCATGAGGATTTTCTAGACATGAAAACCTAAACAAGGCAAAACGGTAGAAATGCCAGGCACAAGACTCTCCAATATCCAACATACATTAAGGATAAGCTTCCCAGATTATTAGCCTGCTTATTGCAAATGTGTTGTCATTTTAATTAGAATAGTTAAGAAATGCTGATATAAATAGTTATTAATCAAAACATTTATTTAAATCTCTACCTTGTTTCAGTAACTGAGGAAGCTAAACAAGTTAGTGTGTATGCTCACCTAAACCTAGTCGAATTTCAGACATCTATAAAATAAAAAGCCGAGTGTAAGTTCTGCACAGAGGCTGAGTTACAGTGTTTTGGCTTTATGCTCAGCTGCCTGCCATAGTGATGCTCTGTCACCTTACTCAGGTCTCCAAATAGAAAAACAGTTTTCAGAAATATTATTTAGCCTCTTTATAGTTCCAAGAGTTTGCTCTCCATGTGCTTACTTCCTTGGTTTGGCATCTGCTCAGTTCCCAAGTCAAGCATGGAAATGGTTGTGCCAAGCGTAAATTGAAAACATTTGATAACACTTAGACATCCTTATGCTGGTTTTTGTCTGCAAGATTAGCTAAATGTAATTTTTAATGCTATTCACATTTTCTTGCTACTCATTAAAAGTCAGTGAATTCACCTTTGGAAATGAAGGTGAAAACTAACCTTATGTGCACAGAAATGTACCAACAAAGGTGGTTTCATCAAACAAAATGTCATTGACTATGGAAAATGAGGCTCTTCTAAAATAAAAGTTTTCATAACAACCAATGACAAATCCAAATACTTCTGCAATTACCACTCAAACAATTGAACTAAATGAGGGAGTGGGGAGTAACTTGGCTCATAACTGGGAGCTGCTGACAGCATGACAAGCCTTGCTGCAGGGAGGTAGAACTGCCCCCTCCTGCTGTTGTCCTTCACAAGGGACCGTATCCCCTCACCTAAGGAATGGGAACGTGCAGCCCGACATCTTTTGATTAAAGAGGTGACAAAGGTATATCCTAAATAGCCTTTTAATTTCCCCTCAGAAGCAGTGGATGTCTCTTCACTGACTGCTGAGGGGTAGTGGGTTAGACATTTGGCAGAGGGGCAAAGCAGACAACTGGGGACAGTCATGTTTTTTATTACACTGTTCATCTGCCAGCATTTTATAGAATCCATAAAAACCACAAAAGGGAGTTTGCACTTCAGTGAGGATCTACAGTACTTGTTTCTCATTTCATGTTTTTTTTTCAAACAGCTACATATTACTGCTCTAACAGCTCTACAGATTTTACAACTATTTTTCTCAGTTGTGTTTAACATATGAAACACCCCAGCTCCTGTATTTCTTTTTTTTTTTTTTTTGAAGTGTAATATCAATCACAGCAATAGAGCAAACTTGGAAAGCCTTGATATATACAGTTTCAAATGATATCTTCTTGCAGTTGAAAAGATAATTTGCTTTGCCGTTGCCTTCGTAGCATCCAAAAAAGATTTAGACTATTTGAAAGGTCTTTTGGATTTTTCAATACAAAAGGAACAAAATAACTAAAACAAGTATGGAAACAAGAGGATGCAAGTTAAGCAAAACTATATTTCCTTGTGTATGGAGGGGAGGAGGAGAAGGTGGATAAAAGACTTACCCATTTCCGTATTTCAGTAACTATTAATTAAGGTATTAATTTTCTTCAAGTGAAGCTGCTGGTTTGCGAAACTGCATTTTTTACAGATTAACAACCTCCTCACTGCAATTTGCGATACCTGAATTCCCTGCTGTGCTGCACAGCTCTATACAGATACTTATACAAGTAATAATTTTTTCATTTCCCTTAGAATCCATTAGAGCCACCTTCACCTAAATTCTTTCAGAGTCTGTCTACTCCCATATTCATTCCCTATATCCTGGCTGCATTTTAAAAATACAATACAGTCCCTAACCTAACCTTGCAGTGTAAATACCACTAGAACAGGGCTGCTGCTGGCCCTGTCCTGGGTGAACAGGAGACCATGGGAGAAGGGCTCTTTCTGTGGGTTGTGCCTGGAAATCACCATCTTTTCCACTTCTTGACGCTCCAGCTGCAGGCCACTCCAAACATAGAAGGATCTGCAAGTCTTCCCTTTGCTTCAGCAGGCACAGGGATCAATATCTATTTGCTATAACAAGGAGTTACAGCAGCTGCATTTCCAGGAACAACTAAGCTGAGCTGTATCTGCCTGGGCTGAAAATAGCCCCATACCTCATCCATTCTTTCATATTGGCCTGGAAATTATATGGGAGTCTCCCAAAAGGAAACTCTGAGGACTTCTCAGGTGACTGTGGATCCAGTTTGGTTTTGACTAAGGGGTTTTTTCATTTAAATTTTGACATAGCCTCAGTTATATGTATTTAAGATAACTTCCCACCCAAACCATTCTGTGGTTCTATGAAAGAAAAGCCATAGACACTCCCAAACTAAACTTCAAAATACTTATTCCTTAACAAGCACTTCTGGGAGTATGCATACCCCTTATTGATGCCAGAGTTCAAGTCAATGAACTGAAATCATATGGATTTACAGATGGTTTTTGTTCCCCTATTCCTAGAGGCTCGTAGAATGACTAACAGATCACAGAATGGCCATAGAGTGGTTTGGGTTGTATAGGACCTTTAAGATCACCTAGTTCCAACCTCCCTGCCATGGGCAGGGACACCTTCCACTAGACCAGGTACCACTAGACTCAGAGCCCCATCTGACCTGGCTTTCATTTGGAGTACATTTAGTTCTAGGAAATTCAGGTCTTGTTTTAGAGACTGGCACTCATTTGTAGAGTAGCAGTTTATATTTTTAAATGCATATGTAAAAAGAAAATAAACAGCTACTTACAGGTAGCAGCTAATCCTTCACTGCTCACCTCAGCTTCTTGCTCACATAAACATCATCTACATGGAAAAATCCACAATAAAGAGGTTTCAGTCTATTCACAAATTTTATTATAGAGTAGAGGCAGCAGCTCTTTAGATCGGTGGCCTTGGTGATTCCTGGAAACAGTTAGTTCAGGACTAACTGCTGCAAGTAAAAACGCATTTGCCCTGTCGTTCTTGGATTTTCTCATATGCATCAATGTATGTGGAAGATAATTGTACCTTTCTAGACCATGGGATTAGGAAAGGATCTCACAGTGATCTCAACCCTAGATTCCCTACTGCAGGCAAGGTTGAAGTGGAAGATACTGTACTTCTCATTAAAACA
Source organism: Platyrinchus mystaceus (assembly GCA_035041135.1). Classification (NCBI taxonomy): domain Eukaryota; kingdom Metazoa; phylum Chordata; class Aves; order Passeriformes; family Tyrannidae; genus Platyrinchus; species Platyrinchus mystaceus. Next base: position 11,357,515 of record JAWWLV010000045.1, read on the forward strand.
TATTTACATTAAATAAAGTCACCAAAAAAAGTTCAAATATATGTACTGGATGGCAGTTGGGGGCTTTAGGAACCACTCAGGATGGAATGAATAACATCAGTTTAAATCTAACACAACACTATCAGCCTTAAATCATGGTCTTGAAATGGGAGATAACCTGGCTCCTCCCAGCCTGTTTACATGAAAACCCAGTTGTACCCTACCTTGTTGCTTGTACAGTCTTGCCCTGGCTTAGAGGCAGGAATGCTGAGCCTACATGGTGAATAGCTCCATTTCCAGTAAATGTGCAGGACAGATTTGCCATCTCACCACAGACTCTGGCCCAGAGGCTGCTCCCAGTGAGCTCCCTTGTGCTGGTCGCTTCTGATGCTTTGAGTTAGTGAGGACGGAGAGAGAGAAGCAGATGAAAAAAATGCTTCACATGTAAAATGGATCCTAATTACTCAAAGAAGAGACACTGGGAAGTGTCATAACACCATTGAGATAAAAATTGCAATAAATTCTCCAACCAGCCTTCTGAACTGTATAACTGAAGTGTGCAGGAAGTGTACAAGAAGTGACCTACCCTGGTGTCGTATCTCTGGATCTTACTGCTACATATACTGTGGTGTCTATCAAAATGAGGATTTGTTCCAAGGTTTTAGATATAGACAGGTGCTTGATGCACTCTATAAGAGTACCTTTAATGAGTTATGAGGAATTCCTTAGAGCACACCACATGTTCCAAAAGTGGTGAGGAGAGGAGCCCTGAATTCCGAAACACAAAGCATTCAGTTTAGTGGCAAACACTGCTCCTTTCCAAAATACTTCCCCTGTGATCTGGGACTGTGGACAGGCCCAAAGGAGGAGCTGCCTCTCAAGGAGCCAAACCCCTCCTTGAGGCAGGGTTGAGCTCAGTTTTGTAGACTTATGTGGAAGATTTATCAGAGACTTTTGGCTCATGTAGCCATTCTGAATTATCACTCAGAGAAGGTTGGCAGGTGCCTGAAGTCCAAAAGAGGCCTGATATCTTTCATCATTTTAATTACAAGACTAGATACCCCCTTTTTTATGAATAAAGGAGTCTGAGACCATCCTCCCTATTGTGGAATAGCTGCCTGAGTGAGGATTCACTTTTTCTAAATAGAACATATGACAGGCAGAAATGGCAGAGAAGTAAATTCACAGCAGCTTTGACCACCACACTGTGTCCAAGCTATAAAGAACTAATTTATCTTTAGAAATACTTTTGCAGGGTCCGAAAACTTATTTCCAAAAAGAGTGAATTTAGGTGAAAAAAACCTACTTGAGTAGTGTTCTTCCCAGCATAACTGAACTTGTATTGATTTGCTGTCCGAGGACACAAAAGGGGAAAGAGCTGCTCAGCAACACTTTTCAGAGCTATTAGGTGTCTCACTAGTCATAAAGTGTAATAAAGGTTGATTTACATTATAAAAAGAATTACTTGCATTGCTTCCTTCTTATCAGTGATTTACATGGCAGCATGCAGATAAGGATATATTCATTATATGGCAATGGTATCATACAGTGCCCCTGTTCAGGTATCACTTTGAGGTCTCAAAATCTGTGTGACAACAGATGGCTTTCTGAACTTACCACTCTTCATCTCTGCCACCCACTCCAGAACATTTCAAGTCAGTTTATCCTTGTTAAGTCCCACCACCAATTTTTCTCCTACCCTAAGGAGCAATCTTTCCCCGGGCCTGATCAGGCAAACCCAAGAGGCTGATATTCAATTGCTCATTTTGCAGAAACTCAGACCCACCAATTTGTTTAAAGAAGAGTTTCCTTGTGCTGCATTCCTGTTACCCAACCACACCTCTCTGCCCTTCTGAGGAGCTTACAAAACTGGGAACCTGCTCAGCAAGTTCACTTCAACCTTTTATTACCCACAGGCAAAGGCAGTTTCCTCCTTGTACTTGCTACAGTTCAGCTCTTCCCGCCTTTCTCCTCCAGGGCTCTTGTGCTCCTTGTTCTTACCAACCCTGCCACACTCACTTCTTACCACACACCAAGCAGAGATCAGGACATTTTATGAGCATGTTTTGGATCACTTTCTCTATCCAGGCAACTTGTTTCACTTTTGAAGTTCTCACAAATTTCTTCCCACAGATCCCATGACCTGAGCTATGACTCATTTTTTAATTAACTTCCATAAAAATCAACATACAAGTGCTTTTTCAGAAAAGCTCGATGGTATGGGCTGTTCACATTAATGGGAAATGCAACACTTGATTCTCCACTGCAGTTTACAAAGAGGCTATTTTAGCTTTTAATTGTCTCAAATGAAACAGATCAGAAGCTACATTACTGTTTTTTAAAAAAATTGCCATCCTTTCACTGGTGGGTTCAACTGTGTCCAGATACCAGAGTAACACATGGAATTAAGACTGTATCAGGGCCAACCCTTCACTTGCAGCAGAATAATTGTGTTCAGTGCATTCAAGAGTGAAATCCAAAAATGAGAAGTGAACTGGGCAGTGCTGATGAATTGTGTAAGCAATATTACAAAGTTAAATATTCACCATAAAGCATATCCATATTGGAGATACAGCAAATAAAAGAACAGCTAAAGCAAATGGACACCAGAGGCCTGGCATATTTCCTCAAAATATTTGTGTCTTCCTCCTGCCAGCTTCCCCAGACTCATTTGAACAATGAATATACTGTTCAATGTGAAAACAGCAAGAAAGCAAATACAAATTTGAACAAACATAACATATTTGGAAAAACTCAGATTATTAACCTGATTTTTTTTTTCTCCTTTTAACATTAGGCCAGAGATGTAGCAGGTAGATAATATACCGGGATGGAACCACACACCAGGCATCTTCTGGTGAAGAGTGAGCAGAGTCAAGTACACAGAAAAGCTCCACACAGTCTTTGATACTCCACGTTTTAACAATGGGACTCTCTTTAATTCAAGTCCAGCTCTTCCTTTGACTTGACAGTCAAGCTCTCCATGGGACTTTGGCACTACCTGCCCAAAAGATCAATTTCCTTACCTGCCTGTGATCTTTTACACGAAGGACTGTAACTCTGCAGATCAAAGTGGGAACTGTAGATGTGAAAGACAACTTCCAGCTCACTAGCTGAAATCCATGGAGCTCAGCCATGCTGCCAAAGACAGAGCTAACCATTCTCCTTATGAGTGCCCCAGAACTGCAAACAGACACACACTAAACCCTGCAGATGAATGGCTGCATTGAGCTCACTATGGCTGTTTACATGCACAAGGTAAGTAACTTCACGGGATTTAAGCTGAAATGCAAAACTAATTTCTTACTTTGGCCTCACCACAGTAAGTTTTTCATGCAGTGTCATTTCAGAGGCAACAGTCAAGATGTTAAAGAAATCGAATGTTACAGCAACAGTGACCAAATAGGTCAAACCAGAAAATGTTTTCAGCTAAGTCTCTTCAAGGAAAGACCATTTACCCCAGCAGTTCAGATTGTGAGATTTGAGCAAACAGGCAAACATTTTGTTTACTCACTGTTTTAAGACTGCAAATACTAAGTTTTCCATGTAGTCTTAGAAGGGATGAAATGAAGCATTTGGTACAGATCTCAAGGATACCACAGCACTGAAGCCAAGAAAAGAGTATTTTCTACCTCTGTTCGGCCCAACACCTGACAAACCTGTGTTTTAATTAAGTGTATGCACTGAAATGCTTAGAAAAAGTAACATCAGAGAGAGCCTGACTATTACTGGATGCTACTAAGCCTATTAGAACCACTTTGCAGACTTTCTGTCTCAACAGGCTCAAGATCCATTGAGGATTCCAGGGCAGTCAGTGTGTTGCACTGGCTTGTCCCAGCTCTGCCCTGTCCCATTCATGCATTCAGCTCTGCGTTTTAGCCCACACAGGAGAACCTTTCCTAGAAGCTGTTTCCACTCCTCAATTGAAGAGCATTTTGAGATTACGAGAAAGGCCCTTCTTAGGTGAAGGGCTGCAGTAATTGCAACTTGTTCATTTATACCCTGGAGATGTTACTCCTTTCTCAAGCGTTGAAAAAAATTCACAAAGTAGTTGGGTGCAATTGTGTCTGAGTATTTGCTCAGTTACACTGTCCAAAGTCCTCAACTCCTTTTTCCTCCCCAAACTCCCCTTGTAATATTCATTACTAGCCTTTCCCTAGTCTAACTCTGGCTTGCTGGATTCTCTCTCTCTGACTGCAGAGTGCCAAGGTTATGCTGCAGGCAAGAGCTTCATACGTGGGTGCTTCCCAACAGTCTGATCTACAGCTACAACTACTCTGGGAGCAGCACGGGGTGATCACACTGCCCAGTCACTGCATCACACCTGATCTCATTCTTTCTTTTAGAGATCTGTCTCCAAAGAAACCCAATCCAAGAATTTCAATGTACAAAAATCCAGAGGTAATTCTTTGGGTTTTTAATTTTTCTTCCCAGTTCCCCCATTAGAAACCTCTTTAAGGAAATTTACATCTAAACACAGCAAATTTTCCTAACAGATAAGAAATAAAAATGCTGATGCAATGCTCTAATTACTACCAAAATAGAACTCTACCTTCCAAATCAATGCAAAACCTAGAATATGCTGCGTAACAGAGATAAGCAATGATATTAGTAGAGGTCAGCTTTCTTCTTAGTCTTCAGAATTCACATTTCTAAAACATGGAGAACTCATTCCTCTTTTGATGTGATAATTGACTGCATGATTTGTTCAATATTAATACATTTAGAAAAAAATAAGAACTGGAATATTAGAAAAATACTGAAGGAACAAACAAGCTAATGCAGTGGTTATGAATAAGAATAGCTGGATTGAGTATCATTACTTTGCTACAGTGATCAAGTCAATTGTATGCCCAAAAAGCTGCACTTCAGAGATGAAAGTTGAAGACTGTTTTCAGAAAAATTAATGTGGAAGACCGGAGTTAAACAGGACTGATTTCAATACATGTACGAAATTACCTGATCTAGATCTGTATTCGGTGATAATTTGCAAGCTAATGTAATACTTTAAACTCCTTTAGATTCCATTTCAAATAAACCACAAGAAAGGTGCTGTTAAGATTGGATAATATTTCCAAGTTATGACGTGAAATTCCCCAGTGTACAGCACCCAGCCCTGCAGTTATCTCTGTACCACCCACAAGAGTGGATACAGAAAGTAATGACATCGGGCAGGTTTCACCTTGCACTTAAAATCGTCAGCTTATCTGAAATACAACAGGTGAAAATATAAAACTCAGATGAACATAAGCAGGCAACAGTGAATTGTAAAACAGCTCTGTCAAAGGGCACAGAAATCCATACAGGACAATTGCTGCTAAAGCAAAGAAAGACTGCAAAATTTCTGTGACAAACTCAGTCTGGAATATGATCCAAATCCATGCAAATCTAAGGGGAAAAAAGATGAATCCGCATGTTCTTTAATTAAACATTGCCAGATGGCCTGTATATAGTGCACAGATTTGGGTCAGCCTTTGCTCTAAGTGAAATTCATATGTGAAAAGCAGAAAATCTACTACTTGCACAGTTCTGTATTTGCATGGTAGACAAACATGGAAATGATCCTTGAAAAGTACAGCCAAAACATATTTGGAAATTTTCTTATTTAACTTTTTTTCCCCCAAAAGTCACAACAATTTGGACTGTCCAGGGGTGATGACAGCCCGTCTTACATTACAAAACCGCAGCTCTGTAAGAGTGAAAGTCTAAGCTAATCATCCACAACACAAGGGAGGGGAAACAAAATTCAGGCCAACTTTATTCTGCCAACTGCTGGACAGTCCAGATTTCTGAACTGTTTACAAATCAGGAATATAGTTGATATAGGTTATCCTAGACGGCATATATAATTGAAATATTTGTTTTTAAATGAATAATTGCAAAACTACATCCATGGGAAGTATTTATAGCACACACAGTTCTCTGAAAGTGCTCCCCAGCTTGACAGTCTATCACATGTACCAAGCACATGGCAATTAATTCACAGTCAGAGACAGTCACTGCAAGTTATGTACCTTTTGGAAGTTACTACAGGGCTGTTATCTGGGCAGCTAATGCTCTCTTTTAGCAGAGAGGCCCTAAAGGTACAAGTAGTAAATTAGACATAATGTTTCCATGGCTAAAGTCCAGATTAATAGTTTCACTACCTAAAATGAACATTTTTCCTTTAAACACCCTTCTCTGCTTCTCTGGCATTATTGCTGGCCAGAACTTTTAAAGCAGTTACTAAAAGTAAAGCCCTGAGTGTCAGTATTTTGTTCAAGTATGAGATCTACAAGCAAAGCCAGATTGCCACACTTCACTCTGTTTCACTTCACTTCTGAACACGGTTTTCTTTCCTAAGAGTAAAAACACCCACAGTGAGATTTTTACTTTCTTTAATTTAAAGATTGTATTACAGAAAAGTTTAATAAAGGAATCCTTATAAGGATTAACTCTTGACGTAATATATTGCCAAGATACAGTGTAGCTGCAAGGGCTCCAGGTGAACCTTCATATAAGTTGCTTTCTTACATACACAGTCGTTGAACAACAAAAATGGTATTCCCCATCTGTAAGAGAAGACAGTGGTATTGAAACAGTCCTTTTACCAGTGTGTTCTGGTTTTCCCAAATTAGAAACACGCCATATTAAACCTGTAAAATCCTACTGTACAGAAAGGTGACAGAGATGAGTTTTCTAAAGACTGCAACTGATGAAAACACTAAAATGAAAACTAAGGAGTGTTGATTACGCAAAATGGTTTCTCTTTTACTCTCAGGTCAAATATACTAAGAAACGTACAAATATTTTTGATAATCTAGTTCCAGATGAACTCAAAACACTGAAGTAACATATACAGGCTAAGAGAATTCAATACTGTTCCAAGGCACTTACTGAATCTCCATGACTAGATGAAAACCAGAACAAATTAGGTCTGACAATTAAACAGTATATAATATAAAAATAACCTTTTGCTTACAATTTACAAAATGTATTACAATCTTTATCTCTGCTAACCTGCAATTCTGGCTGTGTGTGTCCAGCAATTTTTGTAAAAAACCCCAGAAACTATTTTCTAAAACTTCAGGGCAAATAATTTACAAATAAGGTACACAAAAATTTAGATCATGCAGAGATTTCTTACATCTTCTGTTAATATTTTATGATTGCAACTTTATCAAATTATATACTTACTTGCCCTGTACATATACAAAATAATGCATACATGGTACTCAAACGTTAGCAAAAAGTAGTCCATAAACACAATCTGTCAAAAGTATTACTATATTAACATATGTCTACAAGCAGCGTGTAACAGGGTTAAAAGACATTAAGGCAATAATACTTGAAGTTACAAAATAAATCATATTAATACTTTCTCCTAAATGTAGTAAGGCAGGTAGATGGCCCCAGCAAAAAGTTAAGCTGTAATACTGGAATCCACTGTTGTGAACCATGTGTCAGGTTTTGTGTGGGATGTACTGCAAAGAGTGTACCATGGATAGTTAGATCTACACTGCTCTGTGTTAGTCGCCCCTCAGAAAAGTGGAATACTATTTTTCTAGTTCTCAGTGGCACTTGAGTTTTCCAGTATAACTTATTGATAGTATGTCCATTGGTTCTTGGATCATGTCCATTCTGAGGGTGGCTCTCTTGGTCCTCTGGGCTTTGCACAGCGGTTACCAAAACCTAAGGAAAGAAATGTATTTAATATTCTGTCCACTCGGACAACACAGGCTCACAAATGCTGGCAGCAGTCAGAAGGATCACTAAGACTTCCTCCAGCTCTTACAGAACAGGTTTATTCTCAGGGCTAGGAAAAAACTTTGTAGTATGAGGAGTTCTAAAGGCACTATGGCCACAGGAAATAGAAATATGAAGAATTTGTATATCATTATAGTTCACTACTTAAACCTCACTGGAAAGTATTTATCAGTAAATACAGTATTACAGCCCTTGTTATCTTTTTTTTCTCCTTCTCTGCATACCAAAGCAGTTATCAGGTATTATTTCCAAAAGTTTTCAGTGCTCTAGAGACATTGTATCCCATTTGACATATTCTATATGTTACACACTCTGAAAAAAACAAAGTGAAGAATTACTCAGTGGTTGATTCTGGGAAAAATTCCTTCAGCAATGCTGAAGAGACAAGGCAGGCTTATTTGTCTGCATCTCAGTGAGCTGGAGGGAGACAGTAGCAGCACTAATCCAAATTAGTACCATTAATAAATCCTCTGTTTAATTCATCTAGTGATTATGCTTTGAATGAATTGTAATTACCAATATCTGTTACTTCTGCAGGAAATTCTGAAATTTGACCTCTTGTATCAGTGGAACCAGGAAAAGAAATCTGAGGTAAAATGTCAGTTGGTGTTTTGTTGCTTCTTTCAGGACGATCTGGAAAACACACAGACCACAATCACTGAGTCACCACTGTGGCAATGCCACCTGTAATTGCAGTCCAGAAAACAACTGGCATCAAATATTATTTACCAAAATAAAGCTTTAAAAGCAAATTTCTCATTTCTTAAAAACGATACTTCAAAATTGTTTATGAAGCAAATGTTCAATGACAATGACACATTTCTGCTTGCCAAATCTGGATTACTGTTTTGCCTTTCAGTTTGTATGGATATTTGAAATCCCACATAGTATCTATTTATAGCAAGAGCCCACAGTGGCATTTAATGCACCAACATAAATGCATCTCTTCATGTTCTTTCTAAGCTGAAGGTGCTTAGACATGATAGGTAGGTATGTGTTGCATTACTTGTATAATCACTCTAGTAGCAAATCTGTAATATTTCTTAAACTCATTTATTTTAAAATAAACTGCCAGGTATTTTACAGGCAGCTCCAAGTGGACAGTACAAGCCAATTCAAGCAGATGCAGAAGAAACAAGCAGACAATCAGGTTACAGCTCAAGCAGGTTGCTGCAAAGTTAAATGTCACTGATAGACCACACTTCCTATTGAAGCCTTTTCAGAAGAACAAAAATTAAAGACTTCGATAAATATGCAACATACATATATTTAAAAATAGAAGGTCTTTTCAGAAGTTTTCAGTATTTTGACAATCTACTTAGATATCTTCAGAATAAAAGCAAATTTTTGTTCAGTAAGAAAAATGTATTTTGGAAAAAAAAATTAGAAAAGCTTTGCTACTACTTACCAGGTAGTATAGGTGAAGTTGTTTTCAAACCCTGTTAATGAGGGATATATAAAACAATTATTTAATAAACCACTTGCAAAACACTAAAAGGAAATCAGAAATTTAAGATGCCACTGGATGTGGCACTTAGTGCCATATTCTAGTGACTGTGGTGGTAGTGGATCAAGGGTTGGACTTGATGATCTCAGAGGTCCTTTCCAACCTATCTGATTCTATGATTATGAAAATACCTCCAAAAACATAAAACATTTGTGGAAATACCTATTTTCCTTTACATTTTTGGCTTGCTTCAATCCTGACAAAAATGCTACAGTAGTTAATAAGAGAATTTACTATTAGAACCTTACTTAGCATTTAATAAAAAATTGAAAATATGACACTACAATTCATTTGCAAAATTAGGTAGGTTAGTTCTCATAGTATGTTTATAGTCCCTGAAAACTCATATCTATGTTTTTTGTTATATTTTTAAGTGAGGTATTGGGGGAGCACTAAAAAAAGGCACAAATGTAAAAAGGATTTACATGTTTTTGAAGTTTTGCCAGCTGTTAATGCTGGATGACTTTGAGCTAGATGACTGAAAAGAGAAATCTGATGGTCAAGAAATAGTTTGGACATTAGGGAAAACCTTCATCAGGCAGTGAAACGGGTTGCCCACAGATGATATGAAGTGTCTGTCTCTGGAGGTTTTTAACACCCTACTGGATGAAGGCCTGGGCAGCCTGGGCTGAGGCCCTGCTTCGTGCAGCAGGTTAGACAAGAGACTGCCGCTCTCTTTCAGTTTAAATTGGCCTAAGATTGATTAAGGGCAGACAGCAAGTTCTGTAAAAGCAGCATATTTACACTCTTAAGGCCATAATTTAAGGTGTATTGAGGATGACTTCTTTTAAAAGTATTGCTGAACTCAGAAAACCGGATAATTTCCTTGGAAAGAAAACACGCTCTTAACACATGAGTTCAGCAGCTCGGGTGGAGGAAAAACTGGCCAGTTGTAGATGACCAACAGCTGCACCTTCTCACAAGTGCGTATTTTGCTTTTTGTTGTGTCTCCCCACAGAACTAGAAAAGACTGATTAGTACAGACTTGTCTCCTACACTTACTGTGGAGGCTGTTTGCTCAGGGAGATGCTGATCACGCAATATGCTCCACTCCGACTGTGCAATCACAACTGGCTTCAGCGAGGGTGTGCCTAGGAAAAATTAAATCAAACTCAACATACTTGAGCTCTCCTCACAATCAGGCATTACTACACAGCATTAGACGTGTTCTCTAAAGCAACTTTTTTTAGATTAAGTGCTTGTAAAAACATGAAAATCTCTTTACGTGAAAAGCGTTCAAGATAAGGCAAAATGCCACAATGTAATTCAAGATACACGACTGCAGTGCTTGCAGCGTGGATGTTCATTGCCTTCCTTTGAGGGTTCCTAACCAACAGGGCAATTGGCTTCTTTTTCAAGGATGTTTTAGAAATTTTGTTACATCAGCTGTGCAGTAACAGTATGTGTTTTTCAGATCTCCTAAGTCAACATACAAGTCAGGACAGCCGTACCTGTCCTTTAGAGACATCATGCAAAAACACAAACCAAATGGAAGTGGTTTTAGTTATTCCAGTCCCAGAAGGATTTTTTTTTTAAAGGAAATAGCTTTGTTTCTTGTGTTGTCACAGAAAAGGAGCAAGTCCATAATATTCAGGGGATGACTTTGACTCTGAACTACCTATCCTTATGACGCTCAAAGGACATATTTACAAAACTTCAATGTTTTTATGCTGAATGTATCTAGATTAACTACTTGGGCCAAAAATTTTTGAGTTTCACAAAGTGACACTGAACAAAATCCTCAGTAAATAACTGCATCATATTAGGTATTCTACAAGATACCAAGCATCAGCCTAACTAATCACTTAAGTTCAATTAATCTGTTTTGTATTCTGCCATTACTAGCTTGATGAATGAACTATGAAAATAGGAGCACATCATTTGTGTCAGCTTTATCTTTCAGTTACCCTTTCGATTCAGGGAAAGGGTGAACTGCATTCAACTTGAACTGGGCTTGTTCACTACATGTAGTGCAGTATGATGCATCATCATCTTTCCTCTCCTCAAGAAAGGGGAATCAGATAAGCACTGTTCATGTGCATTCCCATTCCCTACCTGGGAGCAGTAGGAAACCAAAATAGCTGGGAAATTCCCTAACTGTACTGCATTTCCCCACTGTATCTCATTTCCATACCCTTCAGAATGAAAACCAGGTCCATTAATAACAAGGTCTCCAATTACTTAAATATCATATAACAGCATGTTTAGTCAGAAGATGAAAAATAATTTCACTGTGTTTAAGAGCTTGTGAAAATTAAACCTCAAAATAAGCTACTACACATGCTAGATTTCATTCCATTTTATAATTTGCTCCAACAGACTAACCAAAAGCAGGGAGTATTTGTATTGTATTCAAATACAATGCTGAAATGCTTTTTACATTTTATCTCCAGTTATCACAAAACATCAAAAACTCACTCTGTTCACTTGCTAATACAAATGATTCTGGTGTTCTTTCTGGGAGCGGGGGAGAGGATTCTTCACTAGCATCAGCATCTAAATCAAATATGACATTTAGATAAGTTAAAAAACACACTTAGATTTTCCTCCTAAACTTCTAGAAGTTGATCTTTTGATACATGAGATAATCCTAAACTTGGTATAAAATTTACAGCAAAATAACAGTTTGCTCTAAATATTATAAAACATTTTGGTTTTCCAAACTAATGCCCTGGAGCAACTTCATGCTAACAACACTAACTTCACATTAAAAGGGTAGCATCAGTTTGTGTGTTATGCAACAAAGAAAACACATTTTCAGACTAAATTATTTGGAGGAAAAAGACCTCAACAACTCCAATGAATACTTTTTCTTCATTCTTTCTGGTCCCAGTTTTGCTTCCCAAGTCCACCTCAGGGCCCACTGGCTTCCACACAACTGATATGAACTAGATGAACAGTCTAGTGCAAGGTTTAAAAGCCAGAAAGGTAAATGGGAGCCAGAGGAGATGGCTACTGTTGGTGCCAGTACCACATCCTATCCCCAGTCTGTTCCCTCTCACCTCTCAGGAATGTACTAACACAAGCTGTTCTGGCAGCAAAAGCTCCACTCTGACCTGCTAGAAAATCTGAAGTAGTAATTAAAGGTTTAAAACAACTGTATTCTGCACAGAATTCAAAAATATGAAGACACATTTCAGCTAATGAAGCCATGGAGCTTGACCTGCCAGCATGCCCTGCTGCTGCAGGGACAGAATTCCATCAGGTTGTACAAGCCACTGTGTTCCAAGTGACTTCTGAGACCTGCTCCATCTCAACTTTACTACACAGCCTAAGAAAACCTTCATTAATGGAAATGGCCTCTATAAAACCAGAAAATAAAGCCATCATGGATATGCACTAAGTGAAAGTGAGTTTTTAGGGTTCTGTTTAGGGTGTTGTTGCTGCTGTTTTATTGTTCTGTCTGTTTGGTTTTTTCCTTTTTACCTCAGGGTACAACTACTTTTCACTTCATTTGAATTAAAAAGAGGATTTAACTATGTGGTAAGATCATGCACGCCAGCAGTTATGGTTAAGCAATTGGGCTGCTGGTAAGTTCACAGGCAAGTTCCCCCGATGATTGCACCCATATTCCCAACTTCAGACAGAAGACTCCTATGCAAGAATGAAATTGAGAAAGTCACTGTGAATCAGGGCTTAGAATCACTGGTGCAAAGCAACATAACCCTATATTCTTGAGTCCCAGAGGGATTACAAGACCTGGAACCAGAATATAAAATGGAAAGTGTTCTCTATCATACAAAAAGGGAACAGATACACCCTAAATAACAAGAGATAAATGATATAAAATTAATGTCAAAATTTTAATCTATTCTTGTGAAATCATCAACATACCAGCAGCACAAGGGCTGTACTATTATTTCAAGACATTTCTGATACATAGTTACACGAAACAAACTCTAGAGTGACATTCCTCACACTCTTTATCATTTATGGCATATCACTTATTTTATTTGCACGTTCTTATAGCACCTACATAATGAGATGCATGGAGAGGTAATGATTTCCAAACAGTGATAAACAACTATTGCCCTGGGAAAGACAAAAAAAGTCCTGGCTAAAAGGAGTATTGGAAAAACACTATAGCCTGTAAATCTAAAAAACAAATCAAAGAAAGACTGCTTAATGAAGTTGAAATAACTATGATATAAAGGGCTTTGTAAGCTCTGCAGAGCATTTTTAGTGTCACAATGTTAAAAACATACATGTATGTGCAAGTATTGTTCTGTCTGTATACATAAAGTAACAAAATCTATAGAAACAGATTGTTCTTAAGGCTGCAAAACAGTTCCCATTGCTGAATACATGACTTTTGGTGAAAGCTTAGTTCACAAAGCCAGTTAAATGTTTTTAATTCAACTGGTTCTGCACCTCACATCATACACTGAGCCCCATTTCAGCTCAAAGTTCAAAGACCAGGACGGTGAATGAGGTTACATCTTCTCTTTTAGGAACAGCACATCAACCAGTAAGCAGGAATTTGTTCAGTATTTAGACATGTCCGTTAAAAATACTTTGACTAGTCAAACCTCCATTATTATAGACACTTTCATGAAACTGGGAGTGGAGAAAAAAAAAATGTGCCAACCAATAACATAAAAACCTACAAATAAGAACACATTATAAATAAAGCATCAAATAAACATTCACAATAAAGCTTTTGAATCAGCTAGTCAAGGTCTGTAGTACTTTGTAACCAAAATAGCTCACATGCAAACTGAAAGTCGGCAGGAAAAGTGTTGTGCCCTCTCTGAAGCTGCCACACTGCACCGATTAAATTCACATTTAGAAAATTACACTGAAAAGAAATTTTTTTTGTCCAACTCTACAGATGCAGGTAGGTTAAAGAGTAGCACTTCTGAACCTCAATGAAACCTACCTTTGCCATCTTCAGAAAACGTTACAGCTGTTAAGTCTTGCCTAGCAATAGACATTGGCAATACTTTCCTGGCAGAAATGTTTTCAGTACTAGTGGCAGCAGAGACTGTGGCACTTGCGGTTGACACGTTAGATTCGCTTTTGCTCACGGCTCCATCAAAGTTCACCTCTGTGTCAGAATCATCTGAATGGAGAGGATTAGTAAAACAGAGGGGTGCTCGGACAGAAATAGGAGTATGATCAACATTATCACTGGGAGGATGTTCAACAGCTGTGGTGTTTGATGCTAGAGAGAGAGTTTTAACACCGTGACACAAGGCGTCTGAAGATGCGTCTCCAGACGCTGACGTACGCAGTGCACTTTCAGGCCCATGTAGTGACCACGAGGCAGGTCCCTTTTCTGTCAGAGGCAGACGGTCTGGTCTTGGTGGAGTATCAGACACCTGAAGACTTTCTGGTGAAGGTATTAAGGCTGTGTTAGACTGTGGCACATTGTATTCCACACGTGAGTTTTGAGAAGCATCTACAAATGAATCCCCTGAAATCTGTTCCTGTGGCTTAAAGCTCTTATCAATTACAGAGGATGACACAGGCTTAATTTTAATTGCATGTCCCCTGTTCAACAGGGAGTTCCCATCAAAGCTTCGTGGTCCCTCCTGAAGAGGTACCTTCTTGATCTCAAAGCTTAAGTTGCGCTCCAGCCTTTTCTCTGCGCGTTCGCTGGGTTCGTTCTTCCCTGAATGTTCTGTTGACTTATTATAATTCTCGTTGAGGTCTGTTGAATGCTCTGATGAAACCATGTGCAAAACCGGCTTTGGATGGTATCTATCATTGTCCTGCCACACTGTAGTGACTGTTGGATAAGCTGAGGGGGGAGATGGTGTTAAGATTGGTGGTACTGGCAGAGGCTCTGGAGGCTGCAAGATTTCTTCTTTAGCATCTCCCTCTACAAGGCAACTGCAAAACAAACAAAACACAATTGTTGAAGTTCTCTGTATTTTGACAAGATTTTAGGTATCCATCTCCCTCTGCTGTAGTAGTGCTTTTATACCAATATCAAACTCCCAACAGAGCTTCCACTGCATACAGACAATGTTTATAGAATATGACTAATGGGGTAGGCAAGAACTAAGTCAACACACCCAAAACATCTTTCAGAACATCACAAAGACATGCATTCAGGCCACAGCTAATCCTCACTGATAGTTCAAAGATTGCTCACATCCTTTCCCAGAAGCATTTTTTCAAAGATGTTGTAAGACAGGCCCTCTTGTGGCAGCATTTCACTACTTTTTGCCTTCTGAAGTGGCTCAGAGAAACTTCACATAAGGAATTCAAATTTCAATAAAGCCAAGAAAAATGTCAAAAAAAAAAAAAATCCTTACAGCCCATTGATACTGAATATCTTCCTTCATTTTTGTTTTTCTGCATGTGCCCAGGAGGATTTTATTTTTATATTCATGTATTTAATAGTCTGTGAATAGTTGTAAGGCTAATGATGCAGACCAAGGTTAGCTGACGTGAGGTGCATAAAGATCATTCACAGTAGAATATATGATCTATATATATACAGTGCATATCAGTGAGACCACAGCACTTACAATTGCAGTTTATCTCAAGCTACTTAAAAGGAGAAGCTCTTCAAGCATATGGTCATTCTACTTTATGGTCAGTCTATTCTAGATGCAGAGTAATTGACTATAAACATTTAGCATAACTGACAAAAGTTTTGTCTACAAACAGGAAATTAGGCATTTTTATAATTTTCATTCAGAGCCTTTAAAAAAACAGAAGGACCTGGACAAACTCAAGAAGTGGGAACCCCACAAGGTTCAACAAGGCCAAGTGTAAGGTGCTGCACCTGGGCCAGAGCAAACCCCTGGTATCAACATAGGCTGGGGGATGAAGGGATTGAGAGCAGCCCTGCAGGGAAGGACTTGGAGGTGCTGGTGGGTGAGAGGCTGGACACGAGCTGGAAATGTGCACTCACAGCCCAGAGAGCCAATTGTATCCTGGGCTGCATCCAAAGCAGCGTGGGCAGCAGGTTGAAGGAGGTGATTCTGCCCCTCTACTCTGCTCTCATGAGACCCCACCTGGAGTATCACATCCAGCTTTGGGCACTCCAACATGAGAAGGACCACACAATGGCACAAGAATTTCTGCCTGTCCACAAGAGAAAGGCATCAGACAGGCTGTCATTACTTGTCTACATGTCACATCACAAAGTCCAAGTGACACTACTTTGCTCCTCTACTTCCAAACCAGGCTGAAAATCGATTCACCCAGTGCAAATTCTTGAGACCACCATGACCTGCAGATAAACAAAGCAAAACAACCCCAGGGGACTGCCTCACACTCGAGTCTTGTACAGAACTAAAAGCATATCTGACCTGGGACAGGCTACAGCACGTGTTTCATCCCTGTGACTTTACTAGCACCAAGTAACAGCAATATGGTTTGAAGAACTAAAATCCTTACACAAGGGATTCCATACTAAAAAGAACTGTTTGGATTCTCACTTTATGAAAATCCCAACTCCCAGAAGTACTGCAAGCTTCCCAGCTTCCAAATTATCTTCTAAAAGTTACTGTATCTTTGTATCTGAAAAACCCCAAATCCTTTTGTGATTCTCCTGAGTGACCTCTCCTTTTCTGCTTGATTCCTACCACAAAGAGTTGGGCCTCAGATTCCTTCTCTTTCTCTCCTTGCTGTGCTACCTGTATATCGCTGTTTTTCTTTACATTAAAACAGGAGGAATACAAAGCACATCAAAGCAATTTAACAGAACTAATTTGGAAACTTTTGCCTCTAGATATTGTTGAAAAATGAATAAGCTTGAGACTAAGTTGTTTGCTTGAATTAGTAAAGATAAGACAGGAAAAGGGGGGATGTGAGTTGTGCTCCAATTTAATACACACTAAGGACAGGAGAATTCCCTCCTCTTGGATTTTTCTCCTCAGTTCTGAATGGGGGAGGGGGACACAGAGAGAAGGAGAGAGAGTGAGTGCACTTGCACAAATGTTTACATGCCCCCTTTACCAGCAGTGATGCTCATCAGTAATCTCTACTAAATCCTCCTGCTGAAAATAATGGTTTTCCCTTATTGACCTCATTTTCGTGACCCAGAGTTATACACACAATCAGCAAAACTCATTTCTTATCTGGTACAGACAAACCATTAAGCATTACAATTAGCTAAAGGACCAAATTAGCAT
Source organism: Platyrinchus mystaceus (assembly GCA_035041135.1). Lineage (NCBI taxonomy): Eukaryota > Metazoa > Chordata > Aves > Passeriformes > Tyrannidae > Platyrinchus > Platyrinchus mystaceus. The sequence continues at coordinate 11,374,840 of JAWWLV010000045.1, forward strand.
TAAAGTAGATATGACAAGGTTACAGGCTCACAATACCAGTCAAAATTCATTAAGTTCTCCACCAATTACTGTTCAATGAAATCACTCTACTCCCTTTGATTCACTAGTAAACAGAGCCCCGCATGCACACAAACAGTTCCCTTAGATGTATCCATAGAGCTGATGACACAGGAAATGCTGCATAAATCAGCAACCCAAAAGTTGATTTAACAGCTTCCCTGTACACAGCTCAACAGAACTACTACAACGTTCCCCATTACATTTTAAGTTAGATGTCATTCCTTCACTCTTAAATGAGCTTACAGCGATCAAACGAGAAATTATTCGCCAAAATCATTCTTTGTCTTATTAATACTGAAGGATATCTGTCCTCAGAAATCAAGATGCCCAAATAGCATTCTAATGTAGTTTTTAAATAAGGAAACAGATGCCAATAGGTAAAATTTTTTCCATTTTACTGACATTTTAATATTATTATTTCACGTGTTCTGCATTGCAAATAATGCTTTTGTTTGTTTCCACACAGCAGAAATAATAGGATAGGTACACATTCAGAAGGTCTCTGTTTGGCAGTAGCTTTTCCTAAAACTCTTGCCAGACAATCTTGGGCATTTTGGGCTGCTGCATAATGCTTTCTTTGGGCATGTCCTTCAACAGCTGTGCTCCACAGACACTTCTCCCCCCAGAGGCAGAAAATTATCTGAAGATGAACTACTAATACTGTTACAAACAACAGGAGAGAGTAAAACCAGCTTGATTTAAAATACCAGGAAACTAATAGAAAGCTCATGAAAGAGGATATTGAGACAGAAAAGAGTCAGTGAACCAAAGAAAGCCAGACCAGTCAAGAAAGAGAATTAATCTCTCCTGTATTAGACCTTAAAATAAACCCTGCATTGCTTTTATATATTGCGAAAGCAAGCATTTCACACATACATTTGTAAAATCCCACTGTGTACTAAAGAGAGAAAGCTTTGTCATGACACAGCCTTGAAGTGTCTCTTCACTGCTACTGATTATCTTGGAATGTGACTGCCTTGGCACTTCCTCATACACAACTGGATATGGAATTTCCCGAGGTGATCAAGGCAGCTTTTTTGTACACTTTTATTGCCACACAGCCTGAGCAGCTGATGCAGTGCCCTGCTGCCAAAGGCTTCTGAGGTGTCAGGTAAACCATGATTTAGGTGATAATGACTTTTAAAAATTATTTGTTATAATAACAATTAAACACAATTTGTCCAAAGTACTACAATTTGGGGTTTTTTTTTAAAAAAAAGCCCTCCCACAGCTTTCAACCAAAAACGTATACATGAAAAAAGCCAAAACTAAAATGAAGTGATGGCAACATTATTTTTGCTTTTTCTGCAATGCATTATAAGTTTTTAGAATACTTTTAAATTCCATTAGGAAAAGAGTTATATTATTAAAACTGGGCACCATGGGTTCAGATTTAAATGAAACTTGGCCAGTGCTCAAAAGAAAAAAAAGCCTTAAGTAATCCATGGTTATTCTATGCAGCATACTGTGGGGTGTTTCAAATAAAAGAGAGTGATGCCAAGGTCATGGAATGCAGCTGCTATGATCAACCAAAAATAGATACCAAGCCCTACATCCTCCCTCATAATTAAAATAGGAAAATTAAACTAAACATAAGCAGGTTGAAGCTAGACAACCACATTATTCTACTTTAGCATTAAATCACTGCCATCCATGTGAAAGAAAAGCTACAGTTCAGTGAGTGAAGCTGTTGCAAAGTGTACTACAGAGAATTTATATGTTAAAAAAAATATAAAAGTATAACAAATGAATAAAAATAACCAAGTGGTAAATTTATCTAGTAAAATTTACTTACCAAGACTTTTTGTTTTTTTAATTATGGCACACAAATTACAGACAGCTAACTAAGATGGAACACCAATCAATGCATTTTATCTTAGCTTTGCAGAAGATGCAGAGACGGTTTTCAGGGCTTGATATGAAACAGAATTACACTTAACCCTGGAAATGTGTTTACTGTCATTAGACTGAAGTCCAAACATAATATGATGAGAAGTTAAACTGCTACATATTTCACCTTTTCTCCTTCAGACAGTAGCATGTAGCTCTTCATTACACTGCATACAAAAAAGCTGTTACCTCATTTTTGCTTTCTGTGAGTTTATGTCTGAGCTTCTGCTTTTATTTCAAACTGCATTTGAACTTGAAAATAAACTTTGAAAATAAAGATCTTTTTGTAACCAAACCTGATTAAAATACATCACCTCTTCTTCCAAATACTTTAGAATTAACTACTAAATACACAAATATTTCAAGGACTAATACTTAAAAATATTAAGACACTCTTCCTGTGTTCACCTGAAAATAGTTAGACATGTCTAACAAAGAACACTTTGCATCCCCTCAAGTCCTCCAAAGAAATTAACAATTCAAAGTGACTTTCATAACAAGTGATCAAAGCCAAGCAATTTCTAGAATAAGGTGCTGATATGTGCACTCATGAGTTGTTCTTGTTTACCTCTGTAATAATCAAGGGATAATATTAGAATTTTTTTATGTTAACATCAAATGGAGAAAGACATTAGGCTAAATGACTGCGCTCATATATTGTACAGCAAATATTAATTACATTAAAGCATTACAAGGTGATAATAGATTGGAAGGCAATAATTCCAAAACCTCTGCAAAACAAGTACAGCTAGATGCTTCATGGTGAGCTAAGTAAACAAAAGACCAATTTAACTCCGATTTACTATCAGTAGCCTGAAGATACTTGTAACTTCCAAGAAGAGACAGACATAAAAGCAGCCTAGAAGTTATACTTTGTAGCGCTCCTTCCCTAATACATGCCCAGAGCAACACAAGTACTAAAAGGATTAATTATCCCTCTCTGAGTAAGCTTCCTATCTTACGTGGCAAAACTCTTCAGTGACATCTCATCCTTGCTTAGCATAGACACTTTAAGAGGAAGAGATCTACAAGTTTAAAGCAGATACAGACACAAAGTCATGATAATGTCACAACAATGTCACAAACGAGAAGAGATAGGAGAGAAAGCCACGTTCACAGAAAAATTCTGCCCCCTACTAAGTGGTTGGCCAGTGAAAAGGGCTGTAGAGGAGATGCCACCCTCTCATCCAGCAAACAGTCTTGGGGCTGTCAGAAAACAACTGACAGGCATCATAAGCTTTACTTGCCTAAGCAAACATGGCTTGGTCTGGTAGCACTACGGCAGAAGAGCACCCTGAGGTCAAGAGATATAAACCAACTTTCCTCCTGCTCAGTCAGGATCATCTCAGGCAGGTTCACCTGGAACCAAGCTGGCCCACAGCACTCTGCACTATTAGTCACTGCAGCCCTTTTTGCTTTAGAAAACAAAGCAACTGCTAAATCTTCCCTTAAAAAAAAAAAGCAGGTTGCTTTACTACTTACACACTCTAGAGCCAGCTACAACACAGAATATTAAGAATTTAAAAGCCTTATTTCTTTTCAAAAGTAGTAGCTTTAGCAACTTGCTTGTAACCTCTTCAGAGACAATGCATGTACAACTCAAGCATGCATTTGGCTGGCAACCTAGAAATGTTTCCTTCTCCATATGGGGATTAAATTAGAATCTTTCATGGATTCTGCTCTCCCATCCTCCCCAGGAAAAGGATGTCAACCTATGCCAGAACATCCACAATACACAAAACCTGGCTCTATGTCCTGACTGAATCAGGCTGCAGATTTGTAAAGTTACCTTCCTCATCAAGAAAAAAACATGCTATTAGTGGGTATTCTGAGCAGATTTGACTAATAGCAAATGAAGTCTTTCCTCAGAAGCACCTTCCATGAGGGGTGTAATTAATTGTTTTTCAAAAATAATCTCCATTTTAGAAAGACAGCAGCTTTGCTAAAAGCTTCCATTTATTCACCTCTAAGGAACCAATCTGCCTGCCAGTGCTGGCAGATGGGAAAGTATGAATTTATGAAAACAGGTCCAAAAAAGACCAGGATTTTAAGGAGAGATTAAAAGATTTTAACTTAAAGCAGCAAGTAAAGAACAATGCAATACAGACAAGACATATGTGTACTAAAGCATGAATTATGCATATATTATTTTTACATGAATATATAATATAAAATTATAAAAAGCAATGTGCATCTAAGATTATCTCAAGGAACATTAATAAGGAAATTACCTATTGAACAGGAATCACAATTCTAATTTCAGTGACTAAGTTTCAAGAACATAGGTTAACTGACTCCTCTGTCACCCTCTTAATCTATATAATTGATTACAATCACATTATCAGCAATCTAAATAAGGTAAAAAATATATTACTTACATAACACAAACTGTGTCATTTGGTTGTAAAAAGGCTCAACTCATTTCCATGTCTCTTTCTTTATTTTTTTTAAAGCAATAAAACTTTCCTTATGACTAATTATTATGTAAGAATATTGACTGGCTGGTGGTTTCTTACATCATTCTACAACTTTAGGAAATCCAAGTGCTTACCTTATGTCTATTTAACTACGGGCCACGAAGCACAGGCAAGATCACCTGCCAAGGTCTATAAACCTTCCACAAACTAGCTAGGGGACTTGGACACTTAGTTCAGGAGAGCTGCTTATTTAGCTCTCTTAACACTCAGGTTGGGTACCCATTTTAGGCTGATGGATCTGTTGGTTCAGATTTACTCTTGGCTTTTTTATAAGTCTATGCATTTTAAGAGCTATAAAGGATTTTCTTTTTCCTCTGTTATATGAATAGATTGGTGAGACCAATTTTTCTTCTCAATAAGAACAGAATTCTGTTGGCATACTCTAGTCAAAAGCAGTACTTATCTATTCACAGATAGTCATTGTAAGATTGGGATATTCAAACACAGACTTCTCAAAGATATTAAAGCTTATATTTAGAGTTAATTACAAGACTTCTATCTGCATTATGTACATTTCTATTTATAAATAGAAAAAATTATTTCTTGAGTGTTTTTAGTATCAGTAGCTTTATTCTACATTAATGAAACATGTCAATCTTTCAGTCCTTCAGCTTAAAATAGTCTATTAACATAGTTAACTACCTGCGGGTCCGTGGAGGCTTTGGTGGAGGAGAATCCTGTTTCTCAGCATCTGAAGAACTGACAGCATTCTCTGTATTGTTTTCATCCTGATTGAAATAAAAAGGGTTGTTTTTACTCATGGCTGTAAAGCTGATACACACAATATTTGAACTGTGAGGTTCAAAGATCCATAATAATACTTGACAAGAATATATAACAATACAACCTATTTTTGTCTATCATCACTTTCAAAACTCTACTCTAAATGCAAAATATTATTCTATATCTTGTGTATCCAACTTCAGATTTTTCCGACTAAAGATTTTGTTCTGCTTGCAATTGAGTAATTCACTACAGAAAATTCTCAAAAGCTGATCTTTCAGGTTAGTAGTAAGCTCTGTTACACCCTCCCAATCATTCATATTGAAAGCATTTATTTTCCAGTCTAATTATTTTCCCTTTTACAATCACTCCATTGGAGATAAGGCTAATTGACACTGTAGTAAGAAAAAGAGAATTTCAGCTACTGTAAAGTGACAAGGGGGTAAGATCTAATGCATTGATCTAAAACATTTTGAAATCATCTCCCATCTGTGTCCAACGAAGTTTAATTTACTCAGCAAAGCAGGAAGATTTTAATTTCGCTTTAGGGGGACCATAAATATATTTTTATATACTTGTTTATAAATATATGTATCCATACACACTTCTATGTATATACATATAAAATATTGTTATGGGTTAACCCCGGTAGGCAGCTAAGCCCCACAAAGCCACTCACACACCTATTTCTCCACCCCACCCCTGGAGACGCACGTGCCATAGCCAAAGACCCAACAAAACCAAAGAAGACCTTAGTGTTATCTTAATGCTTATTTTACCTAAAGGCCTTTCATGCAGGAATTCTCTTTCAAAAAGTAATTTTGAAAAAGAACAACAAACATCCCAAATCAGTGTAATACATTTCAAAGCATAATACCAGGTTCATGCAATAGGGTCTGCCATCTGCCAGGCTACCTGCTCAGACTGGTGACAGAGACTGACCTTCTTCAATCTTACAAAACAAAAGGGAATTCCCTGCTAATTTCTGCTCCAAATGTGATAGTTGCATTTGAATTTGGTGAACAATTTCTGCTTTGGAAGAAAAACTATAAGTTATCTCAACAGCTAACTAATCTCACTTAAATTTAGATTAATAATTTTTACATTTTTAATTTCTATTGCTAGTCTTAAAAGTTACCATACCACTGTTGGCTACTGTGAAGAGTCTATTATCAAATTCTATTCCTCAGTGTACTAAGTGGAGCTTAACCTGCAAAGAAAAAAATTAAATCTTTTGATCTTTCTTATTGTTTTTCACCAACCTCCCCCATTAGCTTGCTGTCAAATACAATACTGCACAAGTACTCCAGCAGAAATACGCTATTGTTCCTTAATAAATGGGTTGTGTTAGCCCTTTCAGAGAAATTGCACAGGGAGTTCATTGTCCTGCTGACCACTAGCTGTAACTATCAAGGTTTTTTTGGTGTAAGATTCAATTAGCAGATAAAAGCCACTCACTCACATTTAGATGAACACAACTGAAGCTCCCACTACAGTCAATCAAGACTGGTTGGTTTTCATAGAATCGTAGAATGGTTTGTGTTGGGAGGGACCTTTAAGGGCCATGTAATCCACCCCACCCCTGCAATGAGTAGGGACATCTTCAATGAGATCAAGTTGCTCAGAGCCCTCCACAACCTGACCCTGAATATTGCCAGGGATGGGGCATCTACAGCCTCCCTGGGCAGCCTGTTCCAGTGTTTCATCATCCTCATTATAAAACATTTCTTCCTTCCATATAGCCTTGCTTCAGCTCCACAGCACATCAAAGTTTCATAAGGCAGAAAGATACTAGAAAGAGTGAGACTTCACAAGAGTTCCTCCCCTTGACCATCAGCTTCTCCATCCTACAACCGATCAGAAAAGTCTCCCAGTTCAGTTCCACCAGCACAGATTTCTTATTTATGCACTCAGTTTTCTAAAGGGTATTGGCAAGGGAAAGGGTGTGCCTGTTGGCTGTGGTGCAGACTAACTTGTCCAGAAAACAAACCAGCAGCTGCATCCCTGTCCTCCTGTGTTTGTAAAGTGAAGTGTTTGTGAACAGAATGTTTCCTGAGATATGCTTTCCTCACAGGCGGAAGAAAAAGCTTATTAAGGAAGCTAACATATGTCAAAGCTTTTTAAAACTCCATGTATACAGTAAGAAGCTGTTTCTAGTTGAGATAGCCAGAAGTAGCTGAAGAGGCACTGCCATTTTTGACTCTGGTAATAAAAGGTATGGATACACCTTACGGAAATGTGTATAAACTCCAATGTCCAAGGCACATACACAAACACAGAGTTCACAAAAACAATTCCTTGGAAAAAACAATTTAAACCCCCAAACAAACAAAAAACCAATGGAAAACCCACACATAAAATGCTACTTTTAAATTTAACCCCAACTTTGTACACTGGGAAGGCTTCAGGCAGATAGGCGTTCAGAAGCTTTCACCTGTGCATTAGGTTAAACTCCATATCCATTCCCTGTTTTAGTTACATTAAGTGAGAAACAAGAATGTTATAGGAATTACTGTCACCAGAAAAAGAGGTACTTCACTACTCTTGTCTTAATTAGCTTAATGGATTGATGTTCCTGTGAAGACTTTGTTTACTTTTAGAGAAGTAGGTGAAAGATTTTTACTTCAAAGGTTGAAGATGATAAAAGTTTAAAGCAGTAACCAAATGCACTAACACATGCAGGAAAGAAGAGAGTACTCATATATCAGTGCTGCTGTTACTACTGGCTCTCTTCTTGTTTTTGTCTGAAGAAATGCTGCTGGCTGAACTCTTAGAGCAAGGCTCTTACTTGTTCCCAGTCCTATGTCACAAGAAATAGGGAATAACCAGTATTTTGGACACCCTTAAGTGATATCAACTCACAGATTTCCCTGTCATATATCAAAAGAAGTGAACGGGTAAACAGGCAGAAAACTGTCACAGAGCAGAGAAGAGGAAGATCAACCCTAAAAGTGAATACAAGGTATCTCACTGGAATGACCACATCTGTTGAGAAGAGCAGATGGCAGTATTAAGAAAAAGCCTTCCACAGCCTTCCTAATCACAGCTTATCGACATCAGTCAACACTCTCCTGCTTCTCTAGACAGATGTTGCACTCTCAGGCAGAACACAGTTTTTAGAAGTATCAGCTTAGACAAACCAGGACAACATACGTAGTTCACATATAATTTTTTAAAGATGGATTAACAAATATGCAATCCAGTGAAATAAGTGTTCAGTGCAGCACTCTGCTTTCTTACAGAAGATACCTATGCTACCCTGGCAGACTTCTCATTACAAGAGAAGCATTAACAATAGATGGGTAAACAAAAGAAAAGGATCTTCCCCCAACCTTTGTGTGTATGTGCATCAAATGCTAAACAGTGCAAGAGTTCTAATGTGCTCGCTGAGGGAGCAGCTACTCAGATCAATGTTCAGAGTTAAGAATTCATAGGTATTCTGTCAAATCACACATATATAGAAATGTGTGCATATCTACCTATGAAAGACTACATTAACAAATGGAAAGACCATGAAGTCAAATATTTAGAAGTTTAGATTACATCTAGTCTACTACAAAGCAAGAGCAACTCATGTTCCTGTAGTAATGAAGAGAAACAAGGAATTCTCATGGCAGATGCAGTGTCTAAATTCAATTTGCTAAAGTGACCTTAAGTGTGTTATCATCCCCCAAAGGTGGGTCTTTCCCCCTATGGCTGAATCACCAAAGACAGCTGTCACTAACTTCAAGCAAATAGAGAATCACAGTCTTAGACTGAGATTTCACACACACTGCCTACAATTCAAAACCTTTTGCCCAGGAATTGCAACATATAATTTTCTTCTGGAACTCACAGTGGAAATACTTAATGTCATTCAAAAGCTTTCTGTACTGATAAAATACTGGCAAATTTACTGCAAAGACTCCTCCAGAAGTAATCCCTTAAAAGGAATTGAGGCATTCCTTTTGCTCTTATAATAAAGCAGCATGGGAATCACTTAGCATCAGTAGATAAAATGAGAAATATTTCAGACTGAAATGATACACTCAAGTGACTCAGATTAAATAAAACATTCCAAGCACAGACAACAAGATAAATGTCACTGAAGACATATATGACTTTTTAGACTGCTACAATGGCAAAAAGTATCTTTGCAAGCTGCAAAACAGCAAAGCAAATATGAACAGCAAGGTCTTCTCATTTACAGTTTCTAAACCACTAATGTTTCAAATGTCAACATTCTTCTTATAGCAGCTGATTCCTCCATGACTTCTAAAAGTGCAATCAACCACAGCAACAGAACTCTGTCAGTTTTACAGCAAGAAATGCAAGAGACACTGGAGAGTATCAGCAATGCCAGATTTGGTTGTTGGTTTTTTTTAATCAATTTTCCTTTTCCTACATCCAATCAGAACATCCAACTTGATGGAATTCCATCTGATTCAGACTTTCCAAGACAGCTATGGCTCACTTCAGATCATGAAGAAGCTTCTCAAATAACTCACAAAATATTTTTCTGACACAAATCTGACTGATATCTTATCAGATGATTGAGACTAATCCGCTCACATATGTTTCAAAGCTTCCAAACACAACATCAAGTGTTATATTTTCACAGCAGTACTGACAAAACCAATGATGGCAAAAAGCACAGTTATTGACTTCAAATACATGACAATATGATCAAAAAATTCAGCGTGAAGGGGGCTGAGTCCAAGACTGTTCCAATATAATTGTTTGGAAATTAAGGAGTACTACTAAGGGGAGGGAGGGTGGATAGTTCTAATTACCAAATTTAGCATCTGAATTATTTTCTTATCAGAGAAAAATTGCTCCTGAGTAGCAATTCTTCACCCTGGAATTTGGCTATATATATATATATTGAAAGTACTGGTATCTGAGCAGAGCTTTTCTCATTTTATTTCATTACCACACTTAGTATTATTTTAAGTACATTTGTAGGTCTATACATTACAATATGTATAATTATATGGTAAGAGTATACAATTACTATAGTATATCCTATATGCATTCTCTACATGTTTTTGAATCTTTCTATCAAATCCTAACAGAAATTCTAACCCTGTAAGTTTCTTTTCAAACACTGCATGTCTTATTGTTGACTTTTTACGTTATTGTTTCCAGCAGGGCAAAGCTGGCAAGTTCATAGGAACACACATTCAGGATTGTGTCTGAGCTACTTCCCTATGAATACTGTACTTGCTGCCAATCAGATTAACTTTTTACTGTGATGTTACTGGCAAGCCCTGCTTGCAAAGGCCTCGGTAACTCAATTCATTCCAAACACTGCTTGAAATGAGAACAGCAATTGGACAACAAAACCATGAAACCAAACCCTACAGAGCACTCCAGCTCTTCAGAGTATTATCAAAATAGAATAAATGAAACACTTCCTCCTCAGCCCCGTAGTATCTCCTATTTAACTAACAGTAATATATCCAAAGTAAGCACATTGTTTTATTTGGAATTGTTTCCACTGGACATAATCAAGATTCCACAGTTACTGTAGCATCTGCAGGCAGAGTAAGATCTGTGAAGGAACCTTAGAATATTACATTGTATTTAATAAGTTATTTGAAAAATTCCTGCATCAGAATTAGCTTTTAAACTAAGATATATCACAGAATGCTTGTTTGGCGTTCAAGAGAAAACAAACTAGAAAATTTCCAGGGAAAATGAGACATTATATACAACAGATACTACATAACACCCTTGGAGAAAAAAAGGGAGCTTTTTCAGAATAGCAAAAACACTGTCTCAAGTAAGTCTCGGAGTTTTAAGAATCAGGTTAAAACTACAAGAAAACATTAAATGGGATATGTGAGGTACAAGACTTTCTGTAACCAAAACAGAAGCTAAGCCTACACCAGTTAATTCCCTGAAGGCAAATTTCCTAACAAATGGACAATAGCAAATTAAAGTACCAAATTTTTAGCTACAAAAACTTTTTACCTATAAGACCTTTTTCCCATCAAGCTTTCTGCAGAAATATGCAAAGCTCCATCCAAAGAACAACCTTTGATCTTTGTCCAGCTTTTTAATGTTTGAATTCTGTAATACACTTTTGAGATAAGCAGACTTGACCTGCAGACAGCATTCAACTTGCAAGGTACCCACACAATGACATTACGTTCCCTGCTCTTATTAGTTTCCAAATAACTGCTAAAACTCTATTTCCTTTTCAACTTACTGATTATAAACCAAGATCATACCCAAGTAAAACTCGAAACTCAAACTCCATCATGCCTATGCAGAGTTGGGATTTCTCCCTGTTTCACCTCCATGTACATTACCCATCCATCATCTATTTGCTCTTGTCTTGCTACTCAGCCAGCAAATCTCTCAAGCTCTGCTACAGAAAGCACTTCCCTTTGTTACAGAAACAGTATCAGCATATTGTGCCATCACCTTACTCAAGTTTTGGAATACATAAATAAGTAATATAGTATACATAGTAATAGGTAAATAAGAGACCTCTTGTGATTCTATATAAGAGCACAGACACAGGTCAAAGTTCAATAACCAGAAGGTACAGTAGACTGATCTACCTATTATTTTATGACCAAAACTCAAGTAACTAGAAATCACTTATGTACAAAGCTAATAAATCTGCACATTCCAAACCCTGTCATGCTCATTCCTCAGGAAAAAAAAAAATCATATATCAGCTTAATTAAACTTGTAACTAATAAAAGCAGTGTGCCCCATCGATATTACATTTAGTCCACAGGCTTCTCGTCATGACCAAAGATTCCAGAAGTGTTGCATGAGCAGACAAATTCTTAGGAGTTAAGAGAAGGGTGTATGCCTTTTTTCCAAGAATGCAAAACATTCTATACTTCCTAGAAAGCACAGTATAGAACAGCTAAACCCCTAAAATTAAAGCGATGCTTATAAATAAAAGCAGATTTAAAATTGCTTCCAGATATTTCACAGGGTCCCGAAGTTACTACTCATACTCCCTTTAGAGAGCTGAGGAATCTACAACAATTAGATACTGAAGGGACAGATAGAATCACTGAATAAACAAAACAGTCAGGGATGAAGGATGATACAGAGTTCTGGACTGTGGGAGAGAAAGAATATATCGATCCAAAAAAGCCACTTTTCATACAGTGCCCAGTAGCAGACAAGCAGACACACCTAAGCATAAAATAGTGAAAAAACCTATAGGAGACGAAATTTAAAGCTGAAGTACAGAAAGAAAAATCCTCAAATACTGTGATTACCAATGAAAAAACACTATTTTTCCCACTTTTTTCCTCCTTCATTAAAAGGCTAAAGCATGAAGCTTCCTGAAAAAGGCGCTTAAAACTTATTTTTCTTTCCCCCCATCTATTCCAGTGAACACAGTACTTCATCTCAACATGAGAACTTAGTAAGATCATTCACTGCCAGTCCTGCTCAACCCTGTCAAGACTGTTGGGCCAAGTCAAGGCAGAAGTAATGCCATACCATACCCAAGTCTCCGGTGAAGAGTCCGATTAACACTTATTTCCTGCTTTAAAATTGGGCCCAACACCACACTGGGGGGAAGGAAGAAAAAACTTCAGTAAAGGATTTCCCCTTTAGGGAGTTTAACCTAAACAGAGATCAGACAGCATTCACCGATTTACACACTGTGTGTGTTAATTTATTTTTATTTGTATACAAACATATGGATACCTATATTTGTATACAAATATATGTATATGTAGGCTGGAGTTTTACTTTTCATTTGCTCTGCATCACACTGTTTAAAAAGCAATTTGCAGAAGGTCAGGCTTTACACAAAATTTCATTTGCTGCCAATATATCAGAATTGGGCAATTAAATACTGACAATTAAAGCAACAGATCAGCTGACAACTACTGTCACCTAACAAGGTAAGGGCACATTTCACAATTCAATATTGAGTTAAGAGTCCTCCATTTCATCCAGACTATAATTCTTTCCATTTCTTCCCCCACTGCAAATGCATTTGGTGTGTACTGTAAGTGTTCCTATAATTACCTGACTCAACTTTTACAACCAAGTCCTCAGTGTAAGTTGAGTATAGACCAGCTGTCCCTGCTCAGCAAAAACCATTTGCAGTTCAAACAAGTTCTCTACGTGCCTTAACACCACTGAACACTTATCTTTAAAAACTAGACTTCACAGAAAAATCTTGATCAGAAGGTAACAGCTACAGCTGATTGAAATTCATGTGGGAAAGACACATACCACTCCATCTGCAATCTTCCAGTCTGCACAACTTTCATATTTTTGCAGTTGCTTTTCAAATAGTTGTGCTATGGCTCGATGGACAAGTTCATACTGCTCCTATAATAGATTACCAGATAAAAATTAGTACACAAGATCTTAACAATGAATCATGATATATTATCACATTCATATTAAACTATACCTTTGTCTGCACTGCAGAATGCCTTTGTGTCCTCATTTCCTGTATTAAATTAAATACATTGAATTCTTCAGGTATTTTCTGAAATACAGAAGCAAGTCAATTAGATTAACATAACTGTTTGTCAGAAGAATAATACGAAAGCTGTTAGACATCCAAAAATAAGTCTAACTTCTGTAGTTAAAGCCAATCTATTTTCTCCACACTGCAGCTATTAAATTTTTTTTTTAAAGCAACTCCAAATTGACATTTGATTTAGATCAGAGGTGAGCATTTCAAGTGTTTTCAAAATGAGACATTCAAAGTCATTAATATGATGCCTCATAATCTAAAAATCCCAGAATGAAGTTATCCCATTGTATGTGAAATATTAGGCTTCAGGAGTTGCAAGATTATTCAGAGAGACTAAGAAAGTTGAATTAAAAAAATCACTTTATATTGAAATATATTTTTTAAAAAATGGAATTTTATAGTGACCTTTTTAGATAAAAACTCACTTCAAAGGAAAGTAAGTTCATACTAAAGCATGAATGCAATGAAACTAAACACCCAACCTGTCAAGAGAGTTCCAGAATGTCTTAAACATTTCACTATTTTAGAACACTTGGAATATCAATCAATCACAGTTATGCAATTACAGAATGCCACTAAACTTTTAAGATTCCTTACCCCAGCTTTAAGCAAATTCCATGTATAATCTATGGCACAGATGGCTCCCGTTCTTCCACACCCTGCACTATGAACATAAACAGTTATGTGTTAGAAATTATTTTAGTTCCTTAAAAACACACTATAAGATTTATATATCCAGAGTCCACATTAAAAAAAAAAAAATATCCAAATCCCTCAACTATCATTTTAAGCTCACTCAACCTGACACTACAGTGTGTCTTAAAAACAAACAAAAAGAAAAAATCAGCAGTGCAAAATGCAAAATGGAGCATTGAAGTTCTTAATGCAAGTTTTTCATTGCCATTTGGAACGACAATCATGAAAGATGCTTCAGATGCTTTTATTGCTCTCTTTCATCACACTATTCCCAGTTACCACAGCTCCAAATGTAGGGATCTTGCCCAAGTTTAATGACAGACACGTTAAATGGCAAAATAGAACATATTCAAAGATTTTTTGCATTTTTCTGGTTTAGTATGACATCTGTATTTTCTGCTGTTTAGCTAAAAAACTTAAATATCAAAGTTATAAAAATGGCAATCAAGTATCATGTTTATTTTTCCTAATAGTATGAATTCCCCTATTTTACACATGAACTTATAATTCATGCATATCTATTACATTATAATTACACTGTTGTAAAGAGCCAACATTTCCAACTATATTGACAATCAAGAGAAACAGGACAAACTGTAATAGATTTCAGTGCTAAGTATGTTTTTTATGGATTTAGATATCAATTACTTAAGAGAGACAAGGTAAAAAAGAATGCAGCTAAAGTCAGTACATTTCTATGCACTCAGGAGAATAACTATGCTCTAAAGAGTTTATAAGCCCCAACAACTGACATTTCTTGACTTACAAATCTGAATTCATTTTTTTCTGACATAATACATGAACTTTTATTGCTTTAAAAAGCATCAAGTATCATAGGCAAGAATTTTCCAGATAAATTATCAGAAACTGTGAATTCACCAAAATATCTTCACAGCAGTTCAGTTTCAAGTCCTTCTGTCAGCCAAGTTTCAGGTCAAGGATGAAAGTGTTGCTTAGAAGCAAAGACTTCCCAACTGGAAACCACAGTCTGCCCATTAAAGATCTTTTTTGTCATATTAGAAGACAGTTCTTAGTGATGCACCTGCTCTGTAGTCTCTCCTACTGAGAATGGAGCCTTCACCTCCATATCTGACTTGCAATCGTCTTCAAAGTCTATTTAGTCCTCATGAGGATTTACATGTCTTAAGAACTACAAAAAAAGGCTCATTCTTTTCTGATTGATATTCTGTCTTAAACTGAAATAGAAGCAAAAGCTCACTGTGGCATCAGTTTTAAGAAAATGAAGGCTGTATGATTTAAGTTTTGACTCAAGGAATTTTTTTAAACTGAAGTAAACAAATAAATTCTGATTTAGAACCAAACTAAGGCATCTCATACCAAAAGTCTAGATTTCAAAAAACAAAAGACATATATAAATTTTAAAAATAACTATATTTGATACCTGCAGTGTATGCAAATTGGTACATCTTCATGTTCCTGGTATTCTCTCATCAAGCTGATCATGTCCAGAATAGAATCAAAAGATGAAGGGACATCATGGTCAGGCCAGTTAACATAATGAAACTGATAGACACTACGAGTCTCCTGAGGGAGAGGCAGGGAGAAAGGCATTAATGATAACACACATTTGAGTGGGTACAAAAGAAGCAGTTCTATGAACCTTCACTTTTTGCACGATTAAGCATGGACAAGAAGAGTCACTTACTGCATTAAAAATACTTACAGCTTATACCACTTTGAAAAACAAAAGAGGAATTCTGAAGTAGAGCTGCTAATGCATAAGAAAATGGTCTATGGGACAGTTCAGAGAAGTCCCTCTCTATTATATGCATTAAAGAACCCACAACACTGTACCACCACATTACAAGATTCTATGTCCTTGCAGTCACAAACTTGGAAAGGGAGAAAGAAAGGGAAAGACCACATGAAAATTTCTTTTTCTAATTGTACTTTAGTAATTTACATTGGGAAAGAAATGGTGGGGGAGGGAGGTGTTGTTTTGTCACATTACAAAATACAGTGTGTGTGCATGTGTTCACACTCCGAGGGAAATTAAGAAAATTAGAGAAATAATTAAGACTGTATCGAAGTATGGATCACACTTGCAACAAAAATTGGTACTCTTTTAGTAACATGAGCTACAACAGTACTAAAGACAGGGTAGGAGGCAGGCTTTAGAACAGCCTAGTTACTCAGCTACCTGAATCCCTGAAAATCCTCTTCCTCATCATTATCCAAAGTATCCACAGATACCAGTAGAACTGGTAGCCAGTTCTACTGCACCTTTCCATGCTGTTGTCACACTTCCAGATTCCGGTACACCCTTCAAAGTAATGTACTGGAGGGCATGAATTTTCTGATCAGTGTTACAGGCTAACAAGTTTCAAGACCTAAGCTACATTCTGTTCAGGTAGTTGAGAAGCAACATAGCAGCCTCTTGAGTTATCTATTTCTGATGCTTGACTTTTCCCAGACCTGTGGAAATGCCATAGGTAGTAAAAACAAGAGACAATGCAGCCTAAGAAAACCCAAATTTTAAAATCCAGATGATTATGTAAAACTAAGGTCATCAGGAAAAAGGAAGAGTTACAGCTGCCTATTAAGGTCCATCAAGAAATTTCACTTAATTACTTTTAAAAAGACCAGTCATTTTTCACATCAGCAGAACTATCAGGAAAAACAAATCTGAATTTGTTTTTTATATGAAAATTGAAAATTAAAAAGAATCTTCATAGTCCTTTTCTTGCTGCCACTTTTAAGCTACAACACCAAAGTTCTTTCTTGAATATAATCAAGTTTCAGTCAAACTGATTTCCTCTTGACAATAAATCAAAGCATAAGGCAAATTCCAACAAGCACACAGACTTTACCCAAAAAGAAGCTAACTAGAAGAAACAGAATTTTTTTTCAAGTTTGACTCAGTTTGTCATAATATTTTCAATTGGATTAAACAGTGAAATTCTCCTAGGGTGGCAGAAACTTCCTAGTTGTTACCATAACATACCTTGGGATAAACAAGAACATACATAAAAGACAAAGAGTTTCACTACTCTTCCCTTATATACTAAGCTTATAACATTACTACTAAACTCTATGATTTATACACATACAGAGTCAGCATCTAAAGAAGTGAAGATATTTTTATGAGTTTATGCCATTGAATCATTTTAGAGACCTTTGAGCAACCATTGAAGGTCAGACCAGAAGTGACCATGTACTTACATTTTGAAATTCAAGTAATAATGTTCTAATGAAGTAATCTGTTCTTGCTTGCTCAGCTTCCTAAACACAAGAAAACAGTAATGAATTGAGGGGGGGAACCAATATGCAGCATACAGGATATAGCTAAAAACTCAAACTTTAAACACAGATGCCCTTTTTCAATTTACTGGTTTTGTATCTATGATTTCCTCAAGAGGGCCAATAAAAACATTAACATACCAGGAACTAAGCTTGCTATATAACATGTGTGAAAGATGTTCCTTTTACTTAAAAATGTGAGTTTTGAAATGAATGTCTAGTCTGCTCCTGAAACCATCAGTAAATCTTGTAAGAATATTTCTAAATGTCTCTTTTGTTTTATTTCTCTATACTTTTAATTTACAGATTGCCTTCCAGTTTCCATTATTTTCAGTTAAGGGTGCATCTGAATGAATCATTAATTATCTTGCTTGTGGCCTAAAAAGCCTGGCTTCTAGGCTCCCAGAGTTTTCAAATCTGCCTTTGGAATACCAAGGAAAGTTTATACTGCAGACATCAAACAATATTATGGTACTTAAAATATCAGTAACATCAGAATTTGAAGATGCCTTTAAAAGCTTAGCATTACAGCTTCCCACAGAGAATTTAGGAGACTGTATATATGCTTGAATGTGTTTCTGTCTCCTACTGGGAATTTACCATTTCCCATTTCCCTGCAACACCTTGCAGGTTTAAAGGACATGGTTCACATCAACACAGCCCATGGACACCTGTGGACCTACAGATAATACATTCTCAGCTGTGGCCAAGAAAATCAATTACTCCATACACACAAACCCTTTTCTCCAATAACACTAGGTACAGGGAAAAAACCCAGCCAAAATTAAATCAATTTAAGGTAGGAAAAGGCTACTCTGAACTTTTACAGACTAAAATTTGCAAGTATATATTTTCCTGGCAAGGTGAACTTGAAGTGTATTTAATTCTTGGTAGATTATTTCAAAGTAGCATTAATAGCTCAATAAACTGGCATGTTAGCTCTCTCTGAACACTTTAAAACACTTCATCTGGAAAACAGCAACAATTCCTGTCCAAACCCATGTAATTTATTTAAGGAAAAGTAAAAAACAGTTTTGAGATCAATCTGGAAGGGATCAATTCCACTGTTTTAGACTATAAACAGCTAAGGCAAATGATGATGAACCTCAGTGTAAGAAGTTCTCAGTAAGATCATTTACTTAAGGAGAGCCGTGCTCATCACTTCAGTGCCATGTTTCATTCACACCCTAACAGTAACTAATAGTACACAGAAATTGATTAAACTACCCTGTGGCAAGATTAAAAATAAAGATAGAGGGAAGTGTTTTCTTCCAACAACATGATGCCAATGTCAGAAATAGCAAGTGACAAAAAGCAAAACTCAAACGAAAAATTTATCAAATTAATCATGCATTGCATGATTTATAAAAATACGGACAATCAGGGACACACTCAACTAAGGAAGTCTGTCTGTCAGTTGCTAGAAGCTGACAAGTACAAGCAGAAGGACCATCTTATACATGGTTTCTCTGTTCTCTTCCCTTAGGTCATTAGGCTGTCATTGAACACAAGAGATGGGCTGGATGGCCCTTGGTTTCACCTGGAATGTGATCACAGCCCTAAGAGCTACAGTTGGACAAACAGGTCAGAAACATGTTTAAAGCAGGAGCGAATAAAAATACATAAACAGGTGTGGACAAAGGTAAATTGGATACTATCCCACACCTACAGAATGCTGATCATTTTCATTTTGGTGGTTATGGTCCCACATGCCATATTCTCACCCATACCCTGAGAACCTCACAATTAATGGAGTCAGTTTGTGCTATTTCCTTTTGTTAATGCATCATGACTTCTCTTACTATCCAGCTTTCTGGAATCATAGATTACTTGACAGTTATCCCTTAGGAATCCTTCAGGAAAAAAACTGAGACCTTGCGGTGACCCTCTACTCATTTTCGTTTTGATTTTAAAAGCAACTATAGAAGAAATTTTCATTTCTCTTGCACTTTCAGAACACACAAGTCGTAACAGACAAAACAACTTCACGAGTATTTGATTTCTTGAGATTGGTACAGACATTCAAGACTACATCATGTAAAGCTGAAGAAGTAGTAACTACAAAGATCTAAGCCCAAGGCACACAGGTTCCCTACTTTAAAAAAAGAAAACAAAACAATCGTGGAGGGTTTAAAAAAACCGTTTGTTGAACATTTATTTTAAGGTACAAAAGCACTAAATCCTTACAAAATTAATTTATAAAGCTTAATACTTACACAAGAAACACGAAATGGTCCAAAAGTTACAGCTGCTTCTCCATACAGAGGCCAGTAACGCTCACATTTTTTCTGTTAAAGCAAAGAATTCTGATTTAATTCATGCGTAGCACTGAAGGATGATGATTACCAGAGGCAGAGCAGACAAAGTGATAACCCTGAATGCCTTATTCTGGACTTCTTTTAAGACAGTAAAATAACGTTTCTTTTGGATAACAAAAGGAAAACAAAACCAAGACCCCAGATGACCAGTAAATACAGCCAAAAGACACTGTGTAAATAAGGACATGAACTTCACGTCTGCCTACACACATGCACAAGCTTGCATCAAACAGAGCGGAGCTTAGTTTTTTTCTAAAAGCTGGGAATTCTCAATTCTGGACCATTTTTTTTTTTCTCCTTCTAAGGTCATAAGAATAAAGCAGAGAGATTTCAGAAAAAATTGTTTTTGCAGCTGTATCAATTGACAGGAAATTCTGAAGGACTCGGGATTTTGATAGTTGGCCCACATCCCACAAAGAGCAAGACACGTTTTTTCCATAGTGACAGGACCAGAAACAAACCATTGGTACATTTCTGTGTACAAACACATATTCCACTGAGATGACACCTACATAACACTGTAACACTACAAATGGAGCAAAGAAATGCAGACTCATTAACTGTTTCCTATGGATGCAAACCTAGGGGTAGGCATTCTCATTCCATCTAACATATTACTGTTATCAGTTATGGATTTGGCATATGAAGCTTCACTGGTATTGCCCCACACGAGCAGAGCTCATTTAGTTTTGGAGTCAGTTAGCATACATACCCTTCCCATTTCAAACTCTCGACAGGCCATTACAATTATCTGAAAAGAAAGAAAAAGATGTTCTAAGTTAGCTTGTTTTAGATCAAGTAACTTCAACCAACACTTCACTACTTGCTGCCATCAGGAAGATACTGAAACTCCTTAATTGGCTACTATGGAAAAGACTAATAAATACTATTTTCCTAGATGCATATACATGCTCTTTTATTTCTAAAAAAGTAACAAAGTCTCATCCTTCACAAAATCTATATCACTAATGCAACATACTAAGGCTATTTAATTCGAATTCACTGTAATCCTGTACAATTTACTCAGCCTGAACATAAACTCTAAACCTAATCACAAATATAGAACCATTTGCCAACTGGAAGAAGCACAGCTATATTTGCTTAAAGTGACAGAGATGGCATAAAATAGGAGCAAAACCCAAAAAAAAAATCCAAAAAATGACCAAGAATCAAAATTCTTAGGTGAAGCTCTTTTTGATACATTACTGTGAATAGCACAATAAAAATGCACCAACAGGTAAGCTATTTCCTACAGGAAGCCACCATTTCAGTGCCCCATAAAACAAAAAAAATATTTTCAGAAATAATTTGTTGAACACATACAATTATAACAGCATTAAATAGTTAATCCCTGACAATAGCTGTTTAAACTGTTGTAGAATATATAAACCAGTAATTAATCAAACTAGCATAAATAGAAAGGTAAGTGGGTTTTTTTTTGCTTCACATGCTGCTTCTGTATTTGATTTTGTCAGTCCACATAAAGTCCAAGTTGTAAGGTCTCCCATGGGACAGATGTAACCAAGCAAGAACCTATTCATAAATATGAAGGATTTAACATTCACTCAATAAAATTATTACTTTGAATTTACATTGTTAAATTGAATAAGTAATATTAATTACATATAGAATGCTATTTAAAATACAAAAAACAAGATTTGGGAAGTAAATGAGCTAAATCACTGTCAATATTTTTGGCTAATGAAAGCCAGCTCAGGCAAAAAATAGACAACTGCTATGCTCTGAAGTAAGGTAACACCCAGTTTTTCAGCAGGTACTTACAGCAACGTTGTATTCCCATATCATCCTCCAGAAGTCTATCACTGTATTGGCTAAGGGTCCCTGGGTAGCAACATATGCTTTTGGCCCATGTACTCCCTGGGATTGCACAAAGGAACCATTAATGTTTATAAAGAAAACTTATCTGCACTGAATGAAGAAGGCTTTAGGTTATAATCATGTAAAATTAGAATATCCTTTCTTTTTATATACAACAGGAAGGGTGAACATCAAACATGAGTCCCAATTACATTAGTGGGAATTTTTCTGGTGATCTCAAGGGGGCCCAAGCTTACAACAGCTACAGCACTGCCAGAGTCTGTCACAGAAAACAAGTTTCTGTACATTCTGTTCAGATTCTGAAGATTCCCTATAAGTCCTCATTTTCTTTCTTCAAACATTCAGTAATGAAAATTTGAAAATCTTTCTGCTAAAAAGAACCCTCTTGAACAAATTAAAGTTCCCCCCTCCCACTAATACATTTAAAAAATACAAAGTTTTGAAACTTGTTTTATATAAATCTTGAAGAAATTAATATTCAGCTTTTCAAGCTAAACATTCAAGCAGGGAGAATTACAGGAACACCTGTTTCTGAATAATAAATACTGTGTAAAAACGTCAGAATAAGGTACAAGGACAGCTCAAGATATTAATACTTTGAAACAAAACTGGCTTTTAGTCAAATTCTGGCTCCTCTTTTAGAATGTTAGACATAATTCCATTACCAAACTTCTGCCATGAACAGCGAGAAGTGTGTATTAATATACACAATTTGTCAAACACCTCATTTGTGGTTCCTAAAAACAGTCTTTCTTAAAATGATGTATTTTTAACACTAGTAACTGCATCTGAACACCACAACTGTATCTGAATTTTCCTATGGATTAAATTTCCAATTTGCTTGCCTGCCACTTTAAAATGAAGCATTTTATATTTTCACTTAAGAGTAATATCAAAGCTTTAAAAATTGTGTGAGAAATGACATCATGTTTGCAAATTTATTCAAGTCATAATAAAAGAATATCTCAGACTATAATATTAAAACTGCACTGACAAAGTAAAAGCTAAAAAACAATTAAAGAACTGTTAAATTAGTAATACATACCTTAATAAAGTTTGCATTGATGTAGTCTGAATCTTGTGGGGGAGTTTTTAAGGTCAGTTTAACTCGGCTATGATCAACTAAAAGGAAAATAATGGTTTTTTAAACAAGAATTACAACACAGGTAAATCAGTATGTAACAGTAAACATTATATATATATAGTACATTAAAGAACATTTCCCAAAGGGAAGTCACACAAGCAAGTCAGTTAATTTAATTTATGAATAAACCAACTCTGGTAGAGACAAGAAGAGTAGCTCCTACTCGTACTTCCATCTCCTGAAATTCCAAGAATGTGTCATGATAAAAATTCAAAAATCAATTAATCAGAAGCCATGAAAATTGTAGTTAATTGTTACACAACATTAACACAGATCATGATGGTTCAGAATTTAAGGAACACTTATAGAAAAGCAGAAAGAATAAAATGCCAGTGCAGAGTTAATGCAGCTGGCAGGTCTTAAAGTCTCTGCCAAGAAGTACTTTGTCAGGTATTACAACATGAAACTTGACTGGGGTTTATTGCTCAGGCACAGACTGACCTCTATCCCCCAAACACTGGGCTGGATACTTTGCTGGGGCACTTCTGAACTAGAAAGCAGCAGATTCCTTCATTTAAGGGGTTTTGACATGTCAAGTTTCTGCCTCAAGCATTACTGATTGTCTCAGAGAAAGCTGCTAATAAAAACAGCAGCTCTTTAGAGACCAAAATCCTCAGCAGTCTTAAAAATAGCTTTATTACTTGTTGACAGAATAAACTAAACATTTTGGTATTCTTTTTGGCATTGAAAACAACACCCTCCATCTTTAATACTTGATTGTTACTAAAAAGGGGTAGGTGGTTGGCAGGTTTGCCAGTCCTTCCAGCTCTTGTTGACAACAACACTTCCTAGCTATGACACAAAAATCATTCACACTATCTCTACAATAGAGGCTCCTTTAGTTTGAAATCCAGATCAGAAAAAAATTATCTTCAAAAGAGGGAACAGAAGTAACTGCAAAAACAGCATCTGCTCAAGCAATTTATGTTACTTTCTGCTCCCAGGGTTAATTCCTCAACCACAGAACAGCTGCTAAGCATTTGATTAGACCTAAATTCAAGAACAAAAAAGAAATATATTTCAAAAGAGCAAATATGGCTAACTTGGGCGTTTTGTTTTGTCAAAACACCACTGACAATAAAACAAGGAACCATGCCCACAAGAACTACATGCTAAGAGTAACTCCTATACAAAAAGGTCTTTCAAAAAGCTTGCAAGATGGTGAAATTTTTCTGCCAGAGTTCTCATAACATGCAAAAAAATATGTGTGTTAAAATGAAAGGCTTCCTAAAAAAGCACAAGACTTTTAGATCACAGATCTAAAGATAACACACTCACACAAAGGCCTAGAAAAATCCTTAAAACCCATTAAATGTATTACACTCTGATACATAGAAGGCTAAAGCAATAACACTCTCTAAGCATTCAGTGCTGTCACAAGCTTTATATTAAAAACTGCTTTTAAGTGGCAGAATGGACTAATTAAAGTATCAGGCTAATGAGGGATCCTATTTTCCCAGCCCAGTAGATCCAAAATTCTACAGTAGTTTTCAAATGTCAACATTTCCAGCCTGTCTCTACATGCCACAGCTCAGCTGCTACACAGTTTCAGGTCTGGAATAGACTTCTCCAAGAAAAATCCATTGCAGGTTTCAGCTTCAGAAGATTAAGTGCTTGGATACTGTTACGTAACTTAGAGGTTCAGTTCAGAATGACTAAAATTGGTTCTTCAGATGACAAGTGAACACCATGTTTCATTTAATTATCATTTAAGATGGCTTAGTAAACTGTAACAGGAACATGCATCTTTTACTCTGAAGCCAGTGTTGAGTTAGAACCGATCTCTCTGGTAGCAATAACAATTTCTGACAAACATAGCCATAATCTTTGATTAAGGTACAAATGTACATTTTCTTCTGGATTTATGAGAGACAGGCAAAGTATCATCGCCTTTCTCCTGGTTCTTCTCATTTCTGTCAAGCTGGTCTCCCATCAATTTATTGCTGGAAACCTTGGATGTTTGAAGACATTCTCACTGTATGAATGAGAACTGAAAACACACTTTCAATTTTCCTCAATGTCAGTTTTGAGGTTCATTCATTTCCCCACTGTGAGCTGTGATCCCAATGACTCAGGTTTTATTTTCATGCAGATGAAAGGTATGCAGATCTACTGCTCTAGTTGCAGCCATTCACTACTGTAGTGCTACTGTCTCACCAACAGCCTGGGTGCTACCAAGATTTTGCTGTTTTGTTCATGATCTACCAAAATGCCACAACAGAAGAAAGAGTATGTCCACTGCTAATAAGATGACAATAACGACTTCCTCTCTCTTTTCACTCCATCTATTAAACATTTCCTCCCAACTAAAAAAAAAAAAAAAAGCCAGAACCAAACAAACACGAAAATGTCAATGATATTTAATTATTTTGCTGCAGTTCAGCTGACACACTACTGTGATCTATGTTATACATACATCGCCCAGCAAAATCTAAACACATGCCTATTTCCTTCTCCGTGCAGCAGCAAGCACCGTGCCCACCTTGCTAAACAATCCAGGACCTTGGCTTTAGGCTAAAGTTTACTGCTCAAATTGTTGCTCCAAGCACTAATAAACAGTAAAAATTTCAGCACTAGAAAAACACAGCACACAGGTATACAACCACTTTAAAGACAATAGTTCACTGGGGTTTATTATTGGAACACATTTTGAAAGTGAAAGCTAATGATGTTTAAGACCACAAGTAGTTGTAAACCTCCTAATAATTCAGAGAAAGCTGAGCACAGCAAAATATACCTGTTGCTGACCTGGGAAGCCTAGAAGCCTTTAATCTCACTGTCAGCTGTTCATATCAAAAGGCACAGTAAGAGCTTCTGAAATGCACGGCCTCATGAGCTGCACAAAGTGAGCTTGGAACAGACAACCCTGTAATTTCAGATCACTGATCTGTTATATCCACACATTGGTGGTTTTAAAATTTAAATTCTGTTCTGACTCCTGTTTTCTATGTCCACACATTAAACAGCATTTTATTTAGGCTCTAGCAAAATAGAAACCAAAGTTAATCCAGCATTGAAAGTTCTCCAACACCATTTGCAGGATACAAACAAGCAAAAAAAGATCTATTTTACTTCAAACTAGTTGCCTTAAGGCTCTGTAAAATTTCATCTGAAGTTTATGCTGATGTTTGTTTTCTACCATGAATAACATGCTCCTAAGGAAAAAAAATACATTTAAGCACCTTGCAAAGTTCTGAACTATTCTGAGCTAAAATGAAAGTGCTGGCTTGATATGGCTTCAGAACCAGCACACCTTTATCTTCAGGTGATACCTCTCTCTCTCAATATGTAAGAATGCTCATTCACTTTGTCTTCCAAGTTAAAAAAAAAATTAAGAAGGTTATCTTTCAGTAAATTATCTCCAATTTAGCCTTTCAGTAGTAACTAAATAGTAAAATTCAAAATACATGAAGAATAACAAGCACTTTCCTTTGTCTTCTGTTAACATGTAAATCAGACTTACATGGCAATATATCCTTGTATCTATTCTTTTTAACATTTTCTTCTTTTTCTCCAGTGGCTGTTGGGTAGATCTTCTCCGTTCTGTATTTTGTTGATAATCTTCTTAACCTCTGAAATAAAAGATTCATGTTATATTTTAAAGTCTCAACAAACAACACAAGGTATTGATTTCATTGATGAAGAAGGTCACTCGGGAAAAAACCCTCTTCTCTTCTTTTATATTATTCACTCTGATGAAGTTTAAAAATCTAATTATCCAGTACTTTTAGCATATCAGCAGTTTATAACCAAGCTGAAACCAGCTCTATACATCATGAGACATGGATCTTTGAAAATGCCACTATACCTGTCTCTCAGGTACAAGTTACTTGAAATTAAGATGAGTGACGGGAGGTCTGCTGTACTCACAACAGTATGTAATTTTTTTCTCCCCTCCATCTGTTTCAAATTCTAGAAATCTGAGAAAGTCTAAACCTCTGATAATAAAGACCAGCCCCTGCCTTTCAGCAACCCAGGAAATAACAAGAGCAATACAGCTTTTATCATCCCAAACAAGTTAGGCCTTTGCAACCTTAAAACTGAGGGGGAAGAGAAGAGTGTAAGTTCTCTTTGGAAAATAAAAAATACAATAGTCAGCAGTGCTTGTTACTTTAGATTACGCAGACATCCAGATTGAGAAAGGAACACCAAAGAACTCAGAAACTTAACACTGGTAGCTGCAAAAGCATTCTATTGACACTGATGTGGTGGTGTATAAGACTTTCAAGAGGAAGACTGAACAGAGCTTCCAACAGGTTTAGCATCTCCAGTGAATGGTGTTCTGCACAAGCAGAAAAATAGAGGTTGTTCATGATTCCCTTCTTCTATATTCAGTGCACCATTATCATCTTGAAGACTCAAAACACCCATGACTTGTGTTCTTTCGGGGAAGGGGGAGAATAGGGGAGGTTTTTTGCTAGTTAAAAATGTAAATTTTGTTTATCACTGACTATGCAATAACATAAAGGCAGAAGAGCATTGTAAATAAGATCATCTGCTTGGAAAGCCAGTTTTCTTCTTGAATTCTTCTAAAACTATTAATACACTTGGGACACTCACTGCACACTTCAATTAAAAAAAACAATTTGGCAACTCAAGTGCCCCAATAATTCATCAAGCAAAAGAGAAAAATAAAAAAACCAACATAATATTTAGCATTTCTCTTACATATAGAAAAACGTTTTCATGAAATTTATCTGGATATAGTAAAAAAAAATCAAATTATCTATGCAAATGTGGATAAAACTTGGCACTAATTCAGTTGAAAAATACACATCTAATAAACCAGAAAAGTGGCATTTACAGAGCAAAGACAAATGGCAAGGTAAAAAAAAAAAAAAGAAGAGAAAAGAAAAAAAAAGAAAATCAAGTAGTACCAGTATTCAACTTTTTTCTTTTCTACAAGGACTTAATCACAGATTATATCACTGAACACTAAAATTAGTAATAGAACTAGCCTTAAAAAACTTGCAATATTAGTCAATGAAGTAAAACCAGTAAATATCTGGAGATAGGGCAGTAGGTCTCTGACCACAGAGTGACCAAAGTGCTAAATATATTATCTGAAAACGTTGCTACAGTGAGGAACAGGAAGATGAAATTCTTAACAAGGCACGTAAACCGTTACTGGAAGGCTCCATGAACACTCATCTTTGCAACATTAAAAGCAAATTCACAGCATAACCTGTGAACACAGCAGGCAGAGAAACCTGTTTGTCACAGGGCACAGACAAAGAATACCACTGCACACAGAGGACACTGTCCTTTCCTGTGTCAAAAGGAAAAATACCACTTGTGCTTAGACTGAACACAACCAGGAGTCTAGAAACAGTGAAATTAATACACATAATTCAGCTCTATCTGCTATGACCTGCAAGGCTGAGATAGGCTATAGGCCTCCAATTAAGGGGGGAAAAAAGCAAAGAGCAACAATGATACTTTCCATGCACAGTCACCGATATGATTTTGTATATTGTTCCACATCTCAATGTTGCTGTGAGTTTTAGAGGGTTTTTTTCTCCATCTTACTTCTTTTTATGGGACAAATGTCATGACTCTGCTTTAAAAAAGGTAGAGAAAAAGTTTAAAGAAAAACTACCTCTACAAACCACAAGTAGAAGCAAAAGTTATTTTGCATGAGAAAGAACAAACTTGAAGAAGTCAGGTTAGGCATCAAAAAGTAGGAGTAAGATGATCCTTTTTGCTTTAGCCCATTTTAAAAGCATGCAAGAAAAAATACTTTCACAGGTACAACTTGAACTTGCTGTAAGCCAAAAAGGCTTGAGTGACTTCCATTTTCTAGAAGGAGATGCTATGAGAGTTCAGCACAGCCTTCTCCCCTGCATGATCTACCCTCCTCTACTCTACAACCTGCTAAACAGACCACAAAGGAGGATTAGCATAGTACAGCTCCAAGCCAAAGCCTGGAAATGAAATACAGGTTGATTTTAACACACATCTGTTCCTAAAATACTTCAGGATTCATGTTTTTAATGCATGTTTGCCGGCTGTTCTGTGACATGGGTAATAGAAGATATGTAAGTACAGTCCTGAGAGCAATCAAAAAGAGTAAGGAGCACTCTTTATGATTTATAGTAGGATCCCCTACATAGAATAATATCTACTTTGTGCTTTGGAAGAAGAAGGATTGACTAATGAGTAAAGAAAGAAGTTTTAAAATTGAACTTTGAACAAACTACCACAGGAATGGAAAAGTTCCAGACTCAGCAGAGGATTCCGCCCTACACACAATAGAAAATTCCTGTAGAAAGCTATTGCAGTGTGCTCACAGCCTGCTGTGGGATGCACAAGATCCAGTGCTTCCTAGGTTACAGCCCAGAGTGACCAGAAGGAGGAGAATGTACCCAGTAGCAGAAGAGGGGTAATGACAGGGCAGAAGAGGAAAGAATTTTGTTCAGACTGCAGTAAGCTGATGGCAAGACAGCCAGCAAGATCTGTCACAGTCCAGTTTCCTGCTAATTTTTAATAAACAACTGTCTGCAGTACAAAGCAGCACTCATTTGGGTTAAGTCAGTACAGTGCCAAAATGCTTCCCAGAGGATACTTGGACACCAACAGCAGGGACATCAGAGATCCCGCCTGGTGCCTGTGCAGATAACACTGGGCGCTTCCGTGACACTCGCCTATTCATTGGAATTGCTATTCTGGTACCACAAAAAACTTCATTGGTATATTCTTTAAGGAACAAAATGGTCAAAAAGTTCAGTATGATGAACCATAGACATGCACTTAAAGAATTACATTCACAAGGCCTTTAGTTCCACTCTCATTAGAAAAGCTCGATTTTAATTCTGCTTATTCATTGCATGACAGAAGTGGTTTGTGGGGTGGTGACAAACACTTACCACATGTGACAGTGGGGAGATGAGTCTTTGAAACAAGTTTCAGAAGCATGCTTCCAACTTCCACAGTGGTTTTACAGTCTCTACTACAAATCTACGTTAGTATTTTTTAAAAAAATACAAACCAACTTTTCAAACTCAACCTGTGGAATCCTACCATATTAATAAGAACTTTGTCCAATCAGTTCAGGAAATACAGATCTCTGATTTTCGTTGTCAATTTATTTATCTATTTAACATTTTACAAAGCCTGTAAAGGCACATTGCCTAATACCATAGAAGTGCTGTTGGTGGATTAAAGAAAGCATTTATATAGCCTACTGAGATTTGAAGAACTCACTTCAAAAGCATAAACCTTATTTAAGATACTAAAGTTCTTGTGACTCCTTTCCAGGCTTCTTTTCAAGGAGAACACGACAAATATTTCACCAGAGTTTTGCTTATCTCAAGTCCTCAATCTGTCTCCTAAGACTTGTCTGACATTTCTAATTGGCAAAACATCAGATAGTACAACAGTGATATTCTCTTGAATCTCCTTTCTGAGCATATTGGGGAGCAGTAAATACCAGAGTGTCAAACGCCACCTCCAACAAGGACACCCACGGTTCATTTGCCATGCTCGACATGGACACTTCCAGCTGTGGTCTCCTGAGATTGCACCAATCACACAGGAACATATTTTGTTTTCCAAAATTTGCCTAAGTGCACTAAGAAATACTCAAAAGAAACAAAAAAATTCATGAAAAGCTTCCACAAAAGTTACTTTAAAAATCAAAGCGTAAAAGAAGATACTAGGACACACCTAAAAAACGCTGTATTAATGCACTCATTTCATGAAATAAGACAGCTATTTCTATCATAAGGTAGGCATTGCATTTTTCTTACTAACAGGAGGGGAATAAAAACCACAGGAATTATGTTCAACTGCGGTCTCATTCAAATAATTTAGATAAACAGTACTAGGGCAGAATAAATCCCCTCATACTCTTATACGTGGAGAAAAACATACCTGGAGCAATGTGAACCAAATTACCACAAAAATGTCCAAGTTACTATCTTCTGATTATATCTGGTCAGCTTACAAAGGTTTCTGATTCTGTACTTATGAACACAGAAATGCCAGAGAAGCCTTTGGCAGCAGACAGTTCAATGCAGTAGATATAGCACTGCTGAAACAGGGCTCTGACTTCCTAAAACTGCTTTGGTTCCACAAGTAGTTTAGCTTCAGGTCCCTGCAAATCCAACTGGAGATTTGCTACGCCACTTTCTTATCACTGAGGGCTCTGGGAAACATGAAGAGTAGCTGATGGCAATAAAGCCAGCTGGAGAATGGACTGTTCAGGAGTGCCTCTGCAGCTCTGGGTTGCAATAGCAAGGAATAAATGACCACAGTGAGCTGAACTTCCTTTAGTCACTCTGCCAGAAGAGCTGTGTGGGATCCAGTTGGGCTGAATCAACCCTCAACTGGGATATCACTGGTTAACTTATTCCCCTGCTAAGTAGCACAAATAATGGAGAGTTTAGTGTGATTTCAGGTATCACACTTTTCAGTTTATGTTGGTACATTAAATACTCTGCATTTGTTGTTGCAAATAAACACAGCATGAAAACAGGAAAGACCTCCATGCAAGAAAGTGTCCAAAGAGTCAAGCTAGCAACTAAATAGTTAACCTACTTAGTACATATGATACTACAGATAAAACTAATTTTTGAGAGTATGCCTGTCACCACTTCATCTTAGGAGTATTTGAAAACCAGCATCCACTTGTGACCCATGTCAATATTTCCCCATTGATTCCTGTCAGCTTTCAAACAGCAACTGTTTGTAACAATTCCTAGCCCTCGTGATGGCAGGAAAAAGCCTTCCCAAACATTAGTCCAGCATAAACAATGAAAGGAGAATGATCCGGTTCTGCAAAAGCTTCACTGAATCTCAACATTCACAGATGGCTTTAGCTGCAAAAAAACCCAGGCTGGCAGTCTCTACTTAACCTATTTCTCTGAAACAAAGCCCTGAAAGGAGATTTCAAGCTGAACTGATAGACAGGAGGAGTTTCCATTGCCTCAGCATTCTCTTCTGGCAACACCTACTAACTCTCGAGCTCCAGGTGCTCCAAGGCTGAAGTGATTAATAGACAAGCCTGATAACTACAGTTCCTCAGGAACTCTGTCTTCTGTGTTTCATAGCAGGACAACGATGGATACAAAAAACCCCACTACATTCCAGGAAGCTTGTGTGAACCACATGAAAGAAAAATCCTTCCAAAATTAGCCAGAGAACTGAGAACAGCATCATTTCAGTATTAGATGGCATAATGTATTCTATACAGGAATTGGGTTTTGATGATCCTTGTAGGCCCTTCCAACTCACGATATTCTATGATTCTACAGTTCTACAACATCTTAACTCTGACATTTTCTCAGGAAAGAGGGGAATTCATGTTATTGCATTAACTGGAGATTTCTATCCAGTAAAGAAGCTTCAGCCAATGAAGACAAAGCTGGTACATCCTCATGCAGATAAGGTAAAAAATAACAGTACTGCAAGCTGCCAGTTAAAGAGTATATCCTACTTTCTACAGTATCACATTAAACTAGAAACAGTAAAAAACCCAAAACACCATCTTACTCTCAAGAATTAGGTATTGTCAGAGTAAGACCAACATTTTCTATCTTTTCAAACTTATATTTTCTGTAAGAAAAGTGTTAGAATCCAGACACATCTCCCACACCGCTAATAATTAAAGATAACTTTACGAAGACAATTATCAAAATGTGGGCTGATTGCTTGAAAAAGTCTCCTTTCCTCTCCCTCATTTCTAAAACTATTTTTATACTATCTGCATGTTAATCCCAGTCTAACCTAGCACTATCAATTATAGGTTGCAGTTAATTTATGTTCAGCATAATAGTTAAACATACCTACTGCCAGTTATGGGCTAGTTTTACAAGGCTGGAGAAGACTAAGTCAATCTGCGGTTTGGTGATGAGCAAGGAAATAAGTAAACAAAGCAGAACATGAAATTACTAAAGCACAATCAAGTTTTAGTTAGTAGGTTACTAAATTATGTTCTAAGGTATTTTAGAAAGTTCTGCAGCATGCTCATTAAGAATTGGGATTATAACTTTCCATCTCTGAACTGTTCCATTTCCTCAGCACATTCATTTTATTGCAGTGACTACTGCAAACACAGTACAAGTGAAAACGTGCAGGACAACAAAGCAGTAACAGTTACAAACTATGAGTGAAGAACACGCAAGTTGCCATTAGTATGAAAGCACGTGATTAGAAAATTGATTGCTCTGGGTTGAAGGCTGGGAAGCATCTTGATGCAAAACCAGGAAAGGTTAACATTAGCACACACTACAAATAACAAGCTTCTTAAGAGTGTTAAAGCAATTGCAGAACAACTATGGATAATTCAAAACAGAAATAAGCTTTAGATTTCTTGCAACAAGCTGATTTTCTGACTTTATAATATAAACCCAAACAGCATATAGAAGCAAAGCAGTTATAGAAACAAAACTTCTCACCAGGGAACCCTTGCTTAAAACCATGATTTCCAACTTACTGGATATTTTCCTCTTATTCCTTCCATACTAGGCTTCTTGCATGCTGACAGCACAAGTATATTAAAACCATCGCATTTAACATCAATTTTCCCTTTAAGACTTTTTTTGAACATATGCAGCTCTTATTTGTCTTACTTTGCTATGTGATTAAAAGGGAAGATGCTCCTAAAGCAAATATACTACAGTATACTACAGCAAATAGTTCTTGAGAAAGTTTTTACACTAGTTGATGAAAATTTCAGTGGAATCAACCAACAAATCTGAAAAAAATCCAGCAGCTTGTTACTGAAGAAAATAACAACTAAATGCAGTAAAAAAATTTGTAAATCTTGTAGCCTATAAAATATGTCATCTTCCTAATTTAAAGGCTTCTATATCAATCTTCTCACTGATTCATTTTTCACAAGCAATTGAATTTAAAAGTCAAGATAGTGACTAAAGACTTGAGTTGTCCTTCACATAATTTTCTGCAATTTTTCAAGGCAACCAGCACCATTCATTTCAGGACAAATGAATTATGATTGTTTCTTTTGTGAAAAAGAATTATTAATATTTAAAAATTTTTAAACAAGTAAAAATTGTGAAATAATTACAAAGGTCGGTCTACTGAATAAAAACCATCTTAAAATAAGGAAGCAAAAGACAGTTTTCCCCATCTCCAGACTTTTTGTCACAACATGGTAGGTATCTGGTTTACTAGTAGTTCTTGCACAATTTTACTGCCACCATTTCACCAGTCTTGATGATTTGTTCAAGAAACTGATGGACGCATATTTATGTCACATTTAGGCTGAATCTGCACTTAGGTCAAAAATTTAAGGTCTTAGCATATGACAGCGATAAATAACTTGCAAAAAAAATTGTCAAACTCAGTCCAGTTTTCATTACATGAAAACTTTCTTCATTGCAGGAAACTACCACACCGTCACGTAACAAGGCTACAAAGATGCATAATCCTTCCATCTACAGCAGCTTCCTATAGCACAGGGTTTAAGTAGACATGAAGGATAACAGGAAAGGGTATGTATTGTATCTGTTCTCCAAAATGTCACCTATATGTGCAGTCAGTGCAGGAATTTTCAGTGTAAGCACCACAAAACTGTGTACCTCACCCTAGACCATGACAACCTTCCAAATCTCTGGGGCAATTCAGCAACACCACAATAATAAGCCAGCTGGGAGTGTGCAGGAACACCCCGAATCCAGAGTGTCTTTCTATAAGACACAGGATCAAGTATGACACAGGTGGGACTAACTTTCCACTCTGATGCTGGAAGGGGGAGGGTCATTTTTCTTTATTTTAAAACAAAAAAGTCGTTATAGGTCCAGCTAAACTTCTTCCCAAGAGCCACTCTGACTTATCCAGGAGAGGTGACCACACTACAGTCCACTGTACCCAGACAGTCTACCTCTGAAGTAAAATTCTGACATCTTGAATGCAATGCTGACACTCTAAGTGCAACATTTGATTGAAGACTTTTACAAAGCATGTCCTTCTCCCCAAATAGAGATGAAGTAGACACTTGTCCTACCTCCCTCCCACCAGATTTAAAGTGTCTCAGTGTAGTCAAAACCCAACAGCTCTGATGCAACAGGAACAGATACTAAAGTAACAGCAACTCCAGGACTAGCCCTTGGAAACCTAGAAAAAATTACCTAAATGCAAGTTGAGACTTTTTCTACAATGAACACCCCAAAGGCAAGAGGTTTTACTCCATGTTAATCAGGCAGCTAAAAGGAACACAAGCCATGCTTTTTCATGGCCACACAAGAGGGGCTGGATGAGTCACTGTTGGTTGTAACTTTGTGGCTCTTCAGCTTCAGTGCTCATGTCTCAATTGACATAACAACCTGAAACAGTGAAAAGCACCCTGTGACAAGCACGTGAGGTACAATTCATACAAATAAACAGCATGAGGATCTAAACAGGCATCAGCTAAGCCACATCTGCCCTTGAAGAATATTTAGGGATTTTAACCATATCAATTCTCCCTGAAATATGTCATCATCTATTACTCCCCACAGTCTTTACCATTCTCTTGCTTGTGACTTCACAGTATGCGGAATGAAGCATTAAGATCCATGGAGAATGTATCTTGCTTTTGTTTCTGCTCAGCACTAGAGAAAAGGGAGGGGAACCAACCCAAATTCTCCTCCTTCTTCCTTCACAAGATGCAAAACCCTTCCTCTTTTCCCACGCCTTGGAACACATT
This sequence comes from Platyrinchus mystaceus, assembly GCA_035041135.1. NCBI lineage: Eukaryota > Metazoa > Chordata > Aves > Passeriformes > Tyrannidae > Platyrinchus > Platyrinchus mystaceus. The sequence goes on from JAWWLV010000045.1 coordinate 11,410,355, forward strand.
TCCTTGAGGTCAGTGTTTGTTTTCGAAGCAATTCATAAGAGGTGGAAAAAAAATGCACCACAGCTGAAACAGGAAACACTGAGCTTTCACTCCAACAGAAGTAAACTAGAATTTCCTACCTGCTAGTCCCCCTCTAACAAAGCTGCCATAAATAAAGACACAGGAGAATAATCTTAGAGCCTTATTAAAACCTTATTAAAGCCTTTTAATAAATCTGCACATGCACACCCTGCCCCTCAAAAGAGTCTGCTATAGCCGTTATGTCCTGCCTTCCAAAAAGGCTTTTTAACAGCCATGTCTTGCCAATTTATCTGAAACACAGATCCTGCCCTGTAACTTCCACTGAGGATGACTTTAAGCTGAAAAGCTGGAGCTTAACAATTGCTCTGGGTAAAAAGCATAGCTGTTTGTGCAGTCAAGAAATACAGCAAATGAGATCTGGTTTGGGGTCTAAATTACCTCACTGAAACATGTCTAGAGCTCAGAGGTGCTGCTCCTTTCAGCTGTGTGACATTCTTGGGCATACAGTTGAATTGCTATGCAGTGACATGAGTTTAGTGTCAAATATGCAATTCCAATAAAAATTTGCCAATTTTATCTTTCCCCTGAAGTCTAACTTGTTTTTTAGAAGCAAGCTTGAACCTTGCCCAGAAACATCTTTAGTGATTTTCAGCCATTTAGAACCCCCACTATTCATCAGGCAAGATTAGGATACTGCTAATACAGTAATGTTAGTTCATGACTGGCAAGTAAAACACCCACAAGGTTTTAATGACTACTCCCCCTCCAAAAACCCCACTACCTAACAAATACAAACCCCAACATTTTTGACAAGTACTGCATCAGTACTTCCATGCAACAACACATACACAGGGAATATATAAGACTGTAAAGAGAAAGATAAAGTAGCAAATAGAAAATACATTTCTACTATCCGGAGAAAACACGATTACAGCTATTTTCACCCCTTCTTTGAGGCTGCGTCTGGAAGCCAAGGAATGTGCTAGTTATAAAGAGGCCATTTATGACAGAGTTCAATAGCATTTTAAGAGCCAGAAAGAAGTAGCCTCATTAAAGATACAAACTTGTACTAAGATTTCAACTGTAATAACCCTAGCTAATAACCAGCACAATATTTGTGGAGAGACAAAGGAATTTTGAGTAGTAATTGTTTACATTTGCAATATCTGTCAATTTTTGCCTAACAAATGTGTCCCCAACAGTTCAAAAGCACGCACCTTTCAAGCACAATTCTGGTTTCAAAAAGAGATAGAACAATGGCAAACAAAATTCTTGTAATTCTGGAAGAAAAAGCTGTGAAGTAACTATTAAAAGGAAACCAAAGCAGCAATGGCTAGTACAGGAACAATAAATCTAGACAACCAGTTATTCACATGCATGACTTTAGATTATTTCTCTCCATTAAAGTTCTTGCATTAATGGCTGAACATTCAAGAGTTGGAAGTAGCACTGCTAAATGTTCAAATGCTTGAACAATACAAACTCTACTATTTAATTTGTTTCCACTGAATTATAAAAGGTCCCTAAATCTTCTCCATACATTCTATATTGTATGCACTTCTCTTCTACAAAACACCACAGGCATATACACAGTGTTACCAATTTAGTATCACCACAAAGAGTATATATTATAGTATTAGTATAGTATTACCACTCAAGGTATTACAGTATTACCGCTCAAAGAGAGGTAAAATTTCTTCATATTTTGTTCAACGAGTCACTTCAAGAAAAGGAAAAGATTGTGATACTTCTCCAATAAAACCATTCACAAAATCATGAACATTCCTGAGGACATTTTTAATTCTGAAGACTCACAAAAGCTTGTAGCACACTAAAGGATCAAATAGCACACTAAAGGACCAAATAGCACACTAAAGGACCAAATAAATGTTTAGTGTATAGCTTCTTAAAACCAGTGTTGAAAACCCATCTCCCTAATACTTCTAAAATAAAGCCTTTATATAAATTTTATTTTGTACACCAAAACCACAGTTCAAATTTTAAATTATTTTCCAAACAGTTGTAGGACGCCTTCATAATGTGATTTATAATGTATCTATTTCTGCAGTTCTTCTATTTTGAAGAGCAGAGAAAAATTTATCTCCTATGAAGTATATACTCAATCACCTAAAGGTTTTTAAGGACTCTGCAGGTTACCTTGTTACACAGCTAATGTGAGACATACAGTCCTTCTGCAGTGCCAAATTTCAACAAACAGAAAGCTACTCAAGTCCACTGGTAGAATGAATCTGGTTCAGGCAAGTGCCTTGTCAGTCAAGCTGCTGATATATTTAAAATAACCCTCAGCTGCCATTGCTTCTAAAACCTGAATATTTACAATCCAGAATGTACAAGTTGATGGTTTGTTTGGTAAACAATAGCACAGGTTTTTATCTGATATACAAACAACTTTATTCAACACCTCCGGGTTCGGGATGACAGATTTACTTCCAGGTATTTCAGAAACGCACGGGAACACCTTCAGATCCCACCTCAAGATTTTTATCTATAATTCTCATCTATGTGGAATATGTGACTCCACTTCCTTTCTTGGAAAAGGAAGCTGTTCCAATCTGAGCTTCAAGTAAGTATTTGATATGGTGCCAATTCAAAACAAGAGTATGTGAATTTCTACAAGAATTCAGGCGAGACTGGTCTCTTTAGTTTGCTTTTAAAAGGAAAAAATTGTTTTTAAAAAAAATCATCTGACTGAAGGGATTTCACAAGTGGAGTTTCTCAAAAAGCTTCCCAGGCCAAGCAGGCATTTTCCTTCATGACCCCTCTGGAAAAGCAGTGCACACCAACAGACATTTGATGAGAAACTACAAAACAGTAAGAGATGAAGATGGGAATATAACATTTATCAAGCAAATGGACTTTCAGGGTAAAAGAAATAAGAATAAACCTCAAAAATGCCAAATAAAGTTATACACTAGAAGCTGACAATGAAGGAAACATTATTTGTAACAATATGCATTTATAAGTGGCAACTCATAAGTGTTTCTAGCAGTCACCAAGGAAATAAATACAGAATAGTTACTGATAACTACTCAGTAGTAAGTCCATCATGCTGGGAAATTTCTAGGGATGAGACAATAAAAATTCTCAACAGACAACAGAAGATAAACTATTTTTTTTCTTTCTTCTTCATTACCATAACAGGTCCGTTAAAGTTGTGATTTTTCTTTTTTGATGGATTGTATGTTCTCAATTTTCTTTGTGGTCTGAAATTAGTAAGACTGATTCAACCTGAAATTACTGAAATTTTCCTCTTAAGACAGAAACATTCATATTCTACTTTATCTAAGGCTTGCATTGCCTAAGTGTTCCTCAGCACAAAAAAGCATTAGTAGCTTTTACATTTTGTTTTCTGGTACTTCATGTAAAACATGAATTCTTTTTTATGTCAATGGTTTAGGTTGTGACAGCCTGGTTTCATCTGGCAATACTTTCAATGTAACCAAAGAATGCTAGCAAATATTAGCATCTTTAAGACAAAAAAAAAATATAAAAATCAATGTTTATTCTGGACAAGGAAGCAATATTTTCCTTTTCAAAACAGTCCCTGAACATTTAAATCTAACGCTCTCATCCTAAGCACTGTCAGTCGATACATTCTAGGACTTGCACCATATTAAAGGAGCCTGAAAGGCTTGATTTGATTTTAAGCCTGAATTTAAGTTCCTTGAAACTGTCTCATTTTAACCTCCTTTACAAAGTTACCAGATGGTCAACAAATCCAAACCCAGTACATTATTGTTTAATGAACACTAGTGCAGAATAATTTAAACACTCGAGAGATCAAACAATAATCTGCAGCAATACCTAAGCATGGCATCTCCTGCTGTCAAGCTTTAGGCAGTGTTTATTTTCTCTGATAACAAAATGGGGATTTTATTACTAAGGAACTGAAATGTCTATTTTTGTCTTTAAAGAAATACTAACATTTTGATTAATATTTTCAGAAAGCTTGATTTCTAAGCACTGTTCCCTGCCTAGGAACATTCCTGGAAAAACTGTGGTTTTGTTAAAACTTCTTCTGATATTTGGTTCCCAGTTAAACTAACAGATGTCCTGGACAAGCTGCAAAGCAGCTATTAGGTAGTTATTAGGCATCAAGTTTCATTGAAAGAAGAGGCACAGACTGAAGTGAACTGAGAGGCACTGTCTGTCTCAGAGGTGAGAAGCTGGAACGCCTGCTGAGAGTTGTGCTTGTTCAGCCTGGAGAAGGGAAGGCTCCAAGGAGACCTTAGAGCAGCCAACAAGAGAGATGGAGAGGGACTTTCTACAAGGCCATGTAGCCACAGGACATGGGGTAACAGCTTCAAAGTGAAAGAGGGCAGGTTTAGCTTAAATGTAAGGAAGAAACACTTTATGGTGAGACACTGGAACGGATTGCCCAAAGATGCTGTGAATGCCCATCCTCAGAAGAGTTCCAAGGCCACAGGATTGGTGGGATATTGAACATGATGATGTCCCTGCCCGTGGCAGGGAGGCTGGAACTAGACAATCTCTAAGGTCCCTTTCAATCCAAACCACTCTATGATCTGCCTCTTGCTGTGCTACGCACATAACTTACCTTCTTACCTTCTTCACAGGCTGGGAGGACAACTGGGGAATGAAAGAACTTAAATCATTTTTTACAAACTTCTGAGGCTCATATGCAGGTAACTTGAATGAGCAAAAAACCCCAAAACTCAATTACTTGGACTGCAGAAACATTACTCCTTAAGCTCCAGAAGTTAAACAAAACTGACTGGGCTACTTCTTTTTTTTTTCTTTTTTTTTCCTTCTTCGAAACTACCCTGAGGTTCTAAACAAAAACAAAATTTAGGTAAAAGTCCAGAAGAAAGGTGGCCATTGAGCAGTTCACTTGCCTTGTGTCAGTGGAACCCGCCCACTAGATGTCAGTGTCCTCATGGGCAGAGGAACACCTTGGATCCCAACGGAAATTGGGCAGCTGGTAGTCCTTGGCTATCAGGACAACTGTACAGGAGGAAATTTTTATGAAGCATCTCTGGGCCACAACAGAAGCAGGACAGTAACAGTAACATTTGTAGGTAAGAGACACCAAACGAATATAGTCCTAGACACAAAGTTTTGTCAATAAGGTTAAGAGGCAAAATACTAAGAACTCTTTCATGCAACATTACTGATTTAAAAGAACAGCAGATTGTTCAACAGGATGGTGAACATGGATGATAAAAAGACTGAAGGATAAAGGTATTTCTATTTCCTATTTCCTGAAATACCCCAAAACACAAACCACCATTTTTTGAAGAAACAATAAAAAAAAGAAGACACAAGAATGGTCTCTGCCTCTACTAAAATTTAAATCAGGCTTACGGAAGCTTAGACTCGGAAGCAATCAAGTAAATTATTGCAGCACAGTGTGAAATCCTCCATGATAGCCACGAAACACCACACCCTAAATAAAGAGCTGAGCAGAAGTCAAAGTTCAGGCACATTAGGTGCCTGTTGTCAGAAGAAATGGGTAGGTCTTTCTATTCCCCTGCATTACATCCAGATATTAAGGTAAACTGTAAGTTTTGAATAGAATATTTCAGTTGGAAGAGACCTGAAGTGATCAACTAGTCCAACTATCTGACCTCTTCAAGGGTGTCTAAATTTGAGTCTGAAAGGAGAATACTGATATAAAAGGAATCAAACATTACTGCAGTTTGTAAACTTGTAATACTTGTAAAGGGGACCCGTGGTGGTGTAGTGGTTAAGATGCGGCGCTCTCATC
>JAWWLV010000045.1:11416224-11462050 GCA_035041135.1 Platyrinchus mystaceus
TCACCTAAAAAATCCATTGCGCAGGCTTGAAAGGTAAAAACACCTTTCCCAGATCTTCATTCGCGAAGACTGGCCACATGAGCATTAGCTATACTTGTAAACTAATGCCATCCCCACAAATTATGTTGGACTGATGGGCAAGGGAATGCCAGAGAGGAGGCAGCATCATGCTTATGAAAGCAGACAAACAAAAGGAAGGTGAGAAAAAGCAAACCAAGTTTTTATAATATATTTTAACGCACCCAGGATTATTTAAGACCTATACTATAAAGGAAACAATCACTGCATGGCAGCACACACAAGAAACCTGATGGTTCTTGAGGAGGAGACTGGGAAAGTTAAGAAGCTGAAATTAAGTATTTCAAAGGGGTAAAAAGTACAGATTTCTCTTTTTGAAGATGTCAGATAATTTGCCAAAGTATCTTTCACTCAATCCCCAGCAAGAAAAACACCTTGAAGCCAATTTAAGCTGGCTAAAGGTCCTGAAGAACCACTTGTAGTTTCTGCACACTTACATCTGTTATCCTTGCCAGACAGGAAAAGGCTAAAAAAAAAAAATCACCACAACTTTTCCCTTTAGAAATAGGAACATAAAAAAAAAAAAAGGAAGTTCAATTATAGGAAATTATACAGAGCTAAAAAAGTAAAACATTCGCAAGCAGCCCAAGGCCTGTTGACATGTGCCAGGTAGCAGTACCTGATGATCTTCTGACCAAGGTGGGTTCTGGTGCCCTGTGCTCATCAACCCGCTGCTACCGTGCACAGTCTGAGCTTCTACTCAGGATCTGCCACTGAGGAGGACTGGGAGGATGGCTCTGTTTCATTTCTGACATTCTCTCAGTATCCACCAGTCAAAATAAAGTATTAGACTAGGTACACATGACACATTACACCATTCTGATACTCTGAACAAACTAAAAAGTATCACGTGATCCTAAAATTTATCTATTTATCTTCCTCCCCAATTAATAACATACCTATCACACTGTGTACAGCAGACGGTATTGCCCTGCCTGAAAAGCATAAAAAATATGTTACTGCTGTGTCCCAACCACCACAACTGCAGTTATGATCAGGGACTGTCTTTCTTGTACCCATGTGCTATTAGCTTGAACAAGTCTCATCCTTTTGCTCTCTTGCTGCAAATCCAGAACAATCTCAAGAAAACTGCCCTCAATACAGAAATAACTCCAGGTTTTATTTCCCATGTGTGTATATGCACTGCAAGACGCTGTGCTTGCTGCTCCATCTCTTTTCAAGGTAATTGTTTTGATAATTTTAATGAACAAGTGGTTCTTGAACAGCAACAAAGGCAACAAGGTGAGCACCCTGACCAAACTCCAACTTTTCAGCATTTCCTATAAGCCTTACACCACGTTACAGCTTTACACAAGCCTTACACCTTTACACCACACGCTCATCCACCGTGCTGACACTACTGGTTGGTTAAATACAGGTGTACTCAGCAACATCATAACCGGTCTGTAGATTCATCTACTCATCTTCTTCCCCACTTATTAATATACCTATTGTACCATGTATAGCAGATTCCAATTTCAACAGCACTAAAAAAAACCCATCCCAAAACTAAAAATGTTTATAACATTTTGAGATCCTTTCCAGGAAGCACAAGACAATCCCATTTTCCATTGTCCCAAACACCACAACTATTAAAATTCAACTAATTTATGGTGTTCAGGTAACAAACCCATCACCCCAGCATACAGGTAGTCTTTACAAAGCAATACTTCTTTCAAGGTTTATTGATTATGATTTCATTATTATTAATTACATACTTAAATGTTTAGATCCCATCCAAATCCTCTAAGTTACAAATGCTAAAGGGTTAGCAAGACTAAATGGATCTTATTTTAAGGATTCAGTAAAAATAGAAAAAAGCGGCAAAAGTGGATTATAGACTTTTCCACCTTGTAGAGAAAGGAAAGTAACCACTTTGGATACAATTCTAGGGCATACTTCAGATTTTAAAAAAACTTTCCCTCCGGCTAAAACTGGAAGCGCATAAACCACTACTCATCTGCTTCTTTCCATCACTTATTGCAGAATCGAAAAATGGAATACAGCAAAGACAGGTTTTGATGATCTACATGACTATAAGATACGGATAGAGGGATTCCTTTCTTTGTAGCTTTAGGATTTTTTAAGTTTGGTGTGAGCCAAACTTCATCAATGCAAGTCTGTTCAACTTCTGATACTATGAACACAAGGACAAAGTTTCATACCCACCCCTACAGCCAAGGGTCAGCTGGTTTGTTTGTACTGGACCAGAGGCTATAGTTAACATCAATAACAACAGCTATTTATATATATGGATTTTTCTCTAGCTGTTGCATCAAGTTTAACAGTTCTTAGATTTTTATTCTCTTAGATTTTTATTCCAATTCTGTTCGCTTTAATCTTATTTTCTAAGGAACTAATCTCCTTTATTGCCATTCCTTCCTCATATGTCTGTACAGTACCCTGCTACTGACATTGGCTGCAGCCCACACTTCCCCATCTAGGAAGGGGAAAGCTGCTCAACACAATCAAATATTCCTCTTTTCTCTTGTTTACACATAAATTAAAAAAAAATTCTGAGCTGTGGTCAAATTCACATTCTAATTCTGGAAAACCAGAAACCATTTCAGCAAAGCCACAGAATTAACAACATGGCTGGGTGAGACACTGCAACAGTGGAAGCACCAGAGGAGCAGCAGCCACTAGATCACCATCACAAAGCCCCACTGCCTGCAGAGACCAGAGCCAGGTCTTGTGTGACTGTAAAATACTGAGGACAGTTATGGCACAGGCAGAATTTCTTCCACATTTTTACTGTCTCTTACAACTCAGTACATTGCCCAACACACAATACTCACAGAGAGAACAGCAGGCTGCTAACCTGCAGACAAATAAGCCATGAACACCTTCCTGTTTCAGCTCACTAAAACGCAATGTAATCTCCACAAACTCCTCTTTTCAAGCAGCTTCCTCCTAACCTTCACTTTGCTGCTAACTCCACCAAAATGTTTTTTTACCTCCCTCAAAACACATTACACGTTACACATTACAGCATTTTACTCAGTATTGAACTCACATTTCCATTATACAAAAGTGTCATTAGGTGTCCTTTCTCCAATTTTACGTCTCTTTGTGAAACTGCTAGTCACAGTTCTTCAGAATGACAAACTAAGTAGCTAAAATACAGAAAATGAGGAAAGTTGCATTACCAAAGTTACTTCCTCTGATCTGTCAAAGCTACTCTCAGGAAAGGTTGGCTAGAAAGATTGGAATTGAAAAATTTACGAAGATAGGAAATACTAAAAGCAAAGTGTGAATTTAATTTTTATATTAAAAAATAGAACAACTGGGGAAAGTGAGGCTACATAGCACTGAACAACTTAAAAGGAACAGGTTGTACTGCTCCTTACAGCCATGAAAACTATGTGACTTGCTTGTGTGGAAACAGATGTGCCTCTAGTCAGAAAAACCCACAAACTTCTGAGCTACTACAGATGTTGGGAACTGCCTATTATGGCGTTTCTAACTAAGAAATAGGCTAGATAATACGTGAAATTTGGACTGGGGAGAAACAATGACCCTTTCCAAATATCAGAACTTCCCACACTTACTACAAGGAGAATTATTTGAGCACAGTAAGTAGGACTCAAACCAAGTTTCTCAATCTTATTTTCCCTTGATGGAAGTAGCAGCATTCCAAACAACATCCATACCTTTAAAAGATCTCAATTAATTTTCAGTACATCAGTCAAGTTTAATCTCAACCCGAATGTCTTCTGCACTTTGACTTTAAGGAACAGTAGCATTTTTCTAAAGCAATGCTATCTGAAATCCTTTCATTGTGCCTTCCCTTACAGGTTACCTTCTTCTCATTCCCAGTTTGTAGCATTGTGCATCAGTATTCCACTGAGTAACCAGAACAGCTATTAATGTTAATAAGCCCAGACAGGAATACACGTTTGTTCTAAAGAGACAGTAACTGCATGACAAGTGATAGGATGAGACATACAGGATTGCTAAGTCCTGGCTTTAAAATGCAAAATACAGAAACACATACTCTACAGCCAAAGTGAATTAATTCACAGGAGCAGTGAAGTATCACAAGGTCTTATCAGGATGCAAGTGCTTCTTATAGATGCACACTCAAGTACAGTACTTACTGCAAGATGGCATCGTGGCCCCACTGCTATTCCCTCTGAATGCTGACTGCATTCCTTGTAGCTGCCAGGACCCAGCATTTATTTCTAAATACTCCAATTAGGCTTTAGTCTCCGTGAATCTCTGTAATAACCAAGCTTAGACAACACCTCAACACTACAGTTCCTCTTGTGAGGAGAGGGATCCAGTAAAAATCCTGGAATATTAATCCTGCTGAAATGAACAAATCATAAAACAGGAAAACTCATAAAGAACACTCTGCATGAAGATTCTCACAAAGACCATTTAAACCAGTTTGGTTAAACCTCATTGTCCTGCTTCACAAGCTTCCCACTTCACTGTCCATTGTCATTAAAAAACAGTGATTATCAGAGCTATGTAACACTTATCAACTTAAATTTCATTTTAAAAGGTAACAAAGCCAATAAAATGTGTGGCTAAGCTACTCTGTTCTGATTTTAAAGCCAAAGCCAAATAGACCAGCCAGTTCTACTATTACCACTGAATTCAGAAAAAAACGCAAAAAAACCCTCGCATAAACCTTCTCATAACCCAACAACTTATCACTCAGTGCTCACACAGCTTAAAAGAGTACCAAACTACACTACAGACAACCATTTACCTTCAGCTCATTAAATCCATGACAACCTGTATAAAGCTAATGCTTCTTCTGAAGAGCTTCTAGTCTAAAAGCGAGGCAAATACAAAGCTGAAGAAACACACGAAACTTATTCACATGGTTTTCCCCTCATCACGCAATGGCTTCTGTCCTCAAAAAACAGTAAAAGCCAAAGGTTTAAAATCATATGGAAACCATTCTAGCAGGACAGGGATAAGGTAGCACAAGCACAGGAGTAAAGGTGAAGGTAGAAAGGAAAAAAAAAAAAAAATCAGTAAAATCCAACCACAACATAAAGAGAGAAGTATAATGAAAACAAAACATTCAGGACAGATCAGAGCTGATATGAATAAAAAAATACATGTCGCAATTTGCATAAGATCTGACAGAAGTACTATGCCCAGTGGAAAACTACACACTTTGTAGGATGATTCAACTTCTAGCTGACATAAATGGAGAATTCCTGAAGGATATCTTGTTTATACAATGTCCAGAAGCTAGATCCAACAAGCTGAAGACAAATCAAAGACAGGAGTATGAATACAAAAGGAAGCTCGCATGAGCAAGCATTTCTGTCTTTCCTTCTGCAAAAATCCTTCCTCTGTGGCCTTTGAGATACCCTTAAAATTCACAACACACCTTGCATAAGCACAGTTCCCCAATTGTCTTCTGAAGGTTTTCTCAAACCCAGCTTATAAACTAAAAGATTTTATGTGCTTAACTTTCCACACAACATGACAATCATATATCCATTAAACCTACTATCCACAGGAAGGAGAGGAGTGTGTGATCTCCATCCAAACAAATCTTCAGTTCAAGCATATGAAGTTGATAAGCTACTGTGGTGGGTTGGCCCTGGCTGGATGCCTGGTGTCCACTCAAGCCATTCCATACCCCCCCCTCCACAACTGGACAGGGAGAGAAAAACGTAATGAAAGGCTCATAAGTTGAGATGAGGATCACAAGAGATCACTCACCGATGGCCATCACAAGCAAAACAGACTCGATGTGGGGATATTTACTGAATTTACTAACAACCAAAATCAGAGCAGGGTAATGAGAAGTAAAACAAATGTTAAAAAAAAACAAAACAAAAAACCAAACATCTTTCCCCTACCCCTCTCTCCTTCCCAGGCTCTACCTCCTCCCTGCCAGCAGCGGGGGGAGATGGGGAATGGGGGTGACAGTCAGTTCATCACATGTTTTTTCTGCCACAGTTCAGGGAGAGGAGTCCTTCCCCTGCTTCAGTGTGGGCTCCCTCCCAGAGAAGACAGTCCTCCATGAACTTCTCCAACATGAGTCCTTCCCACAGGCTACTGTTCCTCACAAACTGCTCCAGCGTGGATCACTTTCCATGCGGTGCAGTCCTTCAGGAACAGACTGATCCAGCGAGAGTCCACCACAGGGTCACAAGTCCTGCCAGCAAATCTGCTCCAGCATAGTTTCCTCCCTGCCAGGAGCCTTTTCCAGGGTGGGCCTCCCACAGGGTCACAGCCATCTTTGGGCACCCAACTGCTCTGGCAAGGGGGTTCTCCATAGGCTGCATGTGGATCTCTGCACCCCCACAGCCCTCCATGGGCTGCAAGGGAATCTCTTCTCCAGCTCCTGAAGCATCTCCTGCCCTCTTTCTTCACTGACCTGGGTGCCTGCAGGGCTGTTCTTGTCACATATTCTCGCTCCTCTCTTCTCTGAGCACAATTACATTTGTGCAATAACTTTTCTGGTTTTTCCTTCTTAACTGTGTTGTCCCACAGGTGATATCACTGTCACTGATGGGCTCAGCCTTGGCCAGGAGTGGTTCCATCCTGGAGCCAGGTGGCATTGGCTCTACTGAACATGGGGGAAGCTTCTGGCAGTGTCTCACAGAAGCCACCCCTGTAGCCCCTCCACCTCCTACCAAAGCCTGGCCACACAAACCCAATGTAGCCACATTCCTACAAGAAGAACATTTCACCTTCTCAGTTGTTACCAATAGTTGTTACTAATAGTTTGCATAGAACATCTGAACATCTATACCTCCAGTACAAGATCTGGGAAACTCCTGAATTCAGGATCAAGTTCTGGAGGTTTTAAAGTGGCAAGTATTACGCTGACCCCATAAAATGTAAAGCAAAATGCAACAATAGAAGAAATTAATTTTTGCATTTATTTACTGAAGTCAATTCCACTTCCTCCCTACCATGCCTAACAAGATCCTTTACCTGACTAAAATCACAGTAATTTTTAATTCAAAGGTTCTGTCTGTAGAAATAAATCAGTTAAATACTTAATTATATCCCCTCACTGGATTCTCTTTTTACTTCATTGCTGCTTTTTTTCACTTCTAAACACCTTCTGGCCTCATGCACATTTAATATATCTGGAAGTTACCTTCATCCATGAGAGCTAAAAACACCATCATTGAGGTTTTCATAACCACATACTTTCTTCATGGGATGATCATATTGCCTCACTGTACCAGACAGGGAATATTTTTTCTATGAATACAGGAAGGGAAGCCCATTATATATGCTGTAAGACTGGAGAAACAGGATGCTGGCTTCATTTTCACACAATCACCAATTTAAACAGTGCTAATGCTTTTTAAATTGCTGTGCCAGAAAGATACGTTGCTTTAGCTTTGCACCAAAAATACTACAGTGTTTAATCATGTATAAGGTACCAAATGCAAGCTCTCATTCAGGCTATTCCATGTTAGAATTAGTTGTGGAATTACCTAGCATTTTAGAAGCAAATATTCTTTCCCTGTAGGAAATCACATTAATTTATGGCAACAGCTTGCTGACTTCAGGATACACACATTTTTTCAGTGTTATTGGTCTCTCAATTTAAATAATTTAACAGGCTATAGACTTCTGTAATTTGTAAGAAATACAACTAGGCTTCTCTCTGCCACAGTTTCACCTGCTCTTTTCGGAACAACAGGGAGTTGACACCTCAGATAACTTGCAGGCTGCATTTTCACCATAACAAAAGGGAAAAGAAATGAAACTTTAAATTTCATCACCTTAATCAAAATATTAAGAAAACGCGGCACCAGTTGAAGAAGCAACTGTAGAAGTGTTACTACAGAATTCCAGGGCAACTCCCATGGCAGTTCTATGGAATAGCCTCTGGAAAGGTTCTTCTGTTTATAAGGAAAATATAAAAGGTTGTGCAGCTGTAATGATAACCTATTTCAGGGCATTCAGTTTGAAAAGCAGACTCATGTCCAAAGCTTTAAGTGAAAAACTCCTGTGTTTCACTTCTGTAGCAAAGAGCTGTTAAAAGAAACAATGTACATTCCTCCCTTCCGGGCCTAGTCTTACTAAAGCAGAAATAACAGAAAAATAAAGCATCTATAAAACACCACATTTTTTTACTAAAGTAAATCCCAGTGAGTGCCTGTAGTACTTGCCAAGTCCCTTCTACCTGCCCACAATCAGTCATTTTTTCTCCATTAACATTTACATTTACTTGTATGTCCTTAACATCACAGTTTTGTTTATGCAACTTCAAAGAAAATGAGTTAAAATTAATTTTACTTTATAATTTGGTCATAATAAAAATTCACACAGCTTTGTATAACCACCTAAACTACTAAAAATCTTAGGCTTAGAAGAAACTGTCAAATACTTAGAGCTATCTGGGGACACTCACAATATCTAAGAGATTATTTCCTTCCTTTAGCAGTTTGTGCAAGAGGGGTGCTGCCCTATAGACGATTTATAATTAATTCATCTCTGCAGGAATTCTCAGTTTCTTGAAGCAGTTCAACTAACCTACATATGCCCTTCCCTCCAGAACACTGCTTCATTTTCCAGCTTTATTCTGAGCTAAATGTTTCCCTTGAGTACACCTACTGGACAACTGTATTCATTTCAATTAATTACCTGTTTGCTAAAATTATCAGAATATACATGAGGGAGTAACTAATAACAAAAGCATAGCTTCCAGTTGTAATCCTGCTTTCCCTGCTTGAAGGTAAAGATTCAAATAGAAAATAAAGGAAGAATTAAGATTTATTTTCTACATGTGTAAAAAGCAGTTAAAAAAAAAAAAAAGCTATGCACTAGAAAAAATATGCAGGACATGATACAATTACCACTGAGACATCTCCATGATTAGTTTTACTCACTCATAGAGCAGCCAGTCATCAACTTCAAACCCAGCCTATCCACAGTCTAAGCGCAGCACACTATTCCTATCACTTGGTTTCCTCTGTTATTCCTATCACTTTTTTTCCTTTGTCTGTTCTGCTTTCTGTGTTAAATGATCTCTCAGTTTTGTGCAGTGAGACTGTGCAAATGCTGGACAATTAATCCAATAAAAAAATTTGTCTAAGTAGGAAGCTATACCCAGGTACCATCCATGCTACCAGAACACTGAGTGCCTTGAGGAAAAAAGACACTGTTCCATCACAAGGTTATGCATTACAGAGTCAAATACAGTCAAATAAGAAGTGAAACATTTAGGACAGAGTGGAACACCATTCATGCTTCTCAAGAGCCGTGCAGTTCCCACAGCAATCAGTCATTTAAACATGATGCATAATCTACACTGGCAAGTACTCTGAACACTTAGACAGGAAACCCACAAAGCATCCTTTCAGTTTGGAAGCCAGTTGTTCAAAGATAGTTGTGTCCTCCAAGAACTATCAGAGAAACAAAATAATTCCATACTAATGTAAAGGCAGACAAGATGTATTTAAAAAAATATAATCAGCAATGGAAAATAGTATGAAAATTCTGGAAGAACAGCCCCTTGAAACCCTCAAATGTGACAAGTAGCTGGAAATCATGCCTATAAGTCCAGGCAAAACCTGCATTCACTAGAACAGAGAACTAGTCTAGCTCAGCACAGGAAATGGGTTTCTCATCCATGATATTGACCACATAGCAAATATGAAAGATAGCAGTGACAGCAATGATAGCAGAGTGCTGACTGCCCAACCTCAGTTAAAGCAGGAATATAAGACAATGCCTCTCATGTGCCACATTCTTTTCCGCCTCCCTTTGATTGTTCTTTATTAGCTGTCCTGAAGAACAAGTCTTGGCCCCTTGTTCCCACCGTAGCCCGGCTGCACAGCTGAAAGATGGTCATCTACCTCTTCAGAACCCAAGAAAAAACCTCTCTCAATCTCACTGATCCATATAGAAGCTGTTCTTCCCGTGATCACAAAGAGTACAAAACATCTGTGTGTTTTCAGAAGAAAAACAAAAAGCAGATGTCATCCACATGAGGCAGCAAGAAGGACGGGACAGCAGGACAGACAAATGCAGCAAGATGCAAAATTTTTCAAGAGGACACCACTGTACTCAGACCTTAGAAAAACAAACAAACCCAGCTACACCTTACAAAGCTACATAAGAAGGAAGTTAATATAAAAGAAGTTTGTTTGAAAATGACAAGTTCAGTGTCATAAATAAAGAGATTAAAGTAGTACCTACGTTCTTTGAAGCAATATGGTTTTAACTAAGTTAACTTCCCCTTAGAGACTGATGCTTTCCAACCCATGACTTTATGCACCAAAAATAATAGCTAAGATCAAACAATTAAAACCAATACATTTCAGTAACATTTAGGAATCAAGGCCTGCTCTTCAACATGAAAAAAATTAGGAGTATAGCCCTTCTGCCAAAAAGAAAGGAAACTAAGTTACACGGATATCCTTATGAACACTTACCAGCTAGGATTCCCCCAAATCATAGCAAATTAAAAATTGAACAAGTCAACCGATCCATACAGCAATTAAAACTTTCAGTTTACTAATGTAGTGGCCGTTGGCACATTCCTAACACTAGGCAATTTAATTATTTTTGCAGGACTAAGGGAGCTCAGAAGAAAAACTACTGTAAAAAATTCACTCTCAGAAGCATGATGGTAGAATTTCCTTCAAAATTATTGATGCTTCCTTCTAGAACTCTGAATGAATGAAACATGTTTCTTTATTTGCTTTTGTTCCTAATGACATATGTAGCCCATGAGGCAACAATATTCATAGCTTCAGTACTCTCATAATAGCTAGATATTTTCTGCCACTGAAGTAACTGCCTACATCACCTTGCTACATTTTACAGCTGATAATTCAGTTCTTCCAGGCTTTTCTTTCACAAGACACTTCCATTAGGGCAATATTGCCTTTAAGTCATCCCATAAATTAACACCAATAAAATTACCTTTTAAAGAAATTAGAAGTATTGGCTTGTAGGAGGACAGATAGGAGGAAAAATTAGGTCAACTAAACTAGGTCATCCATTTATACCTCTATTTATCTGGTACCTTTTGGGAAGCATATTTCTGTACTTGATCTTTTTAGCTGTGTAAGAATTTTTTCATTCTGAAGCTGATGACAAAAGGGTAGCTAGAACAAGGCCCTCGGGGACACAAGCAGTAACTTTCCTATGCAAACCTGATAGTGACTGAAAAATCCTGACATGAGTATTTAGAGATACTTTAAAACAACAGTGTTCAACCCAGAATGACAGATTTAAAGCCTGAAAGACCTGACTGTGATCTTCTGCTCTTAGAACTCTTTCCTTACCTTGCAGCACTCTCAGCTTCCCTAGTAAAACTACAGGCTTTGCACTGGTGTTGTCTTAGCGTTGTTGGGTCTGAACACAATTTGGTTTCTAGAACATGCGGAGGGACTCCAGACAGAACTCAAACAACAGAGCCACTCTCTGGGACTACAGGTTCTGTATTAAAAACTCTACAGCTGTTCCAGAGTGCTATCCTTTCATAAACACATTCTGACTGCTCAAATTTGAACAAACAATTAATGAGTTAAGTTTATATTAGCAAGGTTTTTTTGTCAGATGAAGCAGGAAAACAAAGAGCTTAATCTCTCTGCAACATTCACGTGCTGGTTAACAGAAATAGAAATGCATGTCCATGCTTCACTGAGGGCAAACACACAGAGCTGAGTTATCCGAGCCTGTGGTGGCATAACTGTAGCAATTGTGGAGTACAACAACCTGAGGAAAACACCAGGATGCAAACACTGTGCTTCCTAACAGCACAAAAAGCTCCTGCTCTACTCAATTAACTTGTCCTTTACTCAATTCCTTATCTGACCTTTAACACTGATGCCTCTCCCTAAATATAAGAAAAAAAGCATTATCAGCCTTCTGATTTCAGTTCTACAAATGCATACTCAAGGTACTCCTATAGTTTCACCTTTTCCCAACACTAACAAGTGCATTACTATTTTCCCTATGCCAAATATCCTACGTACTAACCATACTACAGTAAAACTGTAGCAGCATACAAAGCAAAATCCACAAATCTTAAATAGTAACAGTGAAGAAAATCAAACAGAATTTCCGTTTATTACAAGTCAATGGCTTTAAGATTAATATAAAAGCCTCAGACTCTTGTTGTGCTTAAGATTAACAAATGTATACACATTAGATAATCTGAATATCTGCTTAACCTTCCCCTGCTTGCTGATAACTTCTATTCAGCTATAATAGCATCAAGGAAAAATACCCTGAACCTATTGCAGTTTTAAAGTAAACTGTGTACACTCCAAAGCAAGCAATTAGTTCTACAGCATCAATCACACATATATGCAGACATACAACTATGCAAATACAAATATATAAGCATGTACATAGAGCTACAGATCTGTAGATTAGGGTTTAGGGTTGATGAACTATGGTCACATGAGATATATCCATATATAGCTACCTATTGATACGTATCTCTCTATATACATATGTATAACTAAATACAGCAAAAGGCACTGTAGCATTGAGATAAGAATAAAAACCAAGTATGTATCTGACATGTTATTTAAATTATTTGGAGTGCATGTAGTATCCCATGAGGTGCAAGGTCAAGATTACCATTTGCTCCTCCTGAATGATTCTATAAGATTCTGCAAAATCTGCACACAACCCTTTACGCCATAAGAGCCGTAGAATTACACACTGCTGTCTTTGGAAACTGAGCAAACAGAACTTATTACCACACAAGCTATTTGACACAACCCAGAGCATTGCCTAACTGACTTGGTTTAGTTTCATGTGCTTGAAAGAACTGCAATTTTAGGCAGAGTTTGCAAGTTCTTACACCCCAGGGTCACTACAGCAGCTTTGTGGCTGTATTCAGCTGCCTCTGTGAAAATTTAGAGTGGCATCTTTGAAACAACAGAAACAGCATTCATTTCCTCAGAAGGGGACAAAAACACTGAACATTTAAGCTGAGTGGTTGTTCATGTGAAATTGTATTTTCGCATAGCATTTAATGAACAGTATTTCACAAAATTCCAGAAGCCTCTGTAGTTTGGGTTTTACCGAAATGACTATTTGGTCACATTGCTCCAACCAGATTTAGTCCATGTCAAAGAAGCTTTATGAATGGCCTGGGTGACTATCACTACACACAACGAAGTAATGTGTTGGTGTGTGCCCCCCACATACAAATTAACAGCATCTAGCTGAAATACAGCTAATGGAAACAAAACTTGAAAAATACATCAACACTCAAGCATAAGTAGTGCCAGCAGAAGTCAAGGAAAAAGTACCTGGATGTACTGCAACCATAGTAGCAAAATCTTATTCTACATTATTTTAGGAAAAAGCCCACTTGTCCCTGTATCCACATATACCTGATTACCGGCAAGGCACACAGACGTGCCTGTCCTGTTTCAAACTATCCACTTAATTTAATCCTAACTGTGCACACCCAAAGTACTGAAGTGATCTACTAGTAAGTCCTGCTTACTTCCTAATGCAAGCTAATTAAATATATTAGATTTCCAGTAATGAACTTGCCATTGGTGCCCAGATTATAGAATTTATCTCGTAATCAGAGTGGGGAGTGGGTAATAATCAATTTTCCACCTTCCAAGCGGAAGTTGTTTCCAGGTATGTCAGTGGCATTATTAAATAGCAGCCTTAGTCATCTACTCTCTGGACTTTCAATAGCAATCAGCTCAGCTTATCAGCCTACCTGCACACACCTCTAGCTTCTCTACCCTCTCCTCCAGCACTCCCTGGCACCCATCAAGTACCTTCAGTTCATTCAGTTCATTCACCCAGGCCTACATACAACTTTTTAAGCCTATTACTCAATACATTCAAAAGCAATAAAAAAACATAAAAATAAAGAATTGTTTTTCATTTGCATTCTTCAACTCTACCATCCGTATTTCAGATTCCATTTTGACTTGGAAATGAAGCGAGGAGTAACAGCAATTCCTATTCCACAAACTTGCCAGTGCTTAGCAGCGACAGTACATCCTGCACTTAAATGAGAAAATACAACTTCCTCCCTTCCCACTCCAAAAATAATCTAATTCTCTAAAGAAAACAGAATACTGAAGCTTACATCCCCTTCACCTCCTTTATTTTCCCCTTTCAATCATTTTAAAGAGCACATAAACATGTGTTAAGACAACCAAACACACCTGAAAACACATACCCCACCCAAAACAAAATACCCCAATATGTTCATAGTGAAAAAAACCCCCAAAATCAGCAATTATTATTCTTGTCACCACACTAATCTATGTCTGCTTTAGTATATAAAGGTGAATATTAAGGCTGAAGATCAGCATCTTAGTTTCCTGGTTTCCCTTTAATTTACAATACAAAAATCAAATATAAAAGTTTGAAATACAAAGTGTTAAGAGGACAAAAGAAATTTTGAACACAAATCTCTCTGAAACATCTAACACTGTTTCAGGTAATACATCTTTCTCCTGAAATGCCTTGCCCATTAGTTCCTATTTTCCTACTTTTATCAGCATTCTCTTTCCTTGCTGCTGCAGGAAAGCAACGGGAAAACTCACTGCCTATATAGTTGAAATCTACAGAAACAATATGCTGTCAAATAGAGAAATTGAAACAAAAGCTATTTTTCCATGCAGAGGTGCCACTACTTCAAAGAAAAGATGACAAAAAAGATGGTATTGTATACCATTTGACTATAACAAAGCTAAAACATAAGAACATTTATCAGATATGAAATGGTAGAAGTGGGTTAGGAAATCTAGTACAAAGTATTAAATATAAAGGTTATTAAAAACATCCCGCATTTTGCACTAGTCTAGGCCACTCTTTCTGTAAAGTACCTGTAATTAACACAAAGAAGACAGACCCATTGGTACAAGGCAAGATGTCAATTTGTGTTAAAGAGCAATTATATTACTAGGACTATTACTTAATTAAACGCTTCTGTCAGAACCTTTAAGCCCTCATGTGAAGATTTAAAAGGGTCCTATAGTTCCAACGCCGTCCTTCATTGTACATATTTCCCTCTTCCTTTCCCACACGCTCAGATGTTTCAGCAGCATACTTTCAGTATTTGCAAAATCCTGCCCAAAGAGCGTGGCTGATTTCCCACGGGCTCCCTCCCCACCCTGGATGAACTCGTTACTTCCCAAAGTCCACTCCACTTCCTCTTCCACCCCTGGACCTGCCAGCGCTCCCAACGCCCCTCCGCCTCGCCTTGCGCAACATCCGCGGCCTCCTCCCCACATTTCAGACAATCCCTGATACCACATTTACATTGAAATTTTTTTTTTTTGTTGTTCTCAGACCACCAGCACAGACTGACAGGGCTAACGATGTGATTTTAATCCCAAAGAGAGACAGATAATAAAACAAGTTACAAAGACACATGAATACGAAGGGCACTGCCCTGCTCTCCTTCGGCTCTTCTGTGGGTTAAACTGCATTTTGATATTAAGTATTTAAACGATATTGAAAAGTGCCAGCGACATCTGTCCAATCAAAATTATTGTTCGCAGCTCAAACCACCTATTCAAATGATAAATCTCCCGAGATATTTTAGAAGCCCGATTAAACAGCCAAAATAAACCAGGAAAAGCGCTAGTTCTCCAACAGAATTTTCCCCCGAGCACACACGTTAACCAAAGGCTGACGGTGAATTGATCTGGAAGGAAGAAAGGACGAGGGATACAGGCAGGGCTGCGATGGGGGATGGGAGCGAAGGGAGATGTTAGGGAAGGAAAGATGAATATTCCTCCAAGGACTGTCAATACACTTAACACATCTCCTCGGAAAGAAGAAAAATATCAAGCTGGCAGCTAGAGGGGCAGATAAAGGGGGAAGGAGGGAAGGAGCGCCCGATTATCCCCAGCTGACATTAGACACGGCAGCCCTGCAGAGAAAAGGGGCTGCAAGGGCGAGGAAGCGTTTGCAGCCCCCCGTCTCCTCCCTCCCCGAGCCGGCTCTGTCCCCTTTATGTGCTCAGGGGAGGAGCGGGGCGGGAGGCGAGGAGCCTCCCGGTTAATTTGGCAAGAGCCGGTCACCCACCGCTCCCCGGGAGCGAGGAAGGGCCGGGGCCGCGGTGACAAACCTCCCAGGGGAGGGGGGGCAGGAAGGAGGGCGAATCCAGGCGGACACACTCCCTCCCTCCCTCCCTCCCCCCGCCGAGCCCAGCAGCGCTGGGGGGCACAGGGAGCCGGTCGAGCCCCGGGCACACAATAGCAGGTCACCCCCGGGGGAGCGATGCTCGCCCAGCCCGGCACCCCCTGGCCCGCCGGGGGATGGGGAGGGGACCGTGGGTCGCCCTCCCCGGTCCCGGGGGGCGCCGGAGCCGCGCCCGCACCGCCCGCGCCGCCGCCCCTCACCATGAAGTCGCTGGCGAAGTTGTCCTCCCCATTGTGGTCCGTGTCCTTCATGGCCTGGACGCGCTTAATGAATTTCCTCAGGATCTCCTCCTGGCTCATCCTGCCCCGCCGGCCGCCCTGCGGAGCGGGGAGCCCCGGCCGCCCGCCCGCTCTCTCTCCGCCCGGAGCCCCCTCCGCCGCACGACCCGTCACCCGGCTGCCTTCCTTGCCTTGCCCTGCCTCGCCTGTCCGCCGCCCGGGCCTGCCCGCGGCCTGCTGGCTGCGCTCCCGGCCCGCTCACGGCCGCCCGACCGCCCGCTCCATCCTGCCCTGCCCGCCCTCCCTCCGCCCGACCCTCCCCGGAGCCGCCGCCGACACGGACACGACGCGCTCCCTCCTCCGCCCCCCGCGCACGCGCGGCGCGCGCCCCGCCCACGGCCCTGACCCCGCCCCGCCGCCCCAGCGCCCCGCCCCTGCCGCAAGTCCATTGGCTTTCCCGGCCGCCGCCGCGCCCGACTGGCGGCCGCGCCCGCCAATCACCGCCCGGCCAGGCCGCGGGAGAACGCCCGCTGCACTCCGCGCCTCGCTCCGGTCTGCCGCCCCCCCCCCTCGCTTCCCGCGGATGGGACCGCCCGAAGGGCGCCTCATGGAGCGCTGGATGGGACCACTCGGCGGGCGGGGGGGAGGTTGAGCGGAGCGGAGTGCGGTCCCCTCTGTCCGGAGCACAATGGGCGGCGGTGGGCGGTCGGCAGCGGCATGTCGGGACGTGTAGTCGCCACAGCGCCGCGTTCCGGCGCTGCGGGGTTGGGGGCTCACGCAGCGTCCCACTGGAAGGCGCGGAGCAGAAAGGCTCCCACACCGTGTGGGAAGTCCGGAGCCGCGGGCAGTGCCCGGGGGTCCCCGCGGGGGCGGCGCCCGTGGTGGTGAACGCGGGACAGCGGGAAGATGGCGGGGCGAGACGGGGCAGGGGATGGGGACGGACACCTGGCCGGGGACCGCTCCCCGCGTGCGTGTACGTATGTCTGTTAAGTATAGATATAGATGTAAATATGCATATGCATATATTAAGTATATATATGTACGTGTATATTATTTATTAATTATAATTATGTGAGTAAATATAATCTTTATGTATATATATGTACTTATATATATGTACTTATATATATAGGTGTATACATAAGTATAGGTATAGGTATATAGATACAGATATACCATGGGCCTTCCTGCCAGAACATTGTTTAGAATTTCTCTCTTGCGTGGTGCTAGATGATTTGGCATTGTGCTATTTCATTCTTTATTTTATGTAGAAATGTTAAACGTCTTCATGTTTGGTGTCCTGAGGACATTTGTAACTTCTGCTCCAGCAAAACAAAGCAATTTTAGAGGTGTGTGTATGTATAACCCTATAGGTTAGTAAATATACTAAGTAAAGGCTTTTAAATCACAGTTTTGTTGGGGAAGAACTACACAGCCTTGAGTGATGCAGTTGATCCAATAAGACATTGTCACACTGACAAATCAAATGATAAAGGTCCATGCTAAGAAGCATAACCTGGTTAAGGCACCCAAATCACCCATTCTTGAATGCTCATTCCCACCCACTGCAGTGTGTTGCTCTTGCAGTCACACCAGCACAACCCCTTATTGGACAGTGCAAACACAACCCCCTGCGTTGGACTGTATATCGAACCGGCTCAGGGAATCGAGTCAGCTGCAATATAGCCCACAAAAAGTCAGTGAGTTTTCTTCTCAGATCTTTCAGTTAATTTGGCTGTGTTACCAAAAGAAACCTACAAAAAGCTTGGTTTTCCTGTGTTGCTGTAAGATATCACTGTGGTGATGGCCAAAGGTTTCCACTTCCATACCAGAATTAGCACAATGGCACGTTACCACCCTCGGCCCAATTCAGTGCCCATCAACTCACCATCTTCTGAGTGGAGGCAGGTTTTGAGCTATGACATGGGACCATGAATTGTAGCTGCAGGTGCATGGACACACATTTCCTTCTGCTACAAACAGTCATTTCTGGCAGAGGGGCAGGTTGGAAAACTGAGAGGCTAGCATTTTCACATGACTTGCTGAAGACTGACTTCAGCATCTTATAAAAGGGTTGGGTTTTTTAGCAGTTGATGTTCATGGAGCCTAACTTACAGCAGATAAAAGGATGCATTAAGGAACTGGAAAAAGGCATCAGTTCTTCTGTGTTTATGTGCCTCAGCACTCCACACAAACATCTCAGCTGTCAAAACTCAGTCTCCTCTCCCTGTCCTTCACACTAGCCTCCATAATAAGCTGATCAATTGAAGAGCCACAAAGATGCCTGCTTTTCTTGCTTTAATCCCTCTCCCCTTTTCCTTCTCCAAGCCTCCTTTTCTACAATACCAAAAAGCAATATTAAAGGGAAATGTAGGAGAGAGAGAGAGTGAGGGCTCAGAGATCACCAAGGACATCTGGGGCTTGGATCACCAGGTAGTCTTTCCTTGCTTGATTTCCATCTGCTTTCGGAGGGTTGCTGTTTGCTCAGTAGCTGTCCTGACAAACCTGCTCCCAGTGCCAGATGGCAGGTAACTTTAGAAAGGAATACCTGGGACTAAGCAACCAATTAATGAAGTCTTGATGTTGCATGGTTTTCTTCATTTATTCATTCAACCAAGTTACAGAGGAGGAAAGGAAAGATCATGATTTATCGAATTTGAATCTGATGTCATTATTGCCTGACATGGAAAAGACCCAGTTGTCAGCCTGGCCTTGTTCATGATCTGTCGCTGCGTTGTAATAAACTGCTGTAGACCAGCAAGTTTAACAGCAACCTTTCATTTGGGTTAACTGATAAGAAGGTTATACAGTCTCAGAAGAAAAAAAAGCCCCCAAACTAGGCATGTGTCACTAGCCAAAACAAAGGCAGGTATGAAACAAAGAAACAGTGGGGTGGAGAACTGTGCCTGGCATTGTTTGCACATGCAGGTACCTGTAAGAGCTGCCAGCCAGTCCTGAGCATAAACCTAACAGCACCAGTTTTATCTCCTGCAGCCTTGCAAATGCTGAGTGAGGCTGTCTCATCTCTGTGCTATAAACCTCCACCAGCAAAATTAGCATTTTAACCAAGACTTTTGATCTTAGGCTCAAACTGCCTGGGTTAAACCCAGACATCTGACCGATGTGGCATGTGTGCATGAGTGTGTATTTGTGTAGCTGTAGGAGAGAGGCGGAAAAACAGAGACACAGGGTGAATTACTCACCCTATAGATAGAACAGGAAGTTGCAACCCAAATCTGTAGAAGAAAATTGTGGTTGTGTCTTAACAATCCATACAAGTCTGGCCCTTGAAGAAAAGCAAGTAACTTCTCTGCTATAATCCCATTTTGCCTTGCCATGCACTATCCCAGCTGCTGGAGGGAAGGAAGACAGACAGTTTTTTTCTGTTCAAAGGTGGTAAACTGGTAAATGTGTTTTCCAGCATGCATACCATGGTTCTGTACAATCAATGGATGGGAGTGCTACACATCCAAGTTTACCAACCTTCAGAGGTTTCCCTCAGTACTGAGATGGAGCACAGGCTCACCTCAAAGCTGTTTGACTTCAGTGCTTCTGTGGCTTGGAGCTGTGTTCAAAATCCAGTGCATATCTACCCAAAAGTGTATTTCAGAAAGAAATGAAAGAACTGGGTAGGAGGGAAGGCTGAAAGAACCCTACAGCTCTGAGTAAGGGCATCGTCTCCTACGGTTTTAATTCCTCCTTTGTTCAGCAAAAGGACTTAGTGTGTTCATTGTAATTTGGTGTGACTACATTGCAATGATAGCTCACTGTGTCACGAGTGTCTTCACCCCTTTGCAATAATCTGTAGATTCATAGATTTTCACTTTCATTTGGAGGAATGCAAAATAACTATAATGCACCATAACACGTTATGGTGTTGTGTAATTAATAATGAATACTGCAATTATAATTAAATTATGATCAATATATCCCATACATAAAATCTCAATTTTATTCATTCTGCGAGTCTGAAACATTTTTGTAATCAAGATCATTTAGGATAAAAAATAGATGTTAGTATTCATAGATTTTAAAATAACACTCCTGAAATATATTCTAAGTGCAGTCGGTTGGAAGTTTTCTAAAAATATGGTGTTTCAATGGAAAATGCTGTTTCTGTGGAAGTTACATTTTCCACAGGAAACAATTTTGCCAATGTTTTTCTGCTTTCCGACAAAAACAATGCAGTGTTACACTTACAGATGCAGAAATGTCTTTACCAATGAAGACAGCACAACTTGGGTGAGGAACTCAGCAGAGTATAAATGCCAGGAAACTGCTGAACAGCTCAAGGGTACACATAAAAACTAAGTCCAAGTGAAACATTTGTCTTTGATCTGACAAACTGAAATGCAATGTGTCTTTCCACAAATGTCAAAATGTCAATATGTTTCATGCTGAAACATTCAGAAATATCAGGATCACATACTTTTAGTATAGTCTTATCCTCAAAACATTTTGGTATTTAGTCACTTTTGTTTCTGAAGAGAATAAAAATAATGTATCAAGTTTTCCGGCTGATCCTCAGTTACAGTTTGACCACTTAGGTTATAAGTAACAAACTAACAGACAGCAATCCTCATGGAGTCTCAAAATACTGATCTTGAAAACAAAAGGCATTGTGGACAATAGATCTGAGGAAGATACATAGTATCCCTTGTATGCAACAAATAAATTGAATTTCTGATTTAAACCTGGAACTAATCTCATTTTAAATGAGTCATAAAGACCTGATCAGTGTCTGTATAATATGTTCCATTCATATTCTTTAACTGCCATGTGACTGCTGGATTTCTTGACATTTCCCTCTATTACTCTCAGTTAGGCAATGACAGACTCCTGTAATTACCACTGAAAATACTACTACAACAATTTAATTTTACCTGGCTTGCTTAGTTTTTATTTATTTACTTACCATCTTCTGAGATTCACTGCATGATATTACTAAAACCATTTAAATGTGACATTTCTTATGCAGCCAATAAATATTTTAGGTCAGAATTACTGAGTTTCATGATCAGTGCATAATTTGGATTCCTCTCTAACTGTGACATATGTACACAACCCTCCATACCAAAACAGTTTCCTTACATAGAAGAAACTTTGTTCTTGCTGCTGTACTTACTGTAACAGCATTGAGGTTTAAAGTGGTTTTTTAGGTATTGCTAACATGCAACCAAAACAAAAGTAAGTGTGTGCATTATTATTATCAGCACAATCCTCCACTATGACCAGTTCTAAAAAGAAAACAGCTGTAAAACAGTGTCCAGAATTAAAATTTTCCTGCTTATTTTTTTTTTAAAATTTCATTTAATTAAAGGTTGTTGATTGAGGTACTGTATTTGATTTTTGTGAATGTGAAAAAAGAATAGTGTTTCAGAATGCAATTACTTTGTTTGATTTCTGTGAATGTGGAAAAAAAATGTTTGTTTCAGAATACAATTAATATTTTCTTCAAGTTTTTAACAGTATTAAAATAAACAGAATATGGGTTTCAGATAAATTGCCGTGTCCCCTTTCGATAGTTGCTTTTCAACAGCCTCATTGTAAATCAAGGAGAGGCCTGATGAGAGTTATTTATACATGTCAGTGTGAATGTAGCAGAACACCTGCTTCGTGCTATTGGACCAGGAAAATCAGGAGCCATTTTCCATCTCTGTCTTTTGACCTTATAAAAATTGGACACACAATTTCTGAAGCAGGAATATTTCTGTCTCGTGACCAGGCCGTGCATCTGACACGACGTGCCCCGGGTCTGGGTGGCTGCTGCCCAGCTGCAGCCCCACGGTGGGCTGCTCGGGGGAACCTCATTTGCCTCCTCGTGACAAAGCTTTAGTTGAGGGTATTCCCCAGGCACAGCCACAGCACATCTGAAATGGAAATACCAGCAGCAGAAGGTAAGCCTGTGCACAGGGCATGGTAGGTATCTGTGCTCTTAAATCTTTGCCTGCAAGGACCGGAAAAAGCATCATTAAAAAAAAATCGGCGTGTTTTGACACCAGGGGAGAATCTGGATGTTCTGATGGGAGGCACTCATTCAAAATGTGATCCTGAAACAAGTAATTGAATAAAAATTGAGTTTACAGTGTCCCTTAGAAAAAAAATAAAACCTTAGTACAAAATCTTGAATCAATGAATCTGAAAGATGTGTAAAAACTGAATGAGCTTCACTTCATTTATTGTGTTTAGTTACCATGAATCAGCCTCAAGAACAAAAGAATTAATCTGTTTGTTACCAATTCTGTTTCAAGGTTCTTATCCATTAGTGTAGCAATATTTGTAACATCCTTAAATCTCAGATTAATGTTTGTCTCTAGTTTTATATTCATCAATACAAACTGAAGTATTTCCACTTCTCTAAAATGCACTTTAATAAAAATAAAACTAAAAATTACTAGAAAAGATCTGAGAAAAAATTATTAAACACTTCTCTTTTACATGGCGTGAGCATTCTCTGGATGTACATACTATTCCATTTTATTCTGAAAATCCTATTAAAATAATAATAACAAGGACAGAGACTGCTGCTACTAGTGCATTAGATATGCTGGTGAAACTGAGCTCCCTAAGAGTCCCTCCTGCAAAATGCCTGCTGTTATGACCATTAGTAGTCATAATGGCCAGTTCAGATTCCCAACTATTTTGTAGATTCCAAAAAAATATTTTTAATAGTCTCTTAAGGGAAATAATGAGCTTTATAGTTTGGGAAACAAAACCAGATGGGAAGGGGAAAAAAAAAAAGAAAAAAGGGAAAAAAAGGAGGAAAACTAAAGACAGCCCTTCCCCTCGAGCCCATGAAAATTGTACTATAGGGACCCACCCTATGTATGACCATATCTGTTTTTATATTAACTCAAAACAAATATGGGTACAGTTGTGACTTTACTCTCTAAGGAGAGTTTTCTCCCCACATTTCTGTGAGAGATTTGCTGTGCACATTTGACAAAGTGACATAAGCCCAGCATATACCGTGTCCAACAATATTCATATTTCATTATCAGAGAGCAGCACAACAATAGCTCTATTGTGTAGGGCAGCTCTCTTCGGAGGTGGAAGGAAGGCTGCACACAAGCTTCCAGAACGGTCCAGAAATACGATGGTGACACCAGACTGGCTCATGTAAACAGGAAATCAAACCAGGATGTAAACTGGACTGCTTCCATATTCAGTAATATTCAGCTAAAAATAAACAGGTTGAATAGAGGTAGGAAAGCCAATTCTCTCCGCAAACTCATTTTTCAACTTTAATATTTTCAAGACTTGATAGAAAAATTCACATAAAATGAGTGTTACTGTTGCTCTATCAATATGTCTGTAATGAGATTGCAGTCACATCCAGAGTTGCTACTAGTGTGAAAAGAACAATGGAAAGTCTCTCTTTCCAGAGAATAATAAGGACTTGGAGATGATGGCAGAAAAGGAACATGACTGATCTATAAGTATATCAAAGGATTCAAAAAATCAAGGAGAAAGGAGTTCTCCTTAAGCTAAAAGACAACATAATCATAAGAATAAATAAACGCAGACTGTGAAATCTAGAACTGATGAGGCATCTCATTCTGAGAAGAAAAAGGAGTTCTCAAGCAGCCTCTACAGAGTGAGGAGAAGAAGCTGGTTTTTTCCATAATAGCATTATCTAATGTTATTGCTCCTTCAAGACCAAAGTGTGGAGTTCATCTGGGAGTTCCTGTGCAGTCTGAAGTTCTTTACGAATTCTCTGACTGCTGAAATTAGGCCCAACTCTTCCCCAACTTTAGGAATTGGTGAATACAGGGTAAGTACTGGAAAAGAGTAGCAAAAGTCACCAAGTCCAAGCTCCTGCCATCACATGTAAACCTGAATATAATCCGATTAATAACCCTGTCAAGCTTCATCTCCAAATAAATCACATTATTTGCCTCCACTGGCCACACAAGAAGACT
Organism: Platyrinchus mystaceus; assembly: GCA_035041135.1. Lineage (NCBI taxonomy): Eukaryota > Metazoa > Chordata > Aves > Passeriformes > Tyrannidae > Platyrinchus > Platyrinchus mystaceus. The sequence goes on from JAWWLV010000045.1 coordinate 11,440,544, forward strand.
GTTCCAAAACCTCAATGCTGTAACGCGGGGGGGGGGGGGAGGGGATGTGTCTTATTTTCAAACTTCAGTTCTTCAAGGATATTTTTTCCAGTGCAAAATATCTCTTCATCACAATCACCTTTGCTTTACTATACTAGCAAAACTATGCATTTGTTCTACTCTTGTGCCATAAACTTCTCATAATTTCTAACATGTTGTTCTTCATAGCTGAAGAATCAAATTAATTCTTTAAGCTTAATCAATCTTTCTTGGATAGGGAAGATTAGATATGTGCCAAATCCCAGATTATTGAAAAATTTCGCTAACCTCTGGATCTGCTTGCTAATGAAGATCTGCTTGGGAATGAGACCTAAAAGACACTGAGTAGATGAAAGTCTGAAAGAAAGGAAGGAAATCCAGGATGAAGCTTTTGTTTAGAATGTCACTGGTGGTGAGCAAGAGCAGAGCAGCATGTCACCTCCCAGAGCTATGCTTGCTGCCTGAGAACAGCAGCAAGGAATGGCCAAAGGTGTCCTAATGGGTAGCCGTCATTATTCCCACCTGGAGTACTGCATCCAGCTCTGGAGTCCTCAGCACAGGAAACATGGACCTGTTACAGCAAGTCCAGAGGAGGATCCCTAAGATGATTAGAGGGATGGAGCACCTCTCTTACAAGGAAAGGCTGAGAGGACTGGGATTGTTCAGCCTGGAAAAGAGAAGGCTTCAGGATGACCTAATTGCAGCCTTCCAGTACCTGCAGGGAGCCTACAACAAAGATAGAGACTTTTTACAAGGGCAAGTAATGACAGGACAAAGGGGAATGGATTCAAACTGTAAGAGAGTAGATTTAGATTAGATATTAGGAGGAAGTTCTTTGCAGTGAGGGTGGTGAGGCACTGGAACAGGTTGCCCAGAGAAGTTGTTGGAGGTGTTCAAGGCCACGTTGGATGGAGCTTTGGGCAATCGGGTCTACTGAAAGGTGTCCCTGTCCATGGCAGAGGGCTTGGAACTAGTCTTTAAGGTCCCTTCCAACCCAAACCATTCATATCACACTCCATTAACAGCTAATCAAGACTTTGACATTGCACAGGCTTTGTGACACTGGAATAGGACCTAGAAATGAAGTATGCTGACTGATCCAGCCTTCAAGGGCTCTTTCTTGAGAAAACAGTCCATATGATTCAGTATTGGCACCTCAGGCCCACTGGAAATGTTGGATAAGTAAATAAATAAGGTGCCCAATATTTTCTCCCCTTAAACGTAGAACTTCCCAAGAAACCTGGAAGCTGTGGAAGGAAAAAAGCTCAGACAGACTTGGCCACGAGCCAAACATCTTGGTTCAGGAGTCACAGTTCTGACCTAGAGACTCACAAAAAACATCCTAGATGACAGAGACAGAAGTAAGTGACTGCCATGAGAAAGAGGAATCACAATACAGTAGCAGTGGTGCATGTTCTCATTCATGTGCAAGCTCCGAAGGGAAAGGATTTTTACACCATCTAGAAGCTGAAGAGCAGGTGGAAATGCAAACCCTGTGACAAAGGCCTGTAGTGGAACTGCCCTACAGTGCAGTGGCATTCACTCTAATTTCCACCCTGTTCCTAGTCCTCATGTCCCCAAGCATTGTCTGTCTGCCTTCTGGACATAATTTAGCCTTCTGCCACCAAAATGTTTATTAGTATATTCTGATATTTGATCATTAATGAAGGTGATAAATAGTACCATTGAATGATTCTGTGCTCACGACGACTGAATTCTTAGAAATTCCACTTGCAAAACAAAAAAATCCAGAAAATCAAAAAATACTAGCATGCAAAGTCCAATTGCTAAAACTGTTCTATTTTCCTAGTACAGACTTTGGGCTTCTTAGTTTCATAGCAAACTAAAGTGGATGGTAAAATCTGTAAATTTATGAACTAAAATAGAAAGAGGAAGACAAAAATGATTCAGTTGTGATAAAAGGAAATCTGCACAAAGAATGAGGGTAGAATACAATGCAGCTGTTACATTTCAGCATCACTCATTGAAGGAAATTAACATCAAGCTCTTTTAAAATTATCTTTTTTCCCTTCTTTTATTTAGCTCTTATTCACCAAAATGCAGTAATTACTTAAATAAATGAGTCATAAAACTATTTTGCACATGTATTTGACTGTCATTTTCGAGCATGCACTTTTGAAAGTGCTCAGACCTCAGCATTAACATAACTTGGTTGCAGTATTGATTGTACATGTGTTTGCTGGTTAATTATTTAACTTTGAAAGAGCTCACTGCTTTTTCGTTACTGGTTGTTCTACCAATTTATACTTCTGGCAAGCCTCAATTTCCATTCATCACAGAAGAAACTCTACTTGATTAGAGTCAGATACCATTATATTTGGTTACTTCTTTTCAAGAGCAACATGTTCTCTGTATGTGGAATAAATGATGTACCTGCTACATTGCCAGATGCATAGTCAGTAGGCAATCTTCTGCAAACATGGGGGGTTTTTTGTTGTTTTCACATCAATATTAACCATCTCAATCAAAATGCAAAATTCACACTCATTGCCATCTGGATGGCTGTAAACACAAAGTCCCCGGACAGTGTTCTCTGGGGACTTTGTGTTTACAAATGGAGAATGGCTTGTCCTTCTCTCTTGATATAATTTCACACGCTAAATAAGCAAGATAAAAATCACCATTAGGTATTATAGTATATACTAAGTATTTTCAAAGTGCTTGTGTCAAAGAATTTAACTGGATGTAAATTATTAATATCAAGGAAATGATGGCGTGTGTGGGCAGAGCAACAAAGATAAAGCTGTGTCTTTCATTATAGACAGCATCAAGCACATTGAAAGCGTGCATGATGGAGAACACACTTGAGTACTTCTAATTTATATTAGCATTAATCACAGGCACTGTAGAAAAATAGTAAGAGGCAAATCTGTTCCACTAATGTATTTTGAAGTTACAGCACATGCCCTGGGAAAGACACACTGCCTGGACTGTTGGTATTTTTTACAAATCAGTATGGTGTCAGTGTGTTGGAAGGATATATCTGCTGAATAAGCGGCCAGGAAGTCTCCCAGAAAAAGATACATAATTGACAAATATTTAATAGATCAAACCTGTTATATATACATACAGGCTGTCTTACTGGAAATACCTCCAGAATCCTTTAGCAACTCTTTGGATTACATTATTTTTCTCCCAAACAGCCAAGAACCCAAGAGCCTGTAACATAGTAAAGAACTTACTTTTTTTTCCTTGTAATCTATCTAGCACAGTCAATGAGTAGGTAATATCATGGCTGAATGCTCTGAATACTAAATACAAAAACAGAGAAAGCCAAACTACTCTCAAGTCCATACACAACTACTAAAGCAGAGTGCTCACAAAGTTAGCTGTACTCATGGTTTAAATCTGCTTCTAATTTCAGCCTTTACTTGCATTATACAAATCCAGTCAAGTCAACAGTCACATATCGTAAAACTGGTATAACCAAATAAACAGTGTTTTAATATGCACAGCAAAATTTGCCATTCCTGAAAAGCCTGATCTCTGGTTAAGTGCAAATCTACATGCTGCCCCAGTTGTTTTGTTGTTGTTGTTGTTTTTGTTTTTCCTTTGTTTAATTCTAAATGAAACATGAATTGTTGTCTTCTATATTGCTCACAGAAATGGAGATCCACACAGGAGAGAAAACACTCAGCAGGATTTTTACTGAGAGGGTTCTCAGGCACAGTGACTGCAGCAGCAACACCCAGCCCATGCCATAGCATGGGCACAGCATCCTGGAGTCGCCTCCTGCATGTACTTCAAGGCAGGCATCCAGCTGCCTATCTGTGTATCCATTAAGATGTCTCCCTTAAAGACTGCCCAGAGAAGCCATTGATAAACTTAGTGCTCATTATCCTGATACCAGTTTTTAAGCAGGACTCCAGGGCAGATCTTCAATAATCTGAACTAATAACCTCTACTGCTGGTTCAGACAGATGAAACGATAATAAACAACAGAATTCGTAGACATCAAGATAAATATGGTACAATGAAGAAGAGTCAACATGTAAAGGGAAGTTGTGCTTCGCTAATCTACCTCTGACAGAGTCAAAACATTCTAGTAGCACAGATCTGTTTGATACCATCTGTCTGAATTTCCAGAAGGCACTCAAAAAGTTGCCTTCCCCGAGGCTCTTGAGGAAGCTAATCAGACATGAAGAAATGATCAGAAGATACAAAGAAAGGAGATAAAGTATTCCTTGCCTCTCACAGTAGAAAGAGATCACACATGGAGTCCCCCATGGCTTTGGGCTGAAGTCTGCATTGCTCAACACAGATCACAAGTGGTCAGAAAACAATGTCAAAAAGGGATGAAAATCTTTGCTGATGGTACCGAATTAGTCAGAGTGACGTAGACTATGGTAGATTGCAGGCTCACATAAGAAACTCCCACCATGTAATGACTAGGCAACAAAGATTCACTGTAGAGGAACGTAAAATGAAGGCAAACATTGCTAGAAATCACTACAAAAGGAATCAAGAATACAAAAGGATTCAAGAATATAAAATACCTTTTTGCTATTGTATAAATACATGACACACCCACACCTTCAGTAGTGTTTATAGTTAATGTGTCCCTTTTAAATACAGTAAAAGATACAGATAAGTGCAGCAAGAATGGTTAAAGATATGGAGTGGTTACAGGACGAAGAAAATAGATTAAGTTTTTTGTTGTGAAAAGCACTAAGAAAACATGGTACCAGAGATCAGTAAAATCAGGAGTGGCCTGAACAGGGTGATAACAATTTCTTTCTTTCCAAAATCTGGAAGATATCAAGTGAAGCCAGAAGATACAGCCTCCAGGCAAACAAAAGGACCAATGTCTTCACTCATCACGTTATTAACCAATGAAACTTGCAACAGGACATTGTGGATGCTAAAAATATATCTGAATTTAAAATAAGTGTTTGATAAATTCATGGAAGAAAAAGGACACCAAGGGCTATTCAATACAAAAACACATCATGTAGTTTAGGAAGTCACAGGATAACTGATCATCAGATACTCAAAAAATATTTTGGGAAGGGTTTCCAGAGGGCCCTTAAAATCTTCTTGGGAAACGCAGTTGCTGTCACTAGTGGAAACAAGGTGCAGAGCTAGATGAAACTCTGCTCTTACCTGTATGCAATTACTCAGATTTGAATTGGGGTTATGCACTGTCTGCGTTGAGCCAATGTGCACAGGAAAACTCTTCTGTATTTCACCTGCAGAATGAACCTGGAATTTCTGGGCTGTGCCATCAAACTGTGCAAGCATAGCTGCACTTTTTGGAGAAACATCAAGCCTACTCTACACATGGAGCCACAATCTCCAATGTGTTATGAATGTCCAGGGTTTCCAACATATGTCAAGCCTCCCCTCACAGCTCCGCATGTTCGTTGCAATTGCTCAGCTGTCAGATTTCCCAGGAAAAGGGCTGCTGTTTCCTTTTCTTTTAGGACTAGTTCACTTCCAACACCCAATTCTCTGCTTTTATTTTAGATGCCTGTAAGAATTGATGAAGTTTTCTACCAGCTATCCAGAAGATTTTTTTGTTTGTTTGTTTCTTTAAAACATTACATTGCTTCCCTCTGTGTCTGAGGGATGATTTGTAGATTATGGTAAGTGTATTCTGTTCTTGTTTCTCCTTGGTCCCACATCTTTTACATCTTCTTGTACTCTGAAACAGTGAGACCTGTTTGTCAAAATGTAATGTAAGCCTCCAGTCCTTCATTCAATTTTTCAATTTTTCAAACAAGTTATATTTTTCCATCTTTTAAGTTTTCTCACAGAAAAGTTGGCAGCAGAGATACCAAATCTTCCTCAAGAATATTTTCTGGGAATTGTTTATACAATTCACCTCTCCAGAGCTTGTCCAGACTGTTATCCTTACTGTCCATGTCATCATGTCTCACTTCAAAGTTCATGTAGACATGTTACGATTTTCATGTGTGTCTCAACAAACTAAGTTTTCACACCAGTACTAATGTGACTTTCTACTGGGGGGAGGCCCCTGCTTTTGACATTTGCTGAATGACCACAGATAAACTTCCTGACATCTAGAGACAATAGGAAATAATTCCTTCTCTGCTTGAGCATAACTGTGCTCCCTCAGCATCAGTGTTCTCCATTTGCTCCATTCCTGCCACAAGGCTGCTCCAAGGGCTGCCTACAAAGCAGCTTTGAAACCTGTTTTGCACATGTTAAGGAATTATCACGCTTTCCAGCTCACTCTCTGCTCTCAGCAGTCAACTCAGCAGAAGTAGTCAATCACCAAAAAACTGAATTCAACTGCTTGGCTTACCTAAATGGAAATATACATGGATATAGATATTTATTCTAGATTCTTTTCATTTTATCTCCTAAAAGCTTAAGCAAATGTAATTCATCAATAATGAACAGCCTAGTTTATGTTTTAGAGTCACATTTTAAGCTGAAAAATGTCCTGAATGACAATAGATGTTGATTGCAGACACCCCCTGCAGCAGCTGCAATCCAGCTTTTGCAGGAGATCCTTATGCAGCCAACATCTGGACAGGGGACAATGTGGGAGCAGATCCTTGTGGCCTTGTGTCCTATATGGAATTTCTGCCAGAGGAGATCAGCCCTGCTCAGACTTGTTGTTCCACAAGCTCTGTGAGGAGGAATGGAGGAAGCCAGCATAAGCACTCATTTATGTCCACCACAAGAAAAGGGGTCCAGGGAATTGCTGATAGCACTGCTGGAGTCCAGTTGGCACTGGCTTTGGCAGTCGTTTATTTAGGGCATACTGAGAGCTGCTGAATGTCCTCTTTCTGGTGCAGCCACAAGAAGTGAAGACTTAGGACTTAAGCTTAAGAACATTAATATTAGGGGATTCTGATGTGCACTTCTATTCTGTCATTAGCAATAATTCAAAAAGGCAGAAGGAAAATCAATCTCATAAATATCATAATCCGTCTTGGCAGAAAATGCACATAGAAGCATTAACACTTTAAAATACTTCTGGCTTCTGCATGAAAAACTGTGAAGCATCCATCTCAAAAAAGCATATTTTTAAATAGTTGTCTGTAGGTCAGGAAAGTTTTTTAAAAATGTTATTACCTCATAAATTAGTTGGATGCAGACTATGGCCTCTGGACATCAAATACTTAAACTTCTCACTCCTTTTGTTGTCATTTTTGTGCACATGGACATCACAAACTTCTCTAATGCAAACATTTTGTCCTACCAGTGATTTCAATTGCTTTTCACAGAAGAACCTACCTTTCAGCAATGTTTGTGATAAAATATTTTCAATTATTATTTTGCTGTCACCTTTTGAGTTTTTCATTCGCAAGGGGTCATAATAGGTGGTTACTAAATGCACATTTCTACTCACTAAAGCTTTAATTTCTACTGAAGTTGAATAAGAAAGATTCGTGACTCAAGCTTTAAAGAGCTAGATGTTTAAAAAAAAATCTTATGCTCCACATTTTTAAACAACTATTTATGAGACAGGTGGAGAGAACATTTCTAAGTCAATTTTGGAGTCAATTAAGGAGAAAGAGTTCAACAAAAATGGAATTTTTCGAACAATGCCAGTTGAACAAGGATTTTTTTTGTTTTGTTTTGGTTTGGTTTTTTTGGTACTGGCAATTTGTGTACACAGAGGTCAAAGAGTGAAATTTCAGTAAACTTATTTCTGTTTCTTTCCAAAATTTCAATGAAGAAAGTATTACGACATTTTTTGGTCATGGTAGGTCAGGTCACAGTCCATCTGGGTACATGTGCCCCTGTAACCTGTCTCTGAAGTGGCCAGTAGTGGATGCTAAGGGAATGAATGTAAGAGATGAGACATCCATGGAGTGAGTGGTCCTCCACAGGCACTGGCACTTCGCAGCTAAGGAGAGCCTTAACTGCAGTTAATGCAGTGACCATCCTGTGCTACAGTTACCAAACAGTACCTGTGAATGTATCAGCTCCTCTTTTGACACAATATATTTCATGTCCAAAACATTCCACGGTAACAAGTTCTGTAACGTAATTATAATGCTATGTGAAAAAGTACATCCCCATTGTTCATTTGAAATCTGATAGGATTTCATTTGATTCCTCCTAAATCCTTGTATGACAGAAATGATGTCTAGCCTGCATTGCATTCACAAATTCAGAGTTCTCTCTCAAATCTCTCCTTAAATTTTCTTCTGCAAGCCGGTCAGTCCAAATCTATTTTGGCTTTCTTCACACAGGAGCTATTACAGCTGCTCAATGTTTGAAATTTTAAGCTGTTGTCTTTAAACTTGCCTAACTTGAATAATTCTTCACCGTTCAAAACTTATCTCTACTTGTCCAAAATTGTTTATTGCCAGTATACTGAGTAGTGTCCATCTCAAAAGAAATACTTTCAGAGACTTCTTTGTGAAGATAAGATCTCTGAAGAGAATTTTCCTTTTATTATATGATATCTCCATTTCTTTCAAATACTTTGGTATGGGACTTAAATTTTTAAAACCCTTGAAAATATCAGTATACTTACTATAAACACTGGGTGACCCTCACCCATTAGCCCCTAACATCTCTAATAACCTTGTGAAACACCACATCATGTATAGAGGTTTTGTTGACTTTTCTGCAATGTATTAATCCGAACAGTGCTTATGCTTTTGTATTATTTTACATAGTTTCTACCAATATATTCATATGGACTTGGTCCTCCTATGGTTTTTCTGTTTTAGAACAGCACCTGGAAGGCCTAATTTCCCTAGCCTCTATCAACTGCAAAAGAAAACAAGGAGATAATTAATATTTAATTATTATTCAGATGTCTGTAGCTATATAATTAAAACATATTTTCATTTTTGTACTCTGTGCACAATAAGTCAAGAGAACTCTAATCAAAAATTAATCCAGTGCATTTGCAGAGGTCCAAAGGCAAGTATAACTGTTGAGATAGGCTTGGAGGCCCTTTGGAAGTAATTAAAGCCCACTGGGTACTTTTGCAAGTGCAAAGATCTCTAATGCATTTAGATGACTTGGTGACTGTGTGTTTGATGTAAAGAAAAATTTGCAATCAAGGATTTGCTTCAGAAAATGCTTGTTATTGGTTATAATGTTCCCTATGAGGATGATGCTGTTCTGCAGTGAGCATAGAGCAAAGCTGCACCATGCCATTGCTGCTTTCTTTTGGGAGGCAGAGCCCATTTAAAGCAGAAGGAATTCTTCCATGAAGAAGAATTCCATGCCATGTTTTGGGAGAACCAAATCTCAGTGTCTTTATTCTGAAAAACTTCCATTGAAAGTAGCAGCTTAAAGCTGGGACTATAGAGGAGCAATTGTGAACTAGAGGGTAAGTGCCTAACCTTAATTATTAGAAATGGTGCATCAAGGTAAGGAAAGGAAAAGATGATGTGGGATTTCATTGAACTTTATTTCATTTGTGAAAAACAGAAATGAGCAGTCACAAAAATGTCAGTGCTGACATTTTGTCTATGCTTCTCCTTTTCTTACATATTTTTGCATACTCCATGTAACTCCTTATTAGTTATTTTTTTTAAAAAAAAGGTATTTTATGTCTATTTTCCCAGTGTTTTGATTCAAAACTTTCATGCATGCACCGTAATTTGCACATCAAAAGCCAATTTACAATGCAAAATTTCATGCTAATTTTATATGCAATTCAAATTGCCAGAACAATGGTGCATACAGTAAAAACTACTGCATTTTGAAAATTATCTTATGTAGGCAATAGAATATCATAAAACAGCGAAACATGTCTCACAAGTCATACCAAAAAAACACATCACCACTCTAAGCTGTAGTTTGTTTGCATGAAAATTAGCACTGAGATGTTTTACTTGGAAACTGAGTGCTTGGATTTTCCATTAGAGTACTGAGAGCAAGATGTGGAGTTATTTCCAATTTTGTGTGGCTTTTGTTCTTCTAAGCCACATGGAAACACCCATTTACTTTGAATTTTCTGGACAAATCTCACTGAAATTTAAATAGGACACTTAGGCTTATATGAAACTGTGTGAAACCAATAAATAAAACTATTACCTGTATGCCTTTGGGGAAGCAATTGTCACTAGTTCACACTCTGGAGTATGTTGCTGGATCTCAGCAGGGATGTTTGGAAAGACAGAAAGGCTAAGGAAACGCAGAATTTCCACGTCTGCACTTCACATCTGCCCCAGTCACTTCTCAATTAATACCAGGGGATGATTGGTACAGTGATCAAGGATAGAGTCTGGCCAGCATTTAACTGATTAGATGATATGGATGATATTGTCACCTCAAGAAAACATAAAGAAAGGCAGAAATATTCACACTTGGGAGTTCTCTGGTCTCTCTGCAAATGAGATAAGATAGTGAGGCATCAGTTCTGCAGCCTGGATGGCTCACACTGGAGATTTTTTCTTTAACCACGAGCTAAAAAAAAAAATCCCCTTTTGTTAATAATTCCTGAAATTCTGGACAGTCTGGATTTGTTGTTAGGCCACATAAATGCCCCTTTAAATGCCACAGATCCATTGCACAGCATGTTCATGTGATAATCCTGTTTCAAACATGTGCGTGGACATGTAAAGGGACCTGCTGAAATGCATTTGTTACATCTTAGGGTTACTTTTGTTCTATTGAGTTGCTCTTGAGCTTTTACAATCCCGAGCTTTTACAATCCCAAGCTTTTCACTATCCCCATTTACTTGCTTGCACTAAGTTCCCCTCTACAAAACACAGAGTAGGAGCAGGATGACCACAGTCACTGCAGAGCTACAGTCTGTAACTTACACTGAGATCAAATGTGCATCACAGAGGTAAATACTTTTTTTCCATTTTCAACTAGAGAAATCAATATTTACCATTTACCCAGCATTGCATGTTTCTGAAATATTGAAAACATTTTAAATTCATTAATCCTGTCTCTTATACACATCGAGGTCAACCTTGTTTTTATGGGCAGCAGCATTACTCAGGATTAACTCAGTAGAAGTCGGTTTGTCCAGCATTACATGACACTACAATTTGGCTTTTAGTGCTTACAAATATTTTAAAGAGGTTAAAACATTGAATCAAATCTTCTCCTGACCTGCAAAGCCATTGCTGTGGTCTTACAGGATTCCATAGTTATAAGCAATGGCAGGATCTGCTCATTTGAGGTTAAGCTTGTGTAAGGGGTTGGGATAAAATTTATGCCTGAGACAAATTCACTGAATACAGGTTTTTGCCAACCCCCAGGGTAGGTCCTTGCTACATCTGCACTACGAGGGCAAAAATTCAGAGCAGGGCAAGATGTTACTGAATTTACTCATGGCTGCACCAGTGCATGCAAATACAGACAGAAGGGAGGGTTTCTCTTACTGCTAAGGAACGCTTGTAGGCTGGCACGCAGAAAGGAGATTGAGCCTATGGACTACTAACTAGGTCCAATACAGCAAATCCTCATCCTACCAGTATTATTGCATTTTATCATAATAGAAATATATTTAAATAATTGTAGATTTTAAAAAATTAAACAGTCTCTCCTTAAATGAAGAGCAGATGGTTAATTCTTACTCATGGCCACAAGAGGAAAGCCAGGAAATAACTGGGTTAATTTATAGCATGGGAGATTTAGCATAGACATTAGGAATATGCTTTCCAACCTAAAGGATTGTTAAACACCAAAATACATCAGCTTGGAAGGCCATAGACTAGGAAGGCTTTAGAAAATGGGAAGTTTTAAGAACAGTTAAGCATACTTGTATTTAGGATGGTCTAGGATACAGCTGACCAGCTCAGTGTAGGGGATGGACCACCAATCTCTTGAATTCCCATCCATCTTCTCAGTACAGTGATTACACAGGGGCAGGGCTACTCTTAGACTGGTGCAATACAAGCAATCCTGAAAGTAAATGGCCAACTTGAAACAATTGTACAACTGAATAAATTTAAGAGAAAGGAAATGTCCTCACACTTTTCTTGCTACTCTTTATCTCAAAGTTATGTGTTATACTGGATGGGACAAAAAAACAAACACCATATTCTGACGCAATCCAGTCCTGTCTGTGTTGCCCACATCACTGTTTCTTTTTCCCTATCTTGATTACAGATCAGAGTAGTAGAGGCTTAAAATTGCAGTTGTCAGAACAAGAGGTCACTTGAGTCACTGCAATTTTCAGAAATGTAGCTTATGCCCTCAGAATTTTCTCTGGCAATGTTTTGTTGTAAATGAAACATATTTCATATCACTCTGTCTTTGCAAAGCTTTAGAAGAGTTGACAAAGTGGGATAGATGGCTGAAGTGTTTCTGCTTGGGTTTTTTTGACTGCATAAACATTAGAAAAATACATTCCTGGTTTGGCCACTTTTATGGCTAACTGCCTGTATTTCTGGTAAAGAAAGAATTTAAATTAACCAAACTGAAAACTGATGCCCTATTGCAGTCATGGTGTCTGCAGCACCTCGTTAGAGAGGGCAAATCCTTTTGAGCGGCCAGAGCTTGGCCTTGGAACTGAATTCTTCATTGCTAATTCCTTTGATGTGTATAAATTTGGTGTTTGCTTTCTTCAGTTTTTGCAAATTAGCAACCTGAGTTTTTACATGTATTTTTTTATGATAGAAATTACATTTTTCTGTAAAATCCAAACCCTGACCTAAATGCAGTCTTGGACATCTAATACTGTAAAATTAGAAACTGAATGCTGAAATGACACATTCAAAAATATACAGTCATTTTAATTAATATCAGAGAAAAAAAAAACTAAAAAACTCATGAGATAAAATTCACTGATTTTCCCCTTAAATCCTTTAATCCTTTATTCCTACCATCAAGGTTACGAGCTATTCTAGCTAGTGTCTAGAAAGGTAATTTTCAAATGTCCAACCATTCTTTGCCCATAAATAAAATCTGTAAAGATGTACATAGAATACAAATGTTAAAAACATTACAACAAATTCTGGTCTAAACCAAAACAAATTATGTTCCAGTTTTGAACCAGTAAATCCCCAGTGCAGGTCAAAGGTACAACCAGCAGACAACAGAATAAAGGACTCTAACTGAGCACTGAGAAAAAGCTTTACTGAATCAACCACTCTGAAGCAGGAATAAAAAATACTAGCATAAAATAACAGTAGAAAGTCTTCTCTAAATAGCAGACAAAATAAGTGCATAGTATTTGTGGTTCTCAAATGCTTCAGAAGACTGCAGAGTATTTAATGGAAATCTTTCAAAATTGCCAAGTAAACTGATGGACATCTTGTTTATACATGTTACCTTACCGAAATTGGGCATTACTATATTTAAATGAGGTTTTGTGGAAGTTTTTCACGTCTTACCAGTTTCAGACTAAACCAAACAGTGGTTTATTGAAATTGAAACATTTCTCCAGTCAGTCTGTCTTAAAGACAAGCCTTAAGTGACTTTAATCCTAGAATTGTTTCATTAAAAAAAAAAAGTTTAAAGATGCCACACTAATCATGTTAATTTATTTTTGCTGCACAGAATTTTTTCCCAGCTTTTATATTTATTAGTTATATTTCCAGCATTTTAATATCTGCCTCTAAATCTCTTTTCATTTATTCTTTATTCTAGATGGGTTGGGAAAAGCAGAATCTAGGTGAGAAAGACTGGATTACAATGTTTAGAAAGTTATGCTGTAAAATATAACTCCTAGTAGTTATGAGGATATGCTCATGAGGTGACACATGCATCTATCACCTGGGACAGTCTGAGGCCAATACTATGGTTAACTTACACTGAGACTCTCTTCTCTGTTGGGCAAATAAAAATGGAATATACTTACTGTGGTCCTCACTGACCCTAATGTATCTACTTTTTACTGTTTAAAGATGCTCCATTTTAAGTAAAAATGAAACCTGCCTTACTTAAGCGCAGTTGTGCTAAAATTTGCAGCTTTGTCTTTCAGGTCCAGCAGTAATTAATGGGCTTTCCTGCTTCTGCAACATTTATACCCCCATGTAGTCCAATCCCTACAAACCTGTATGAAAAAAACCACAAGTTTTCCCACCTTTATGAACACAGTTCACCCTCGCAGAGTACTAAGCCCCATCTAGTTCATTAGCAGGCCCAGCTCATGGCTCTAATAATTTTGCTGTTGAGTTCATTATTTTTACACATTCCTTCCATGACTTTGTATTACTTTGTATTTGTAGTTACAAAGCACTTTGGGATGGGGGGGTGGGGGACAGACAGACCCCTCTTTCCCTGCTTCCTCCACTATCTAAATAGTTTCACAAGTTTAGTTTCTTAGGTAACTCTTCAAAGACTCAGATGTTTTCATCAGCCTTGTTTTGAAACTCTGTAGCCCCCACTGGCAAAAACAAAACCTTCCACCTCATCCTCATCCTCTTCAGCTGTGGGGATGACTCATTCAGGACTCCTAAGTGAATTAATGCCATTTCACCTGAAAGGACCAGTCTGCTCTGATCAAACTGGTCTTCCAGGAACAACTCAGCTTCTCCTGCTTGTGACACCTCCTATTGCAAGGGTGGTGAGAGGGCAGTCATTGCAGTTGAGCAAAAGGAAATCTGGCAGACATGGAGTTACTCTTATAGTGTCTGCAGTCACCCAAAACGGATGTGTTTTCACTGGTCGTTTGAAAGTGAGAATTGCACTGTGCATGCCTGGTGAGCCCTCGAGGTTTGCTGGAGAAGTGACGGCTTTACAGCCTGGCACGGCTGAAAATGAAGCACTGAGAGGATGTCTACAAACTAGTGCTCTGTGCTCTACACAGTTTGGGGAAGGTGATGTCTTGGGAATCCCATCTTTAGATAAAAAGACATAGGATAAAAGGCTGAAATAAATTACTCATGATCATTAGTTTCTTAGTCACGGGAGAACTACAAAAAGCACCAACAACTGGTTAGATTTGCATGTTGTACATTCATACAGTGCTCCTCAGCGTGTTCCCCAGTGGCAGGAACAGGATCAGGGAGCTGGAAGTGCAGCTCTGCAGGATGCTGCCTGCCCTCCTTAGTGACCCCAATGATTACTTCATCAGTTTGTTCCATGGAGCAAATTTTCTAACTCCACCTAGATTTTAAGAAAGATTACTCTTTTTCAACTTTCCATACATTAAACAACTTCAAACCTCTCCAGCAATTACAAAAAGCAGAGCAACAGTAGGCTGTGTTACTTTCAACTGACTTCACTGGCTTTGGTTCAAGCAATCTGAGATGTACTGATATTTAAAATGACCTATGAAGCTGACCTTTACACTGAGAGTCAATACTATCATTTCAGGATTTTGAGAAAAAGAAACTAATATCAGTATAGGTTATGTACCAGTAATCAAAGTGTAAAGTAAAAAAAATTTGTAGTAATTAAAATTTTTTTTTTTTTAAAGAGTAAAATATCAAAGTGTCCTTAAGGCATCTACACAACTGTAACTTCACTTCAGAGAGAAGTCACACAACAATTAGACAATTAGAATTAAGGCATTCTTTGGTGCATTTTGCTTCTAAATAATTAAAACTGGTTTTTAAAGCTGTATTTACATTTTATGGGTTTTTTTTCCCCAGCCTGAGAATATCACTCAAGGCTATTATTCATGGAGTTCTTAAAATAAAACTGTGTAGAAACATTCACTCTGCACAATATGAGACATACAACTCATTAGCTAAACTCCTTAGGCTCTTAGTCCACAAAGCAGTATAGAGAAGCTAATTTGAGGTCCTTAAACAGTTCAGAGCATGAAAACTAAGCAAGTTTCTTGTTCTCATAACCAAAAGCCACAATCCCACTGTTTATGTGCCCAGCACCACCCTGCACATTTCCCTACCTCCAGTCCTCACTAGGAATGCATGAACATGTAAAACCTACTACAACTGCAAGGCACTGCTTTTTTGTGTGGCCACTCTCTTCCTGCTGGGTAAGGAGCAGGTAAGAAAATGGGTCTGGCAAGTACTGATCACAGAATCATAGCATGGTTTGCATTGGAAAGGACCTTTAAAGAGCATCTAGTCCACCTTCCCCTGCCATGGGTGGGGACATCTTTCCCTGCCATGGTCAGGGACATCTTTCCCTGCCATGGTCAGGGAGGTTGCTCAAAGTCCCATTCAACCCTAAACACTTCCAGGAACGGGGTATCCACAACTTCTCAGGGCAACCAGTGCCAGTGTCTCACCACCTTCATCATAAAGCATTTCTTCCTTATAACCCATCTAATCTACTCCTTTACAGTTTAAAACCATTGGCCCTTCTTCTATCACCACAGGCCTCAGTAAAAAAAATCGTTCTCTATCTTTCATGTAAGTCCCCTTTAAATAAAGAAAGGTCTTCCTGGAGTCCTCTCTTCTCCAGGCTGGTCAACACCACCTGTCTCAGCCTGTCCTCACAGGTGAGGTGCTCCAGCCCTCTGATCATCTCTGTGGCTCTCTTTTGATACCACTCCAACAGGTCCATGTCTTTCCTGTGCTGGAGACCCCAGAGCTGGATGCAGCACTCCAGGTGGGGACTCATGAAAGCAGCGTAGAGGGGCAGAATCCCTGCTTTGACCTGCTGCCCACACTGCTGGGTATGCAGCCCAAGACGTGTTTGGCTTTCTGGGCTGCGAGTGCACATGGCTGGGTCATGTCCAGCCTCTCACCCACCAGCACCCCCAAGTCCTTCTCATCAGGGCTGCTCTTGATCCCTTTGTCCCCCAGCCTGGATTGATATTGGGAATTGCTCCAGTCCAGGTGAAAGACCTTGTTGAACCTTATGAGGTTCACATGATACTATGGTGTCTTATTAATAGGGCTGAGGAATTCAGTTCATCTTGATATTCTGAAGCCTTCTGTGTGGATGGTGCCAAGCACAGACTGTTTCTGCAGCAGTTTTGCTGTCCCCACCACTCTGCTGTCCTGGACAGCTGCTTCCTGCCCTAGGGCTAAAGCTAAAAGCAATGTGTGAACTACAATTGATAATTAACATTGGATGGCTTTTTTGCCTGTGGGAAGCAAACCACTCATTTACATGTCTTCATAAAAGATACTTATGGAAAGTAAAGCATAAAATGGAAATTAGATGGCCTAGGTGTGAATTTGACAAGCAAGTAGGCATTGACATAAGACAAATTAAAGGGAACTTTATTACTAATGATACAAATTATGGATCAATGGCATTTCCAAGAAAATAAAAACAGCAATTACAAAGGATAAAGCCTCTGTATGCCTTTTCAAATATGGGTCTCAGAAAAATACAAAGAAGTATAATAAGGATGATAAGAGGTAGGGCATAGATTTTACATTAAGAGATATTACACTCCTCCCCTTGGAATAAGGGGGATAGGGAAGGAAAAGGTGATAAATGTATATAAACTCCTAAACAAAGAATGAATTTTCTTAGTATAAAAACTAAAGTACATCACAAAAAATTATCAGCCAGGACAATCAGATAGACAGATCTTTTCACATTTATTAAATCATTAAACTAATTATCATAAGACTTTTTGGATACCAAAAAAAAAAATTAGTATGTTCCAGATTGTCTTGATTCCTTAATTTTATAATCTGGAAGAGTTTCAAGAGAATGAAATAAAATCTTTCATGTTTTTATATATGCTTTCTCTTAGCATCTATTACTGGCTACTATCAGAGACAAGATGTTAGATGGACCTTTGATCTGACTGGCTCAGTTAGTCTGAAGTTTTATGCAAAACAAATAATCACCCCTGTTTAGCTTTTTTTTCCCCCAGCAGAGAACATTGGTTAAAATAATGTTTTTCTTGTAATAAAAATACAAAACCAGCAGAAACATTACAGAGGAAATAACATAGATGTATAAACTGACAAATTTGAAATAAAACACAGGCAGGATACATCCAACACTGTAAGAATAAGAACGTTCATAAGCTAACATATAAACCTTCTCATTTACATATTCTAACTATCAAATAGAATTATAAGTCAGTAACATGTATATATCTACAAAAATAAGACTAAAAAAGATTTCTAGGAATTATAAGAATCTGTATCACCAGGTCAAGTGGATGATGCAGTCTCTAATGACAGACTCATGAAGGGCCTAACCATGAACATGACAGGCCAAAGAGCTCTGCCCATGTCAAGGAAAACCATGCTCCTTATCATCTAAGTGTCCTGAAAAAATGGAAAACCAAGTGCATATAGCTTACTTCTGGTTTTTAGAGAAAGTTTTTCAAAGGCCCTCCTCAGAACAGGTTCAGGGAAAGGTACAAGTATGATCCAGAGTATGGAAAGCATCTTCTCTGAAGAAAAATTTAAGAGTGATTAACTTAGGAAAGAGCACAGAAGACTAAAAAGTGCTATAGGAAAGATAGAACAGGAGTTTGAAATTAATTCAAAGTAATTAAATGATGGCAGTGTCTTAAATAATTCTCTTCTGTCTTACTTCTTATGTACCCTGTAATTAGACTGTGGATAAAAAAGGTCATTGAGCCTAAAAGTTAAAAAGTTAAAACATTTCTATGGATTTTGAGAATTCTAATTAATCTGAACAACCTGGAATATTAAATGTTGGACCTTGAGGCATAAATCAGTCTCTGACAATCAGAGATCACAGTGAAACCTACTGTCCAAGACAGGTGCATAGCATTTTCAGTTGACAACCACAGGGCTACTTGCACATTTCTCAGAAGCATTTGGAATTCACCATTGCTGAAGGTACAATAATGCATCCATATGCAATTGGAAGTAATTTGTATTTTTCTGTACTCCTGCCATGACAAGAACAATTAATTAGTCCCATGGGAAGATGTAGAATCAAGCCCAGTTGCAGCATTCCTCAGTTTTGGACTGATGGCATTTGTAGTGGAATGAGGAGCCAGTGGCCCAAAATGAGAGAAAGGGGAAGGGAATGGAGGGAGGCTGGAGACCTTAGGAAAAAAAAACAACAAGACATGAAGACTCCTGTTTGTAGGACATATGAGCACTACAGGAAGGAGCTGGAATGGATAGAAGTGCTGAACCCAGGTCTAAGAGTAGTTTTTATCCACATGGACCCTTTATACAACTAATAAACAAATAAATCCCCTTGTAGATAGTGTTTGTAAGTATTGACCGAGCTGATAAGAATTGTCCAGAGATCCCCTAACAGAACTATCTCCTGATATCTCTACTGAATAGTCAGAGCAGACATGGCCTGTTTTCCACCATGGGCTTGGTCTGATCTTGGGAGAAAATAAAAGCTGAGCCCCAGCTTCCAACATGGTTGGTAAAGGGCAACACCTTTCTGCCTGTGCCCCTGATGTTTGTGGGTCTTCGGAAGCAAGGAAAGATGTATGTGCTTCCAAGACTGGGCTGGTGAAATGAGGCTAACTGGGAATACAGACAGATAAAATCAGATGCTAAGAAACACGTGACAGTGCTGATTGGAAGGAATTCCTTCAATTACTTGTAATCATGATGGATTCCACCTCTACTGTACCCACTCAAGAAAAAGGCTGGGGCATCTTAGCAGACAAGTGCCTGAAGACACCTGTTCATTGCATGCTTGTATTCAAAAGCATAAATAAAATATAGGACCTACAGAAGACCGTCATATAATAAATAGTGCCTCACCACGCACAACAAGATAGAAGAAAACAAAAAGAAGTGATTCAGATGTGAATGAAAAAAACACTGGGGTGGGGACTTATAAAAACACCTAAAAATGTGGACTCTCCCACCCCAAAGTGAGGAAATACAAAACAAAGAGATGTGCAACAAAATATGTGTTGTAAAGACACAACAAGTATACACATTTACAATCTTTATAATTGGAGGAGTCATTAGATTGGATATTAGGGAAGAGTCAGTTAAATTTGACATTAGGAAAAATTTCTTCACTGAATGGGTGGTCAGGCATTGGGACAAGCTGCCCAGGGAAGTTGTGGACTCACCACTCCTGGAAGTGTCCAAAAAATGTGTGGATGTGGCATTTGGGAACATGGTTTGGCAGTGACCATGGCAGTGCTGGGTCAATGGCTGCACTCCACTATCTCAGAGGTCTTTTCCAATCTTAAGATCCTATGATTCTAAACAAACTGAAACACAGTATTCTGCTAAGAGTAATTTTTTTATATAGAAAACACATCTTGCAACACAGCTTCACTAATGACAATATATTAGCTTCTAAAATGTATCATCCTGCACCATAATGGAAAATAGAAAATTACTAAGTCAACGCTAGTTATAGAGTAATTTAGATGTTACAGAAGATGCAAAAAATAGGGGAAAAAATTGCCATTGCCACACTGTGCTAGTGTAATCACCTAACACTGCAATAATATTCTACTTAAAACCAACTATATCTTCCTGAGAAAAATCAATTACTTTTAGTAATAATTTTTATGATTGAGAAACTTAGTGACTGCTTTCTTCTAAAAATAAATGCACACTCTTCCAAAGTAAGAATTATTTCTTTTTATTGCATCTGTAGCTGTACACATCTAATGTAATTACTTAGTCTATTGTTGTAATACTGGAAGCAGAACTTAGCTGCATATTTTTCCTTTATTTTTGTATTTATAACATTGTAAAAATAATACATGCATCTCAGGAACTGATTCTGTGACATTTACCAAGTCCCACTGAGCTGGGAACCAAGCCTGCAAAATCATACTCATGAGAATCCACTCCCAAAGTCAGGTCAGCGAATAAAAGCTCCTCACATGAGTAAGGCTATAAGAATAGACTAGAGGAGGTCAAGGTCAGTGGTGAGTTTTGGCTGAGTCAGGGTTGGAGGATAAGGCCCTTATGAATCCTATAAATAGTTCATAGTTAAAAGAGGTCAGACCTAATTCTGGAAGTATTTTGGAAGAAGAAACCACTGCGTGACTAATGACGTACACCTACCCAAGTCTCTCTGCTTATTAATGTGACATTTGTTTGGAAACAACATATAATAAATAAAAGATATTTTTAGGATGTGCCAGGGAAATGTATTCAGAATTTCAGAGAATAATTTGGATATATCCAAAGTGTTGCACTGTATCAATGGAATGGTCGTTACAGCATGCAAATGAGGTATTAAAAACTAGTGGTTTCTAGTGATCCTGATGGAAACAGAAAACCAGGCCAAGGAAGCTAAAGGTGGGATTTACTCGCCTGACTTGGATCAGCTAAGAGCTGATGCTCCTTTTACTGTAAGGCAAGGAAAGCAGGTGCCTCCACCCACCTATCCTAAAGCTGTAGTTTGGTACAAGCTGACACTGGCCTAACTGAGCACCAACATTGGGAAAAGCCCTTTTCGCAGCACGAGTGGTTTAATCCCAGTTCTGTAGAGTAACTTCATTTTTGTTGACATAAGGGTTCAATAACCTTGATAAATTGCTGACATTAGTGAAACCATCCCCTCCCACCTCCTCCTTTCTCCCCTCAAGGTTATTTTTCAGTTGGATCAGTTCTCTGGTCTGGAAAGTATGCCAGCAGGGGCTGGGCAACGGACCAGAGCAATGCTGGACAAAAATTACTGATGCCTTTAACTTGAAAGTCAGAGGAAGGCATTTGGCAAACACTGAATAAGCCATGTGGGCCTAACAGTTCACTGCTAACAATACAGGGAGGTCTTACTCTATTCTGTTCCCCTCCCTGCTGCACATAACC
>JAWWLV010000045.1:11472829-11492559 GCA_035041135.1 Platyrinchus mystaceus
TATGCTCTTCAGGCTCTTGCAATGGCACAAGGGATGAGTTGTAGCTCAAGGTTCACACATCTAAGCACAGGTGTGTGCCTGCATGCTGGCTGGCTGAGCTCCCACTGTAGTCCGTAGGGGTCTGGTCAAAACAGTTGATGGAGCTCATGGAACTGGGCACTTGAGTTGTGTGGGGTGGAAGATGTAAACCAAACTGAGCTGCCCTGGCTTGGTTTCTAATACATACAAATAGAAAGCAACCTTTGTTTTCTACATGAGAGAAAGTCAAGTGTGTTTGGTGTGAAACCAGGGGGAGGTAGAGAATGAGCTTTATTTTCAAGCTTATTTTAGAGCATTGCATTGTACTGTGGTTTTGACAGTGTCTGTCTTTTGCGACATTAATAGTTGGTGTCAAGGAAGATTTTTTTAACAGAGGTGAATTCTATTTACAAGGCAATGCAAAAATCTTTAGAGGGCACATGAAAACTAGTGTCTTAGCTTATGCATGGTTATGGGCATTGATGTAGTTCTGTTACCAGTCTTGTGAAGTGTATTTTTCAGTTTCTAAGTACAGAGGGTGTTAGCCTTTCAGACACACTTGGAAAGAATGGTTATTTGTGAAAACACTTGCTTAATCTTAAATTAGGAGGCCTGGAGCCCATGTATATAAAGACATTTTGTTTTCCTTGTTTAAATCAGAAGTCAAAGACTTTTGTCATTGCCACAACAATAATGAGGCACTCAGCAACAGACCCCTTAGGAAGCAAATACTCAGGCTTTTGTTTTAACTTCACAAGGCAAGATGCCATAACTTTGTAAATAACCACAGATCTCTGCCCTCTTCCCCCAAGCTGTAGTTTAAAACAATGATGCTCACTGTTTGAGTACAAGCCTTTGTGGATGGATTTAATTTCAACAGTTTGGTGATTTAGTGCCTATACCTAGAGTACATTAGTAGACATCAGTTTGATTTGATATACAGTATATGCTGCTAAAAGAATTTTCTTTTTCAATGTATTTGGAAAATTTAAGGCATGGTAAAAGTTAACAAGAAAAGATTTTTATGTTATTATCAATAAGCTAAAAAGGATGTGTATTATATTTCTCTTCAAAGGCAGAAGGCTTATGGTAAGCTTGTGAAATGTGTTTAGCCTTCAAACAATCACTTCCTAAGGCAGATAGAAATCCTCTTTCCAGGCTGCAACTAGATCACTGGGGGCTGGTTTTTTTGGTGTTTTTTTTTCTTTGGTTTTTGTTTGTTTGTTTGCTTGTTTTTGTTTTGTTTTGTTTTTTGGGGGAGGGGGGGATGTTTGATGTTTCTGTGCTCCCTTTTGGAGCAATAACCCACCAAGTTGGTGAGGTTTGGAATACCAGCCTTAAATCTCCAGGGGCTGTAGCATCCCTTTTGATTCTTGGGCAGACATCTTTCTTCCTGACCCTACTGCCTTTAACTAAAACCAGTTGAGAAGCAAAGTGAGAGAGAGGCACTTGGCTTATGCAATGGCTTGTGGGCTGTGGATTGGCCACATTTCAGCTTTATCCCATGTGTTAGTTCTAAAAGGAAAAAATAAATCTTTGTTCTCTTGGAATTAGAATTTGCTTTCTTGGAATTAGATAATTAACTGTCTATTTATAGGACAGGGAAGTGTGTGATGTGTGTTAAGGGGCAGGGAGAAGAGGGAGGTAGAAAAAAAAATAAAAGCAATGTTTAACTTTGTATGTATTTATATTGCCAGTGCTAATTTGTTTCCATCCATAGGGAAGTCAGAGAAATACTCATATTGGATTGTATGATCTTCAAACTAAACAAAATGAGGTGAGAACAATACCAGTTTTCTCTCTGGTGAAGGCAGTGCTGTAGTGTTTCAGATTTTGATGCCTCGCAACACAGTGTGTTATGTCCTTAAGGAGTATGTCCTTGTTTGAAACAGAAGAGAGACCGGAGCAGGTATTCAAATGATTCTCAGTAGTATTAAGATGCAGAGCATTATAGAACATCTGAAAGGCTTGAGAGTAGCAAAGCATCACCTCTGCAATATTTATTGCAAAACAACCAATTCAAGCCCTTTCCACTCCCCTTCACACTGAACATGTGTGCTAAGATGTAAATGTTTGCGGTTTTCTTTACATGGGCATTCTCAGTCTATTTGATGCTACCATTTGTAAGAAATTATTTTATTCTAAAACTGAACATACTGCAATTCAGTAAGTAGATTCATGGTATCAGGAGTTTGCAGGTGTCCCCATAACAGTATGAAATGGGTGAAATTTTGTATTTACATAAAAGTCTGCTGTGCTGCTCCAGTGGCAACACAGAGCTCACAAGACCCAGTAAGAAACAAACAAATGAGAAAAAGGAGAACTGATACAACTGAGGCTTGAAATATGGTTCTTCTGGCCATGAAAAGATTTGATTTTAAGATAAAACCTATGTACTGGATAGCAGTGTTTTCCTAAGGAGAAGTGATTAGGTTTCCTTTATGTAGTTTAAGAAATTGCATCTATTAATGCTACCATGTTTCTCTGTAGCACCTCTATACTTTTGAGAAGGATCTACACATAATCAGCTGTTCAGTCAACAATGAAAAGACATTATTAGGTAAATATGTGTTGTATCTTTAAATTTTTTCAGTAAAGATTTGGCTTAGTAGGATCATACATTTGGGTGTAAAATTAGTTAAATCTATTTTGGCCTATCTGTTGCCCACAGCACTTTATGCCCTTGAGTGGGTCCATCACCAAATAGTGTAGGTAACAATATAAAACCACAGCTGTAATGATATTGCTGTTTTATTAAAATGGAAGTCTAAGACACACTGACCCTTGGTTCACTCCTTTCTTCCTGCATTTATGTCTGCCTCCTACTTCCAGCAGAACATCTGTTGTTCCTTTAGCATATATATTTCTGGTAGAAAAATTGTGATTCTCACTCTTCGTGAATGTTTAATAAGATTAATATCAAATATGCAAACTCAGTGTGATTGTGTCGGTGTTTTTTTCCCCTCCTTAGCTGTCAGCTTCCATCAGTATACAGAGGATGAAACAGCAAGTCAGCTATTACAGTCAGGTACTGCAAGTGCGTTGTTTGAATACTGTTTGAAATACCATACCCTTTTGCTTGCTTTCCCACATAATTTCTGTTTAGAAAACAAAGTTGTGTACATGAAAGAGTGTTATCTAAAACATGTCCTTTTTTCAGTATCCAAGTATTTAACCCTGCTAGTTGAAATTCATCCCATTAATAATGTGAGAGTCCTGAAGGCTGTGGATAGCTGCGTTCGAGTGCAGGTAAATTATTCAATTAATCTAAAGATAAGCCTTTGTAATCCACTGTACTAGAGGAAAAACATGGTTGAGTGCAGAAATATCTCATGTTATCTTGCAGCTGTTACAGAGATAATGTCCCTGTGTTCCTTCATAGAATTAAAAAAATGAAAACTTCATAAAATGTTTGATACGGAATATTCCTCTGACACAAAGGCTGCTTTTTTATTTCTCTTCAATCCCCCGAAACTTGCAATTATAGTGATTGGTGACTGTTAGTATGTAATAATAGTTACTTTTATTAACTAAATATCATTAGTTTGCCTGAATTTAAAAATACGTAAATATCCAGCTAAAACCCACCCACTTCAGATAAGTGTTCTAAACTACTTTGGTTATTTACTTAACTTTTGGAAAACTTTTTGTGTAGTTTCTTTATCCAGTTGAAGACAGAAATGCTTCTACAGAAAGTCGCCTCTTGCTAGTTTCAGAAGATAAATGTGAGTTAATATTTTCAAAATAAATCTTCTTTCTTTTACTTCAAGGTGATCACTATAGATTATATTTTTGGAAGCCTTTTATTGGGAAGAAAACAGGAAAAAGAAGGGTGCAAGCTATTCTAGGTATTCCAAAGGTCTTCCAAGAACTGTATCGTTTACTGGAATTTTTTTCATTTTTAGCTGAATGGCCATCTTTGACTGCAATTAGTTATCATCAGTTATCTTTGTTTATTAAACAGCTAAAATTGTCGTTTTACAGCTGCCTATATAAATTCAGAGCAGATCAATTGACTGTGAAAGATAGACTGTGATTTAACATGTGACAAGTGGGATAAGAATAGCACAATAGTTCATTGGATTCAGCTAATATTACACATTCAGCCTAATCTGTTGGCATGGAATGGATGAAGGTGGACACTTGGAAAAGGCTGTTTATTGCTCTTGCCTTTCAGTTTTGTAGAGTGAGGTTGCTTTTACCATCTCTTTGGAGAGGCCCATCTTCTCTTAGCTAGACAACAGCCTTGAGTAGCTGGACTTAGGTGGACAGTGTTCTTACAGTGTTCTTACAGAAGTTCTAAGAAGTGGTATTGTTTAATAAGCTGCAAAAGCATTTAAAATGTATGTTTGTAATGATTTTTTTCTATTTTTTAAAGATATTGAACAGTTTGACATTCGTGTTGTTGCAGAAGAAGAACACAAAGTGGTAAGACTTGAAAAATCATGGGGTTTGAGGTTTTTTTCTTCAATTGAAAATGTAAAAATCTGTAATTTTAGCTAACAGTTTTTGTAGTTTTATACATGAGCAACACAAAGTATATTAGAGAGAGTATTGACAATATGGCAACTTATGCAAGTAACCATAAAGCTGATTGGTAAACCTGTATAGCCTGTAATCTCTGAGGAAAATTACTTATTGTATTGGGGTTTATTTGTTGCTGAATGCTTTTGTGTGTTAGAAGTTGGGAGTAGACATGGTGTATATTAATTTTTAAACCATTTTAAGTATTTGCAGTGTCACCTTCCTAACTTTGTCTTTTGTGAATCTGTATGATCCCAGTAAAGGAGTTACTTAAAAAATAAGCAAACAAAAGAAGTAAAACTTAGGTATAATTCAAGTACAGTGAATGTTCCAGTCTCCTTTCCCCCTTCATCTCTTTTTCCTGTTTTTAACATAAATTTATCTTCAACAAATTGTGGGTGTTTTGCTTAAAAGACTTATTATTAATAAGCATGCATCTAGTATAGTAAATAATTGTGTCATGAAAGCCAGTGTTTTGCTTTATGGAGGCTACTTAGGCTTGGAAGGAAAAGTCAAGGACCTGGTTTTGGTCACTTTGTCTTTCATGGTTTTCTCCAAGTTTATCATCATAACCCATAAAGCAGAGGGATTTTATATGCTAGACTAAGTGTAATCAGGAAACAGATTGATCTGATGTCCTTCAACAAACAGATTTCTTTTGGTTGGAATGTAATCCCCATACATCTTTCAAGTGCCTTTATACAGTCCCAACAGTTTTCCATGACTCTAGTCCTTCCCTGCCTCCAGTACTCTCTGTCACGTGGCTGAGACTTTGGACAGAAATCTCTTTCGGAGCTGACACATCTTCCTCCAGTAGTTTATGCAGCTGATTCTGAACTGGCTGTGATATTTCCCTCCTCTATGATGAAGAGTGCTGTCTGTTTTATTTTGTTCACTTTGAGAAGCTTAAGTGCTGAATTTCTTGCAAGCAAGGAAGTCTGAAAGAAAAGATTTGTTAGTAGGTGTACCCTGACAACTGTGCTTCCGATCTCTTTAAGCTGAGCACCCTGCACACAACAAAGGTGGACTTTGTGCCACTAACAAGGAACATGTTTCCTCCAAGCACCTGAGCATTCGTGCCACTACTGTCATTGCTTTTTTCTTTAAAGCACAGACTGTGCATACTTGTTACAGAACCTTATTTGACAACTTCTAATGTTCTTTCTTTCCCTTTAGGTGATTCAAAAGTCAGGTCAGCTTCCAAGAGCCAAAGTTGCAGATGATCTCGTTTGGGCACAGTGGGATATGATGGAACAGAGGCTCTTCTACATTGTTCCAAAGGTGAGAATGAAAGTCATTCTTGGAGGTTTTTTCCTGCCCCTCTAGAGACAGCAAAGTTTTGGGTGTGTGGGGTAACAAGTGGGATTTTGTTTTCATGAGGGTAGTCTGTCCTATTCCTGCCTCAAAAAACAAAAGTCAGACTCGCCTTAGCTGATATTGTGCTTAGTAAATTCCAAGATTGGTGGTCTTAGTGCTTTCTATAAAAAAAGATGGATTTTGTAGGTTTTTGGCTTTAGAAAGATCTTTTATTCCAAGTATCTAAATCTACCCAAAACTGTTGTGAATATAATGTTTCTGTTCTAGGGAATTCATATATAGAAAGTATTTTGTATGCAGACTTGGTGAGTTACCAAGTGAGGACAGGTTCTTGGCTAGAAACTTTAAAACTCTTTGGGTTTGGGTTTTTTTGTTTTGTCTGAAGGACTATTTGGACTTGATTTGTTCTGTGTAAATGAAAATTGATTTTTCTAAACTCTTCTTAGCCACAAAAGAAGTGAGTGTTAGGAAGTAACAGGAAGTGAACTGTGGTGGAGAAATGTATTCCTGTTTTTGTTTCTGAGGTACCCTTTTCGAACTGACCAAAATAAGATACAGTTCTTTTTGCCATATAAGTAACTATGGAAAACATTTTTTTTAACTTTCTAGAACGTGTGAGACATGTATTGCTGTGCTTCAAGTGAGAGCCCACGCAATTATAGATGATTGGCAGATAATGATCTGGGACAGGAAGGAAGCATGTCATAGTGCTATTGTGAGGGGTTATATGTGGTTTTTAAATTCTTCTTTTGTCCCCTAACTTCTGCATATCTGTCAGCAGAGCAAGTTGAGTGTGGAGAATGGTGTGGAGTATCCAATCACTTTTCAGTCTGTACAATATGCTTCCTTAGTCACAAAACACATCCTTTTTAATTCCAGGAATCAAAGAGTACTTTAAGGTGTGTCCAGTTTTATCCTGATGAGAATTTTAACGCAATAGTAAGTTATGAGTATTTTATTATATAGTAGCTTTTAGTGGGATGTAATTATGTGTTTCAGGCACGAATACAGAGATCTGTTTCGGTGTCTTTTATTGTTGAAGCATTTTCAGAAGAAAACCGGGGTTTGTTTTTCCATTTGTTTTTTTGGGGTTTTACAGTATTTTATTGTCAAGAATATATTCAGTCAGAATCAGATTGTGCCACAGTAAGGTAACTTTAGTGGAATTACAGTTACTAACCTAGAAGGAAGTAAGGGACGTTCATGACATTATACTGATCTTATATTCAATTATTGAAAAAGCAGGCTTATCAAATGCACTAGACAAAGAAACCATGTGTTAATTTTTTGTCAGTTTTAAGTGAAAGAAGAACATTTGTTGCAGCCAAAATACAGAGAACAGAACATAAAAATTCTAATGTATAATTGTTACTAGACCTTTGTCCCAGTGGCTGAAATTTGCTCTAATGCAGGAGGTTAAATATCTCTCAATTTATTTCCTCTTTTTCAAAAAGAATCTATTTTATGGGGTTTTTTTTGGAGTGACTATAAGGATTAGAGGAGGATAAATAAACTTTGTTAAAATTGAATCTGATGAAATGTGAATGTGACACTGGTCTGAAATACTAATCATAATATACTGACCACACTAAATAACAGGTTTGTTTTCTTTTTTGGTTAACAGCTGGAATCACACCTGGATATTTCTGTAAATGACCCACAATTGAAGTAAGTTGTTTGGTTTTTTAATGTTTTGTTTTGCTTTCCTTTTAATATATATGGTAATGTTTTACAAACCTAAGAGAAATTTGTCCAAACCCCACAGTATCTTTGTTTCCAGTTGCCTACATGGTATTGTAACATAAGAATAACGTGAACACTGTGTCCAAACCTCCAGTTCTTATTTTCATCAGGGTCAACTGTAAAAAGTAATTTAATCCTTGACTGCTTCTTAGTGCCATTTTTAAAAAATTATTTGTCTGAAGAGCTAGCTATAGGTTAAACCTTTGAGTAGGCTGTACCTATTTAAGTTAATTTAGTTTAACCTTGGGCTTATTGTAGTGGTGATGTCAAAATTTCTGCCAAGGGAAGCTCTCCATTTTTAATTGCTGTTGCAAGTTTTATTGGGCAGTTAACCAGACCAGTAGCTCCTTTTTATAGCCTATGAGACACTGCCTGTACTCTGTTCTCCTCCAGCATGCTCTCTCCAGGCAGCCTGCACTTTGAAAGATGAAGATTTGTCTGATTCTGTTTCTGCCATGCACATGATTGCATCTGAGCTTGTCTCCTTAAGGCTGCCTTTTAACTGAGGAAAAACCTAGTCAGGGTGGTGTGACTCTCAGTCATAATTCATCTCATCCTCATCTGTCTTCAGTCAGTTGAATTTACATTCCAAAAGGGCCTGTTTATCTTTGTGAATAAAAAGGGAGGCCAAAGGTACTAGGTCAGATATCAATAACTGGATGTCATTGAGTTCCGCTGTGCCCAAGCCATGGCTCTTGCAATGTCTCAGTGCACGCAGCTCAGTGTGGTGCTGCTGCCCATGCAGGTGGCCCTAAAAGGGCAGTGTATCCTCTTGCAGTTAGTGCTGAAAAAATCCAGCTTTTGTAAGAGCTTCATTGCTTGTATTTTACTTTTTTTTCCCCCCAAATTATTGCAGAAGACCTAGGGGAAAATGCCTACAGGATCAAAGTCCTTTCTGGAAAAAAATTCAACCAAACAAAAAAACCACCCAACAACGACAAAGCCAAAGCAGACTGACTACAATCTTCTGTTGCATGTTCTGCAGGGCAAAAATAGGCCTTACAGATTTACAGATATGTAAAATCATTAACGCACAGACAACATGAGACGGAAAATGTCACGGTATAACAAGTTCCATGTGAGCGTGATCTTTGTGCTTTCCTTTTCAAGTATTTCCGCTGAAATTAGTGTTCCTAATTGCAGATTAAAATGTGACTTTACAGATATGGGCTTTGGAGTTAGTCTGCAAAGCCTTGGAGTTATCAGGTATGATGAGTATTTGGATTTCCAGTAAAACATGAGAACTTGCTTTCACTCCAAAATATAGGAATGGTTGGACAATGCAGTAAATGAATATGAAGTTGGCAGGTGTGATCAAAATTGTTGGGTAACAGTGTGAAGACTTGGGGTCCTTATTTCTAACAGCACTGAGCAGACTGGTTAAAGCCTAATTTAACTCGCATTAGAGAACATTTGATTATAATTTAATTAGTGTGTTTTCATTACATAGTGACTGTTCTTGTGATCCTTTTGTTGTGACAATTCTCCGTGGATTAAATGATTTATTTAGTGACCTTTATTTGCTCACAGACTTGTGAATTTTGGATATGATTACTGTCAAGACCAAGATGTTGCATGTAAATCTTTGAACCTTCAGGCTTTTACAAGTAAAGCAGGTAATGAATAACTACAGGTATAGTCAAAGTTACCTCTACTAGTGATTATCATGCAGTGTAATCATAATTGATTACTAAATTTCTTCGTCAGACATTAAAAAACAAAATACAAATATATATGAGCGTGAGATTCATATTCCATTAGAATATGTTTGACAGGTAACAGTGGTGAGAGGCAGAAGGCAACCATGGTTTGTCTTAGTAACTTTTTTTCCCCTGAAAGCTGCATTGAAGTTGAGCTGAAGTACCCATGTTTTTATATATTAACAATAAAACAGTCACCCAGAAATTTTCTGGTAGCCCTACTTCAAAGAACTGGTATCATGCTCTCATTTAGTGAAATATCTCAGTCTAAGCACACTGGTAGCTTGCATTTTCCTGCTAGTTTCAGAACACAGGTGTATCAAAATGTGGTTGTGTATTGCATTAAAGCAATTTAATGTTAGAAAGTAAATTCAAAGAAGGTTTTGGCTAGGTCTGTTGTCTGAGTTCCTGATATTGTGTTACAAAGTGGACATAGGTACATGGAATTTGTGCACTACAGACTCTGGGAACTTCATATTGCTGTAAGTATGTGGTGCCTGGAACGTCCAAGTATGTGATACTAAACTTGGTACATGCTACTCAAGGGTTTAGTGTATATATGGTTCCTTAAACTTAAACCTGAAATGTTTCTTAAACCTTTAGGATTTAGGAGTCTCTCTGCATCCTAGTGCATGCCATGAGCTTTTTTTTGACTGAAAACTGGTCCCAAGAGGTATCTGATTAGAGGTATCACTACTGTTTTCAGCTTCTAAATTAGACAAGACCATACAGACAAGCAGAGATGGTATCTGTTTAACCCTTGTATCATCTACAGAGTTGTACAGAGAAGTGTTGCAGAAGTGACTTAACGTCTCACTCCCCAAGGCCTGCTGTCTTCTGTGCACACCAGCCAGTTGCTGAGCTGTTTGCCAGTTGCACTTAAGTGACCATTAATGCAAGTAAAGTGAAATACAGTTCCCTTACAAGGATTTTTCTCTTAGCAAGGCAGGCTGCATGCTTAGAAAGGTTAGAGGGAAGGAGTTAGAAGTAAGAGAGCCAAGTTTCTATCTGCCAAATGTGGATGAGGCTACTTTTTCTCTGTTAGCAAGACAATTTCTTATACTAACAGCCTGTCTAGAAATGGAAAATAATATTGATTTGTATATATATGTTTCCTTTTAAACATACACTCCTCTGAGGTTTGTTCAGATTGAAGCACCTCCTTAGTTTAGGATGAAATTAAGTCATCCTCCAACAAGACTCTTGTTTGGTTACCCTGAAATAAAATGTTCTTTTACATCTGGCAGCACAGTATCTAAATTCTATGGAGAACCTTTCATAATTGCTTTTCATCGCACTTAATGTAAAACACATAATTTGACAATTGTACTTACTAAATGAGATTACTACATGTGACTTTTCCTTGAACGTTGTTTGAAACTGAAGGTTACCTATAATAACCCGTTTTGGGTAACTAAGAGTTTGGAGCAAATTATTTTGGTGCTAAAACCATATCTAGTTGTTGAAGAATACTGTGGGTAATCACACTAAAGTTCCCTTTTGTGCCTCTCTTTGTGGCGATTTGCAAAACTTCTTTGTGGCTCAGATTATGCCTTCCGTGGAACTGCCAGCATGCCTCAGATATTAATGCCAATATCCCTATTTGTACCATTTGGACGTTTCTGGCAAAGAATAATTGGCATAACTTCAAACTGGAATATTCCATGCAATTTCCCATTTAATAAAACTGTTATTGGCTCCTGCCAATCTGAATTCTGAATGAAATCACTCTTCCTTTCTCAGACTTCCCCAGCAGAAAAGTAGCTCTGTTCCTTACACTCAGCGCAGACAAAATGTCTCCAGATAAAAATCCTGATGTACTTCTTGAGTAGCTGAGATCAAGCAGTTCTAGTCTCAGAATTAACTTTGTATGTCCAGAATTCAGTGATTGTTTCAAAAACACCACACTGCTATGTTTTCTCTTAGCGTTTTAGAAATACTTTCCAATTAAATTTTGTCAGCATTAAAACAAAATGCAGGCGGTAAGAGGACATAAACAGTGGATTACTGTCACCTAACTATCTGCCTGAAAGTTAGGCATCTGGACTATGTTTCTAGAGAGAAATAGGCACCTCCAGAGGATGATTGTTTCAATCCATATTTCTTTATTTGCTGTATAGGGGTCTAAATGAGAGATGTTTGGATGGCTGAAGCGAGGCAAGTCACTCCTAAGCCAGTACAACTAGACAAAATGCCCTGATGCAATGCTGTATTTGAATTGTGGCACTTGGATGCCAGATTGAGATGTTGGAAAAACCTCATGTCTTGAGCTTTTGTTTGAACAGAAATGAGGAATTTGAAGTTAAAGTTTCCTAGGTGAATCTTGCAGTCTCAGTGGTATGACGTATATTTTTCAAGTGGCAAAGTTGTAATTGTTGTTTCCCAGATAGGAGTAGAACTTAATTTTTAAATGTTTCCTTTCTTTTTTTTTTTATTTTGTGGTTGAGATATTTTTTCCCTTTTATTTCTGGAAAGATAAAAGTCCATTCAAGTGCATCTGCATGTGAGTCTTCTCACCTTGAGGCATTCAGCTACAGCCTCTACTGTTTGCAAATGATTTTGAAATTGGTAGTGTAGAAGACTTGGTCCTTCCTTTGCATGAAACACTTACCATACAGGTGCAATAGGATAACAAACTTTCCCTGCACAACCCAGCTCTAATTTGCAGAGGGCCTTGGTAAGGATAGGAAAGGAGTTTATTGTATATTCTCAGTCTCTGGCTGCCCTAGTGGAATTGCTAGGATTGTATCAGATGTAATGCCGCTTGGATCCTTGCTGATCTGAGACTGCCATGTTTCTATCTGTATTAATGAAGCACCATTTGTTACTTTCTGTTGTTTGGAGTTCAGTTGGTTGACATTTGGACCAGCATCCTCAAGGTGAAAGTTGCACATGCTATTAGTAGTCCCCCATAGCTGCTGTTTCTGTGATCAGCTTGCATATATTACCCCCTGACACTTCAATCTGAACAGACTCACTTGCATGTTGTGCAGTTTACAGAACAGTGTACACAGTAGCCTCTGGCATACAAGAAAGAAATTTGCAGTGCTGGAAGGGAGCTGTTGATAATAAAACATCATTGTGGGTTGCTGGAGCTTTTCCAGTCTTCCTCATGAGTCCTGATGCTGCTACTTTAAAAATTATGTGTGCTCTGGAAGAAGCCAAGTGCTCTGGCAAAATGCCCTGTCTGTTGTCTGAATGACTCAAATATCCAAGCAAAACTATATCAGACAAGATTCAGTCAGCTAAGAATAAGCAGAAAGAAAAATTACATCTGAAGAAAGGCAGAACTGTGAAGTGTCTCAGCCATATCTGTGTCACAGCTATGGTACTGCTTTGGGGTGTGAAAAACGAGGCATTAAATCAACTAAAATATCGTGGTGTGCTTTTTCTGTACTGTGCCATTTTCTGTATACCCTGTGTACATAGCCTTTCTTTTTTTCTTTTTTTACAGAACAGTATCTGTATTAGTATTACTTTTTTTTTTTCTTTTAAGTGATAGACTTTCAATAAAGGAAAAAGGTGAGTGGTCATAGTTGTGACCAAGCTTTCCCAACTGTATTGGGATAATGTGGTTTGGAAGTTGTTTCTAACATGAGTGCCAAAGCATCAGGGTAAGTGGATTAAAGTTTTTATAAGAGATGGAGGCAGGGCTACCATCCAGTGGGGTCAAAACAGGATCAGTCTGATGTAGAATTAAGTTGGGAGCAGAGAGCATTCCTGTACACAGTACCTTGGCTGAAATAAGCTTGTGCCAAGGACCGACTTTTCTCCTAGAGAAGGAATTAACATTTCTTTGGGCTGGAAAGGGGAGAAGTGACTATCATTTCTGCTGTGAGAAAGCCTCTAGCAGTCTATCATGCTGCTGCCAAGTATGAAATGACTTGAAAAGCAAACAAACTGTGTTTTACTATGTTGTTCTGAGAATATTTGACAGCCCCTGAACAGAAAATATCTGGATTTAGGCAGTCTGTGGAGAGAAAGGCTTGATCAGTTTTCTGGCTGCAAGCGTGATTTCTACTGGGAAGGGCTAAAATGTACTTCTCCTAAATGGAAGAACTGGCAATGTCAGGACCCAGGTTTCCATTGTGCCAGACTGCCTCCTCTGTTCTTTCTTGATTTTGTGTTTTGTTAGGTAAATTATGGTTAGAGGTACATAATAGATATTTCTGTAATCTTTATCCTTTTTGAGAGATTATTTTTAGTTTCTAATTTGAAACAGTCATGCTTTAGTTTTGTGCAGTATAAAGATGTTTAGATATTGAGGTGAACAAATCAGTTTTCTTATTTTGTCTTTTTAGGAGGCTTGTGTGTGTGTTGTAGTCTAGCCTCTGATACTCCTGATGAAATCATGTACTCTGTATATTTTTTACATAAAGGTAAGATTAACCTGTTAACTTACTATGCTTTGTTTTGGAGAATGTCACTGTGCTGAGAGTCACAGAATGCCTTTCAGAACAAGTAACTACCCAAGTCTGCAGACAGTAAACTACTGTGGCTAGTGTTGAAAGACAGCAGCTGCCTTTAGCTGCAAAGTTGACTTTCCTGCTGTAGACTTCCTGCCTGATGCTGAATGAGTAGCTTCAAACCAGTGGCCTTGTAAATGCTTATTAATTTGGTCCCTTATTTCTAGCCAGACTTTCCGGCGTGCTGAGCACAGACATCAATGAAATCTGTGGGAGCTTGCAGGTGTGTTGTACTTCTGCCATAAGGCATTTGTATGGGAAATAGAGCCAACAGCTCTTAGCTTGAATGTCTGTTTAGAGTTCCAGTTTAACATGTCATTTTCACAGCAAGAGGTGCAACACCCACTGACTCTAAGAATAGTTGATGTGTAAGTGGTGCTCTAGCTTTTAAAGTTAAGACCTTTCTTTGTTTTAAAATAATAAAAACAATTGCTTTATTCTGAGCAGAATAAAACTTGTTGTTATCAAGATTTTCTCATTTGATACATGGACAAGAGAGGCAAATTATTTCTCAGTTGAGAAGCTGCATAATATGGAATAACTGTGTTCAAGAGGACAACATAGCTCTGTTCTTAGGTGTTTGCTTTCTTGTGTCAGGATAGTTTATGTCAGAACTGCACTGACATGTTTCTTTGCTGCTGGAACATTTTAGGATGGAGCGAACTACATTTCTATGTTCTTGAAGGCATTAACAAATTGGAAAAGTCCTTTTTGGGTGTGGCACACTGTGCATGGCACTGCTGTGAAGGGCTGATTTCCCCAGATGTGCTTGACGTGTGGCCAAAGGCTGGTTGCATTGCTTGGAGCCAACCACGGCCCTTGTACATCCTGATCCGTACTAGGAAGAAACTGAGGATAAATATGGTTACATTGAGTAGCTAAGTCTGAAATGACCTCCATGGAATGGAATTGTTTGGTGCAGAGCTGTTTGTGGGTTCATGTAAGATTGGCCGGTCACATAAGAGACTTTTAAGACTGCTCCTGCGGTGATCCACAGAAGCAGTGCTATATTGGGTCCATAAGTCATATTTTGGAGATGTATAAGGAGTTCAGTTTGTTCTGCAGCATCTGTAAACTCATCTGGAAACTTCCCATCCCCGTTAAAGCCATCACTGCAGCATGAACTGGGGAGTCCTGATGTTGCAGTTCCATCCTGCAGTGCCAATATTAGCTTGCATGCACTTTGAGGCAAGTAACAAAGTGGTGATGAGTATCCTGACTCATTGCAAGCACACTTCAGTCAGTATTTTGTGTGAAAAACCATTTGTTTTGATACCCCTTCATCTCTGATGGTGCTGTTGGTCTTGGAGGCCTCTTTTTTTCTCTTTTAGCAGCATATATTAAGCACATTTCTCTGCTAGGGTCAGGGAGTCATTTCCTGGATGAGTGACTGAAATGTAGCTCATGAGCAGCTTTTTTTCCTTGGTGGTCCTGTAAACTGTGGATTTTATATTGAATTTTTCTGCACTATTAAGTAGCATCCTGATCATGACACCATTATTTAATCTTCAGCTTTTCTCAAAGACAGAGGAAGTTTGAGGGCTTTGTGTCATTCTTGCTGAGTGCCAGAAGAAGTGTGGTACAAGTCTGGAATAAAACAACAGCTGTGCTAATGCAAAGACCATGCAAACACAGCAGGTCTGACACTGGCCTATGTTTAAACTGAGCTGAACTAAATTAGAGCAATATGGCATGCAGATAAACAAACTGGAAATTCTTTAGAGCAGTTGAAAGATCACCAAAATGTGCAGCACAATTATATAGAGAATTTGTGTTTGGGGGCTTTTTTGGAGGAAAGGTATTTTTACACAAGCTTGCCCTGGGATGGAATGTTTCTTTAAACACAAACATAGGCTGGGCATGGGTAGTTTTCACACAGTAAAGAGATGCATTGTGTAGGTACAAGTCTACTAAGTCTGCAGCAACTCTGTTTAGGATGAAGTAAACCTGTCTGTGCGGACAACTTCCTAAAACAGTCTAAAATATCCCTGTTTGGGTGTATTGGCACTGATGAAGTTACCAGCTATAAAGTTGGGTTGTAACAAATGGTGTTTATTGTTTGGAGTTTTTTAAAGTATTATTATTTTTCCCCAGGTTACAACAAAACTTTTACAGTTTCTCTAGAAAGAACAGAATCTCATCAATTGAAGGAAGTGGCTTTTATGAATCTTGGTAGGTTACTTGGGTTACTTCCCTGTGTGATTGCCATTCTCTGTCCCTGGTAGGAAGAAAAATCACTAATCTTTCTCTAGAAGGAAAGGATTTTTTTCTTGACTTTAAGTAGTTATGTTGTTTTGCTGCTTTTTTTCTGCTTAACTTTTATATTTGGCATTTGATATTGCAACACCTCACTATTAGTAAGCAGCTTCCTCTGAAATTGCCTCAGAATCTGCTCTGGACATCAGCTGCTGAGTTGTTGAGTGTCTCAAGTCTCTTGAATCCTCCCTTTGAAACCCAAATGTACCAGTAGTGTTTCCTTTGTTAGTACAACAGGAGCTTTTAATTAACTCCTTTTATACTTCCTAGATATAATCAATTCCACCACAGAGAACTGGGCCAAGATGAGAATCAGCCTCTTAAAGCAAATAAGGGATCAACTGCTAAATTGACCACTGTTGTTTCTTTAAATAGACTATTATGTGGCTGCTTATTTGCCTGGCCAGTTTCTGCACCTCCTGAATATTCAACATCCTGACCTGCTGTGCCACAGTTTATTTCTGACAGGTATAGTAAGACTGCTGCTCTAAATAATTTTATTGTTGTTGTGGAAATTTGTTCGAATCTCTTTACATGAAAGTTGTATTTCTCAATGTTTCCTTTATTGCACAGTGTTCTGAAGAAGGAGAGGTACTGAAAAAATAAGAATGGCGTTTTTAGCACTTTCCATTTTAGAAAGAAAAGATGAAGTGACATTTCATACTTCATGTATTACATGTTTCTAGCTTGTTATGAAATGGTAGAAGACCTTTCACTGAATTTGAAATTCTCTGCCTTGGTTTCATAGTTTCCCTTCCCCCATCTTTGCACATGGTTCTTGGTCCTCCACTGTTCTCAAATTTCACATGGAGATGTAAATTTGATTTTACATTTCCTTCCTCCAATTGAGTTGCTCTAAATGTGTGTGTTTGGAGGGTGTGGAGAGAGGAAATCTGTGTTTCCTTCACCTGATCAGGCTGATGCAATTAAATTTAGAGTCTCATCTGAGAGGCACATTATTCCATTTCCAATAAACATGTCCTTATGGGAAGTGGTTTATTTTTGGAAGTGGGGTGCCTTTGTTTGAAAACAGAAATCTGTTGTTCTGATTGGGTGAAGGAGACTGTGGAAACTGGTGCAGGGGCAGCATTACAGGAAGCTAATACCTGTTTTATATGGATAATGAAATCCTATTGTGCTAAAAACAAGTGGGAAGCATCACTGTTGTATGGTGGGCTTGATCCCTCTGATGCAAAGGGTCTGAAATATGGTACCCGTACAGTATCATGGTGGTGAACCTTAGTACTAACATAAATAAAGTGGTTTTGGTCTGATGCTTCAGTGAGTAATCACAGAGCAGAACCTTCCTGTTCTGGCCACTGTGATTGATGGCAAGAGATCCAAGAGTACAAGTTCTTATCATGATTCTGCCTGTGAGCAGTTCTGAACTGTACCAACTGTAGCAATAGGTGCTAATTCTAGTGTTGAAATTGTACTACTGGCCTTGTGCCCTTCTCTGTTCCATATCAGGTATTCTGCTTTGCCTCAAGACAGCACTGTGAGCCTTGAATCTGTGCACCTTCTCTGTGTGAGCAGTAGGGAGGGAGAGAACTGAGTATGGACTGTGCTCCTTATATACTGCCTGTATCCAGCCAGCACCATTCCTCCTCTTCAGCATGAAAGTACCAGGGCAGCTGGTGCAAGAGGCAGACTGTTTCTTACTGCTGGAGACCTAGGAGTCTTAAGAGAAATACTTGTAGCAGCTGAATTTTATGTTCTTACTCCTTTTTGTTCTCAAACCAATGTTCTTCAGGTGAGGATGCGAGAATTGACACATTACAAAATTGTTCCGTCCGATCCCCACTCGTGTCAACAGTTTTGGACTGCGAAGCAGGGAGTCTGTATGCTGTGAGCATCAGTGACAGCACCTTGCTGCAGCTCCTACAGAAGAGCAAACAAGACAGTGAGAGATTGGCAGCTCTACATTGTGCCCTGCTCTACTTCCAACACACAGAAGATTTGGAAATGCAGGTGGGAAAATAGCCTCCTCTAATTTTGTTTTCAGTGACTGATGGTTACATGAAGCACGGTCAGGGCATGAATGATATCAGACAAAGTCCTGATTCACACGGACCTTTTGGCAGAGCCAGGAGGCTCGTCAGCTGGGCTGCCCTAAACCCCTTTATTGGTCTAGGCTGTCCTGAAAACCGTTTGTATCTGCATCACTACTTCATGCCAAGTGTTACTACCAAAACCATAATCTCTCACAACATAGAGAGCTGGGACAAACTCCCTGTTCTCATTCTGACAGATTATTCGGTGGATTTCTGAGAACCTGTCGACATGTCATTCTTTTGACCCCATTCAAGAATTTATCATCGGTAGGTATTTCTTTTCTTGCATCCTGAGTTTTCCTGCACGCTCTAGTTGTCACTGAAGCCTCGATGTTACAAACTCGCATATTTTCAAACTTTTTGGTTATGATTTATGTTAACTGACCTGCATTTTATGGTGTTGAGAGACAATATCAGTAGTTCAGAAGATATACAGATATCTCAAAATCAGAGTGGCGGTAAAACTTTTCAAATACATTCTTCTTCTCTCTAATGGGACAAATGGATTTATCATTGTTTTAGGTCTCCAGAGACTGGAGCTGAGGAACAAATCTCTAGCCTAGCCCAAACCATTTTTTCATAAGGACTTGGCATTTCATGATATTCTCTTCTAGTAGCTGATTCCTCAGTCTAGCCAGTGCGTAGTCTTTGTACAAAGGACCCCTGCAGTGCTGAGCTGTAGCCAAGCAGCTGACCCAGCCCTGCAGCCATCTGGACTTCTCTTCCTCCTTTTGTGCTCAGAATGGGACCAGTTCCACCATGGAGGAAGCTGTTTCAGTGCAGCAGCAGTATTTGTCCCCAAAAAAAGTGTCAGATAATGAACTATGAAGCCTACTCTTGCTAACTGATAGTTTATACAATCTTGCCCTTATAAGTCTTTTTACATTGCATTCAGCTTCCCTGTACTGCAGAATGTGTCCAGAAACTCAAAACCTGGATAAACTTTTGCCCTACACATCATTGGTTGACTGGATTGGGGTAAGATAACAGCTGGTGCTTTAATTGATAGCTAGAGGGTCTGATTTTTCTCCTTTAATATGGCTTTTAACTTGTGTGCCTTACGTTTTCATAGATATGCTCTAAATCAATATCTGTGCTTTATGCCTGTTTTAGTTTGCCAAGTCTTACCCTTTGTGGTGTTTTTCATAAGTAAGGTTTTTTGCAACAAAAGCATTTATAAAACAAGAACAGCTGATATAATCAAATGGATGATTAAATATCTCACTTTTCATAATGATTATTAATTTACTCTTTATCATATGAGGTTTATAATGAATACAGAATACATTTAACAGCAAAATCATGCAGATACAGTATCAATAGAGTTAAGATCTAGTAGTAAGCTTGCAAAACTAAAATAACTTCAGGCATGACTTTACAGTTAGAGCAAATAGCATCCTTTAATTTCTCTGATCAGACACTGTTCTAATATGTTGTCTTTTTTAAAATGGGGGTACGGTTTTGGCTAGCTAGCTACTTTCACAGAGGAAAGGGATAGTGGAGATTCACCTAGATCCCAAACAGGCCCATGTTCTATGTTAAATTATAAGATTATAAATAATTTGTCTGTATTTCTAGGTTGTCCCTGGAGTAATATGTGCAACAGACATTATTTCCCTACCTGTGTTAGAGGTAAGTTCCAGTTTAAAACT
>JAWWLV010000045.1:11492659-11572208 GCA_035041135.1 Platyrinchus mystaceus
GACACTTCTATTCAACAGGGAGGATTCTCCGAGAATTAATACTTATTAGATCTGATTGATACCACTTCATTTTGTGACTTTGGTAGCTGAAGGCAGAGTTGCCATTGGCATATCAGACACACAGGATTTCTCTGTATGTCTACATAAGCCCACTTTGAGGGATATTTCATTGTGCTGCCATTGGTATGAATGGTTTGTGACCCTCTCACTTTGTTTTGTCTGGATCATCCTGTGATTGTACTGATGTCAGGGCTTTGGCTACTATATCTAGACAAATTCCTGCACAGCCTGGAAAAGGCAGTGAGCTGGATGGGGAGAGCACACACTGTTTGGGTAGGAAATTGTTCTTTCCGTTGAAAACAACATGAACGATTCTTCCCGTCTTCCCATTCCACTCCCTCAGCTCCAGTTTAGAAAGATTCTTAAAATTTTCCTAAGCATTCCCATACAAAATCTGAAAGAGGATTTTAATAAGCAGTTTGTTGTGGAGAGCTAATGGGAAGAGTTAAGAGTTTAGACACAATAGTACCAGCAACACATGGGATTAGACTCTGGATACATGACAATGTTTGTTGTCAAGGTGAGAGTCTGTTTCTTTCCCAGTGCTGATAATTAGTCATAAAGCTTCACCCTTCACAAAAATTTTTAAAAGTCAGTGAAATAGTCTACTGCTTGCTCACTCTGCAGCAGTGCATTACAGCTGTGCTGCACAAATTCATGGGGTTCCTGGTTCCTGTCAGGGAATTAGGCTTTGCATGCTTTTCTTGGGAAGGTTGCCCTGAGAGCTGGGACACCTGGGAAAATCAGATCTTGAGAAAATTTGTTGCTAGATAATCCATGTAATTCACTGAGGTCAAAGTTAGCAGGCCTTTAATTTGTCTGAGATTGAACCTCAAGCCCCTGGGGGCACATGCCTTTAGCAGCTATACTTCCTGATTGTGGAACTCATTTCCTATTTCTGTCTGAAACCTAAACAGATTGAAAAGGTCAGAGTTGAACTAATGACAAATATTTCCTGCTACTTTTGACTGCATTTGCTCTAACTCTTGCATGAGGACAAAGATACCCAGGGTAAGGTTCAGTGCTCTGGCTGCTTTGTACCACTTCAGTGTCACAAACCCACCATGGCTCTAGTTCAAGTGGTCAGTTGGTGTTTCAGTTGGTGCATGTTGTTGGTATCAGGAGTCAGATGACAGATGTGGTCCTACAAGTAGTATTTCTTCTGCAGAGATTTTATGGCATTTCACAGAGAGAATAGTGAATTGTTACTTTGAGAAGGTTTTCTGGAGTTCTCAAGCCTATGAGTTGTTGAAAGCCTTTGGGAAGGCTGTGTCCATATTCACAAAAAAATGAGCTATTTGGATATCAGTTGTGTTTTTATCACTAAATTCCTGTTCAGCAAGATATATTGAAAGAGTGTGGGAGAAAGGGGGAACGGTCAGTCCTATTGTCAAAAAGCTTTACATAAGGATTGCAATTAATAAGTCTGATTTTCGCCTCCCCCCCTTTATAAACACAAACAAAACTTGAAGGGGTGCAAACGGGCTTGATCAGAAAGGGAGAAGGAAGGAGCGGGAGGAAGAAGGGAAGAAAATAAAATAGGAGGAGGTCCAGGAGAAGAGTGAGAATGTATAGTGCAAGAAGTAGTCAGAGCACAGGAAGAGACAGCCTCTCTCTCAGGCTGCACTGAGCCACTGGGGTGCAGAGTGATGTTTTAAGGAGTAGCTGCCTGTGCAGCTGCATAGTTTGTTACACAGCTCTCTGAATACCTTCACTGCTGGGGAAACACAGCACTACAGTCCAGAGAGGACACGGGCCTCTTGGAGGTAATTGTTCCCCTACATCTTTTCAAAGGGTAGAGCAGAGAGCTCTCTATCTTCAGTTAAAAACCCACTACTTATGAAAGGTTT
This sequence comes from Platyrinchus mystaceus, assembly GCA_035041135.1. Lineage (NCBI taxonomy): Eukaryota > Metazoa > Chordata > Aves > Passeriformes > Tyrannidae > Platyrinchus > Platyrinchus mystaceus. The sequence continues at coordinate 11,494,570 of JAWWLV010000045.1, forward strand.
CATGGGGGCTTTTCATGGACTGCAACCTGGTAAGGCCCTGCTTTGACTTCTGGCAATACAATGTCTTCTAGGTGTTCACGCTTAGGTATGTATTCTTGACTCTAGAAATGTCTGCAAAATAAACACCTAAGAAGAGGAAGCCTTCTCTTTCTAGTCCTTGCCCTGATGATCCTCAAGAAACAACTATAATTAAAAAAATCCTTTATTTTAAACTTTTGACTTTTTAATTAGATCTAATGCAATGCAGGTTTCCAGAATTAAAAGCAGACACCACTGAAGTCTACCACTTCCTGTTACAGATTTAGTACATGAAAGAAAATTGCTGTCTTGCTTTTCACCATCACATATCAAAGTAAGTTCAGTATGGCCTGACACAGTTTTGCAGCGGTGGTGCTGTCGCAGTTGCAGGGATTGGTCACTAGATGATACCCTTTTGCTGTATTTGATATTTCTCAGGTTTCATATTGGTGACATTTAGGCAACATCCTGCAGTACTAGAATCTCATAAGATTGTAAGAGTGTAGATCTCATAAGTCAGCTCCAACAGAGGGAACATATGGTGCCATATGCACTCCTAGTTTGCAGCTGCTAAATATAACTTAACATGAAGCAAAACCTGAGGTTTATTTTTCTCTGCTGCAGCTACAATAATAAAGTGACAATAGGCACTGGCAGCAAGAGGAAAGTGGCTGGCAGGATTGAGTCTTTGAAATTTATTTTCCTTGACAAATTGTAGTTTATAGTAGGAAGTGGTTTCTTCCTTCCAAGATTTTCTTTTAAAGTTATTGTCATTGTAGAAAAGTAGAGGGAAGAGAGCAACATCCAACATGTTAATGCAAGATGGAGAAATCCTGTGTACTCAAACTTGTCTTTATTCAACTGTTGCTACTGTAATGTCTGTGTTGGGAGATAATTGGGAGAGGGGCAAGAACAGCTAGTACCATCTCTTGTGTTTTTTAAAACTGCCAGAAAGATTTGCCTTAATTTCATCTCTTCCTCAGCCACGATCACATCTTCCCCCCTTTATAAACAACAGCTTCAAATCTTTATACCCAGTCCAAGAACTAGCTCAGGAAACCAGTGTGGTTTGGTTTGGTTTTTTTTCCTCCTGTCTGTTCACAGCTGAGTTTAAATTAATTTTAGCATTAGAGTCAAATGCTTTAGAATTGATATGGGAATGTTTGGATTTTGTTTCTTTTCTGGGATGAGGCACTGATTTTGAGGTTGGTAAATGGATGTTTCCAATCTAAATATTAATGCAGCTTGAAAACAGTGGCAGCCTGCAGCTGTCAGGGCCATGGTGGTATTCCTCTATTTGGAACTACCAGAAACCCAGAATGGGATTTATTTGACCAAATGTAAACATTACATCTATGTTAGTTGCCTAAGGCTCCTTTTACAGTCAGAGGAAGTCTAGACAATATGGCCAGTGTAGTCTGTGGTGCAGTTCTTCCCATCCCAAACTTGTGAAATGGGTCAGATGAATTATGATACAAAAGTACTCATTTCTTCCCAGTGACTTAAAAGGATACTGAGATGGCAAAGTATTTACACTACAGGCACCAAGTCTTGACCTCAAGTTTAAGTAAGTGCTACCTCTGCCATGAAATCAAGAGAAATTAGTTTAACTGCTTTGGTTTAACTTTTTTCACTTAGATTCTTCTGAAGCTACATTAATCACGTCTTTGCAGTCACTTAGTGAGAGGGTGATGAGGTGTTTCTTTATGAGTGCAGCCTGTATTCATGCTTTCTCTGCACTACTTTGCAGTTCCAAAACTCCAAAGGCTTCTGGGAGAAACTCAACTCAAACTTGGAGAGTGTGAAGTATGCAGAGCCACACTTGCACTACCACAATAATGTGCTCAGGAGGGAATGGCGTAACCTTTCAGAAGAGGTGAGTGGAAACAGCCTCCAGAGCGGCCTCTGAAGTGGGTGTTTTAAAGCCGAGCACGGACGAGTTGTCTTTTTTAATTTGAAGATAAAGAAATTGTAATTTGATTATGAGAAGTGCAAAGACTTGCAGTCATTTCATTTAAGGTGAAGTTAAGCCCGTAAGTTTGACTCTCTAAAAATAATGCAAGAAATTAAACAAAAGCAGAGCTTGCACTATATTGTCATGTGGGTTAGATGTGTGTGAGTGCCTGTGAGCGTGGATAGTTGGAAGGTGGGTTGAAGTCCCACTGTGCATTATTCCCATTCAAAGGAGATTCTGATAGGGAGCATTTTAGTTGGTCTTCTGCTTTGTTCATTTGTGGATTTTTGTTGGTTTACAAACCAGAGAGAAGAGAGAAGAACCACAGCATATTTGAGGAATATTTTTGAAAATGCCAAAAAGTACGTACTGGTTTCTATTGTATTTACCCTCTCTTAATTTGTGTAAGAATGTTGGAGGATTTAGTGAGTAATTTCATTAGTTGGTTAGGTATCTGATGAGATACCTTTAAGGAAGATTATCCAGGTGAAAATCAATTATTGGAATCCTTGTAATCACTATGGGATGATCTGAAATACACACAGGCTTCTAGAGCTAGAGAATTTATGATAGATATGAAGAGTTATTCTTATGCAACCTAGACTGATAGATTTTTTTTTAATGCTATTTAATATTTTTACTAAATGTAGTCACATGTACTGTTCTCATATTTCTTTAGCTGTCTTTGAAAGATCAAAGATTCATTTAAGTGTTTTTATGACCTTATGAAATCCTGTAGAGTAATGTATATGAAACACACTGATTTTTGTTTCAAACCCCAGGGTGCTTTCTCATCTGGACACTTGGGACTCTGGTAAGTAAAACTTTTCTTGATTGAAGGCCTTAGCTGTAAGGTTTGTTTTAGTATTTCCATCTAGCTGTTGTTTGCTAAAAATAAATTGCTGTGTGTGTTTGCAGCACAGAAGAGTTTGAGGAATTAAGATAAGCAGTTATTAAGTTGGAAGAAAACTTTCATGTACTGACTAGGAAATGCTTGAAAATAAAGTTCCTACTTCATACTGGATCTAACAATATAAGCAGTAAAACTTTGCCTGCCTAAGGATTTTCTCCTTCAATGACACCATGTTACTGGTTAAGTTTTTGTATGCTTACAGCTGCCTTTGCAACAATCAGAACTTGTGCAGGAAATTAGAGCTGGTGAAAAATCATGGTGTAGAGAAAGCAGATGTAATCAATTTCCCTAGGCCAGCAGATTTTGTGATGCTCAGTTCCTCTGTCCCAAGGAAGTAAAACTGAATTTAGTAGTGAATTGTGTTCCTGTGCTTCCCACATCAGTGCCTTCTGTGTGCCCTGCCACTGTGTGCTGTGAAATGATGCTGATCTAAGTGCTGCTCTCGCCTTTTATCACCATCAATTTTCAGGGCACTCATTTCTAACCCCTAACACCAGTCATCTGTGCCACTGCTAGTTATTGCAGTGGGCTCTGACTTTAAGGGGCCTTGTATCAACTTAGTGAGCCTCAGCTTCATGCTTTCAGAGGTGCTTATTGATGAAGCAGTCAGATATTTAACTGTTAATAGAGAATTTCTAAATAGCTGCCAGCCAGTAACAAGCATCAATGTAGTGTGTCTTCCCTGTAGATTTGTTCAAAATCAAGCAGCACCAGGTATTTGTACTGCTAAGTGGTGAAGTAATTAAATTTCAAGGTGAGCAAAAATAGCTGAAAATTTGTAAAAAAATTGGTGCTTGGTTCTGTAAAATGTTGACTTGATTTTATGCTACATGATGAAATAGGAGATTGTTTTTCTTCCTTTGCTGTTCGTAGACAGGAAGTGCTGATTAGGAAATACAGGTTATTAATTTTAGTAGATACTATAACCTCCTTCCATTTAGTTAGAAAATTGTATTCTTTTCATAATGGTCTGCAAATCTGAGTAATAGGAGCCACACCATGAGAGACAACCAGGAAAGTGGGAGGTGATTCCCTGGAGTATTTCCTTCCTGTCTAGCCATTTCCTTGGAAAACCCATGCAGCTGTTTTAGGTTGTTTGTTTGTAAATGACAAGATCTAAATAGCATATGCACTTGCACTGGTGTTACCAGAAGGTTCTCTGTGCCTCTTTGCTCTCTTGAGTCACTACACTGTGACAACTCCTAAATATCAAAGGAAAGAGGAAGAAGATAGCAGATAAAGGGTGATTTTTCCATTTCTCAGTTCTCTTATGCAGTCCACGATTCTTCACTATCTTAGTTCTGTAGCTGAGTAGATCAAACCACAACTTCTGTTTGTTTGTGTGTGTTCCTAAGCACTTTTAAAGCTGGTTGAAGTCTCGTGGTATTTCTGTAGTGTCGTGTCCTTGAATGATTCTTGATCTGTTTATTTCAGAGGCGAGGCTCGTCCCTCTCTTTGAAGAGGAGGATTATCAGCAGCAATTACTAATGGGACTGGTATGTGCTTTTGTCACTGTGCACTAGGGGACGCACAACCTCCACAAATATGTTAAGAGTGAGCTTCTAAGTTCCAGTGCTGAGTTCAATCTCACCCAGAGTAGCTATGGGGCAAACATAGTTCCTAAGTTTTGGAGTTCATAAGTCATTATATCATCTTAAAGGTCATCGTAAGGCATAGGGAAAAAATAGTAATGGAAAGTTTATTTGTCAAAATGCTTTTTCCCAATACAACTTCAGCTAGAAACTGTTATTCTGTCTTCCTGGAGTTCATCTTTATCTGTCAGTTCTTTTTGGACTATTTTACATCTTTAAAACATTGAAGATTGCAGATCTTATTGCTCCTCAATTTAACAGCTTTTTTTTACTGTCTCCTTTTTTTCTACCTCAACTGCTGGGACTGCTTTGTCTTCTGCACTGTTTTCAGCAGTGATCTCTAAAGGTTCTACCATTTATGTGCTTATGGGCAATATATCCTGTCTCAAACCCCTACCTGTCCTTCCTCTGTCTAAATACACATCTTTGCTTATCTCTTGTTCTCTTACTATTAAACCCAAATGAAATTCTTCAGCATGCACTGGAAGGTCTCAGCACTGCATCTGTGAAGAGCGTATCAACACTGTCCTGCCTGTTCACATCTGAGGCAATTTTTCCTTCTTTTCAGTCTTGTCAGCTTGTTTCCAAGTCTTGCCTCTCTTTCTCTGAAGCTTCTCTTCATTCCTTCCCTGCTGCTTATTCAGACAGATCGAAAAAGCAGGTCACTGCTGTCCTTTGTCCATGCCTGCCTCATACCTGTATTGCTGTCTTGACACATTTGAGAAGAATCTACATGTAAATTCCTTGAGACAGAGATTCTTATTTGCTCCAGTTTTACTCTGAGCTTTGGAACAAATCATACTTCTTAGTAATTCTTAGCAAGAGCCAGCATGGACTTGAGTTGCAATCTGAAGCCATGTGAGGTCAGCAAATATTTCAGAAAGGAGAGGGTAGGGAGTGGCATGAACTGTATGATAACAAACACCCAATTTTAAAGACTTTACAATTAATGTTTAACCTGAAATTGCCATTAATCACTCTGGTTCTCAGGTTCTTGGCTACTACCACAAACTGTACTTGAGCTAGTTTTCTCTGAGAGATTTTGTGTAATACTTAGATTCTCAGGAGCCAATGCTCATATTTAAATCCTTCTTTTACCCTGTTCACTTGGCTTGACACAGAGAGATGTAAGAACTGTAAGCGTTTTCTCTTCAGTGTCACTGAAAGTTCAATTTAGCACTCATTTTGCTGAATTTGCACCAAGTAACTGTCTTGAATACTCACATCTGCTGCTGAATTTAGCAAGATTGGACAGTAGCTTGGGATCTCACTCTGATCTGGAGTTTTGTAATGCAGAAACATTTTGTTGAGTCAATGCCCTGCACCTGCTGCTGCTTTTGTATCTCCTTGAAGATGCTCAAGGACACTTAACTGTTGCCTTTTTTTTTCCTAGATGGTTGCTCAGCTAAAGGATCACCTTATGAGACATCTACAGTATGTAGGAAAAAAGAAGATTGACCAAATAGTTTTGGATTACGTTGCAAACCTGGTTAGTTGGATTTCATAGTCACTGTTTTGAGTAAGCATGCATTTGTTGGATGGTAGATCCCTGGGTATGTAGGATTTGTATATATATGTATATATTTGATGGGAGGAGGTTGTTTTTAAGATATTCAAACATATTTTTCAGCTTAATATTGTATATATTGATAAAGGAAATGCATAATATTTAAGTATTTTTAAAAGAGTTATACCGGTCACTCAGAATAGAGAAGAAGCTGTTCTCTTTTCAGCTTGTACAGATATGCTCTACTGCCAGAAATGAAAATGGGAACTCATCCTGAAAGTTCAAAGAATGATCATTAGATCCATTTAGTTTCCTTTCGAAAACATTGCTGCAAGTCCTGAATAATAGAGGTGCCACCAGGGGAAATACAAATTAATTAAAAAAGGATTTCACTGCTATATGACACATGGGTAAAGCATCACCACTCCTACATACTGCCTTCATTGGGCTTTTTGTGTGACTGGAGACAGACTTTGCATTAAGAGATCTGTGCAAACTACAGTGAAAAATTTTCTGTCTTTCCTCCTCCTAAGAGAAACTTTAAAAAAAACCAGCTCTGAAACCTGTGACTGTTGTCACAGAAATTATTGTACCTGGTTTTGTTTGTCTCAACATCACGTCCTTTAAGCGCAGAACACAGTTCACAGAAGCTCGTGTGGCAACTACTAAATCCTGTTCTTCGTGCAAGCCCTGCCACACTGTTCAATAGAAACTCCCCACAGTGCTGTTTTCTGGGAATGGAAACCTTGGGAAACTTTCTTGAGGCTACTGATGCCTGCATCTCTTTGGAAGTCCTGTGCAAGTCAGCTCTGCTGTCAACCTTATGAGGGTCTCTGAACTGCTGCAGCTTCACTGCCATTACTGACTTTTCAGGCCTCACTTTATAGCTTGACAAGTTTTTTCACTGGTAATTGGCAGGCTTTTCTGCATCTGTGTGAGAAAGGAGGAAAAACTAGTGGCTGATTGAAATAGGAACAGTACAACATAAACCAAAGCTTTGTACCTGAAAATGGTGGTGAAAAAGCACAAGTGGAATGTTTATTCTCCTTTCATTCAATTTCTAGTAATAGTTTGTTCACTTTTAATAAAAACTTAAGATAAAAAATATGAAAACACCCATATAACCTTGATCTGCAAGACTAAATTATTGTAGACTAAATCTTGCAAAATAAACCTCAGCCCTCCCCATTAGCAAACTCTCAAGATTAATTTTTTTTAATGTCACTAACAGTAAGAATTCTCTCCACTCAGCTGACAGGCTTATTCTTAGCAAAGCTACTATAAACAAAGATAACCCTGAGATTAGTTCAGTTGGTTACAACATGGTGATAATTAGACCAAGGTCATGGGTTTGATCTCTGTATGGTCCATTCACTTAGGAGTTGGACTTGATGATCCTTGTGGGTCCCTTTCAACTTAGGATATTCTGTGATTCTGTAATAACGTGTCTCTAAAAGTTACTTCTGCCCTCTGTCTGGTGCATGTTAGGTACTGCTTGGAAAAATTTAAAATTATGTCATTGTTATACTGGGGTTTCCCCTCATCTTAATCAGAAACTCTTACATCTGAAACTTTCTATATCCTAAGTGTTTGAGTTCTTCAGGGGAATGACTTTGTTTGAGTCTTCCAACAGTTATTTGTAGCATCAGCAGCATGTAGCTGAGCTACTGAAATGAGTGAAATAGAAAAGGCTTGAAATTATTTGCTTGTCTGCTTGCCATCATAAAATTTTTTTTATTATGTTCAGGAGCCCAGGAGTGGCTCAAAATAGGGCTCTGTGGTGTGTAGTCACTGTATAAATCAATTACAGCTGAAGTCAGAGTAGCTAAGACCTGGGAGCATTGACAGTTTCTCATAAAACAGCAGACAAGGGCTGGTTGCTGTCAGAGACCTGGGTGTACTGTATATACAGAGGAGTAAAGTGGGGAAGTGTGACTGGCATGTCTTGGTGGGAATTCCTTGTTTGCCAGAGTGTGCCTGGTTCCCAGCCCACGTGCCACCTCACCTGCAGTAGTTTTTTGTGTGTCCATAGTCTCTCTTTCCCCTGCAATTACTTTGTCTTGGCTTTACTGCATATCTGTTCTTTCACTCTTTGCATTTCAGTGAGGCAGGAAAGGGGAGAAATAACTTACAGAAGCAGTGTGACATTTGCTGCCCTGACAGCAAGCGGAAGGTGGGGCAGGGTGAACAGGCAGCCTGTGGCACAGGAAAGAGGCAGACCTGAATACACTTGCTCTGCAAGTCACTGCAGTAGCTGCACCTTTTCCTCTGATGTCTGTGGCCATTTCCTTCTGATGTGGGCTCAGCTGCAGATGAATAGAAGGCAGACACCATTTGGATATGAGTTTCCTCGGAAAGAGTTGTCATATCCCCTGTGCAGGAGGGGATCTGGAAGACAGCAAGACCTTGTCTCACTCTCTTTTCTCCTTTGCTTCCGATTCCTTTGCTCCTGATTCTTTTCTTTGGCTGCTCCTATGTCTTTGCTATAGAAACAGCCACAGGAGATGAGCACTTGTGGTTCCTAATTACTTTAGTGGAACTTCACTCTCCTTGTTCCATGCAGCACTGTTTGGAAATGCAGATGTTTCAAGGCAGCAAGGACAGCACTGTCAGCCTAGACCCTTCTGCATGTACTGTCTCACCGTTGGTCACGTGTTCTCTCGTTAGTTTAGAGCACTCCAAGGGATATGTCTTCTGGCACTTCCCCCCAAAACATTCATATCGTGTATTCTTGTTACTCAATGAAAAATGACCTTGCCTGGTACAAGTGTAGCTCTTAACTTGGTTCCCCCAGAGACCTTCTGCTAACCTTGGACAGGAAACTGCCTGTGCTCCCTCTATCAAACAGATAATGTTTCCTTTCTCTCATGAACATTACCCTGTGTGTTATATTGTGCAAAAAAGTTTTTGAGACATGACTTCTCTTTCTGTATGTGTTTTCTGCAATGTCCATGCTAGCTGTTGATCTCCAAAGCGAGCCATGCTGTTGGTAAAGGTGTCACATCACAAGCATGCATGTATTTAAGATTCAAGTATGTTGTGATAGCAAGGTTGACTATGACTTAAGAAGTTGTTAGCTTTCTATACCCTGTGAAAGCTGTACAGTGTGCTATGGTATTAAGAAAAAAAATATTCATTCTGGAGTATCACTTCCTGAAAACCATTTTTGTTGCACAAATAATAAGTGGTGATTTTGTAGCTTAAAAGAACCCTCCCTTCACTTCAACACTTACCTTCAGATCCTGCTGCAGCTCATGATGCAGAGGCCTTAGCTGCACCCTGTGTGCTGGCCAGGGGTGAAAGTCATTCCAACAGCAGGTGCAGTTCTTGTGACCCTTGTCTGAAAACTGGAAATCACTCATTTCCTGGAAAACTTGCAATTCTCCAGAAAGATTAAACTGGATCTTTTCCAGAAAGTGTAGAAATGTAAAATATTAGGTGGTTATTTTGCATGAGGAAGCTGTGCAAGCCCGGATCAAGTGGTGGTGGAAGGACAAGGTGTTGTCTTGTAGAGCTTTCTGGCCAAGGTACAGAGGAACACTCAGGAGCAGTACTGAAGACCAATATTCCAGTTCTGGCCTTTGCACGTCAATGTCTCCTGTGTGTCCTATTTCCTTCTTGCTCAGAGCCTGTGACAAGTTAGACATTGGAGAGGGTGAAGCCAATGAGGGAAAAAGAGAACGGGGGAAAAAGGATTCCTGGATTTTGGCCATCTGGAGCAGGGAAAAGGGTTTGTAACTTCTCATGACACCTCTTTGCAGAAGAGGGGTCGGACTTGCTTCCTGAAAGTTTCCTGGGATTGCTTGATTGCTGTGCTTTGAGGGCCAGAGATAAAAGGCTCAGAGGAAGTGTCTCAGTTGTGTTACTGAGATATGGAAGTGGTTACACATGACAGCCGTGAGGAAGTTGTTTCAACTGTTTCGTGTGTGGTTTCTCTTTCAGCTGCAGAAGCTGAGATGGCCCAAGTGTGAGAACAGGGCTTGTGGATTTGGTGTGCTGACTGTCTGTCTGTAGTGGGGGTTAGTTTGGGAGCACAAAGAAGCAACAATATGGGTCAAGGGATTGTTTTATTTCACTATGGATGAAAAGGAAACTCAATAGAGGAGGAGAGGCATTTGCTTGTCTCATCTTTCCTGCTTGCCAGGACTAGATTTTAGATTCCTCCTGCGGACTTTTCTTGGCAAACTGAGGATTCCACTGTCTTCAACGTCATCCACTTTTGCTGAGCCCTTGGGACTGTTCCTTGCCAAATGCTCAGCCAGTTGGACATGCAGTTTTTGCTTCCGTGGCAAACAGATCTTTGAGAATTTGGTGCAAAAGCTTGAGATATCTCCAAAAAGCACCATGTGTTAAGTTGCTGTATGTCTTGAACAATGCTTTGATGAGCTGGAAGCACTTTCAACTTCTGGAATATTGCAATTCAGTTACAATTTAAACTTTAATAACTTTACATTTTGAGCTCCTAGGGAAAAGAAAATGAAGATTTAGTAGGAGTCCCATGAGAAGATTTGCACATGAATGAATGAATGAATGAAGGGCAAGGGCCCTGCTGTACACAGGCTCCTGGAAACATCCAGTCTTTTCTTTGTTGTTTTAGCTGAATCTGATACATCGAATAATGAAAGAAGTTTGGAGGAGATACCAGCTTCATTCCTGTGTCTTCTGCTTGTGAGCAAGTCATTTGTTAAAGTTTTCAGCTTGCCTTTTAAAATACGGACAGAATGATTTTGGTCTTCAACGTTACCACTGGTTTGAACAGTCAGTGCTTATGCTGCTGTGAATGTCAATGTGACTGTCACCTATTGTTCCTAATGATCCTGCTGACCCTCTCTAAATTATTTAAAATAATTTTAAATATTAAGTATTAAATATTTTAAATTATATTAACCAAACATTTCTACAGCTGGAGTTCAAAGTTGCTGAGTTTATCGTGGTCCTAAGCTGGGTAGTGAGTGTTAAACATCTATAAAAGCCAGGTCCCTTATAGCAGTACCCTTTCATCTGTTGGTGTTGATTCCAGGTGCTGCTCAGAGACTTGTGAATATGCAGCAGTGGGGGGAGGAGATGGGGACACCAGAGCAACTTTGTGTGCCAGCACTGGGCAGCTGGTGCTGTTGGGTGACAGACACCTCAGGAAACAAGGCAGCATCTCATGGCACTTTACCCCAAATGCAGGCATTTAGTGCACATGTACTACAGCAAATTGACCATCTCTCCAGCAGAGTGTGGCCACCTCAGGTTCTAAATATGTTGCTACTTCATTAACTACAGTGATGAAAGAGGAAGTGCAGGAGAGTTTGCGGTGTTCCACATCATGAGTCGGATTCTGGAAGCAGCAAACGGCATGTGCTTGCCTTTACCTCCTGGTAAGTCCTATGTTTTGCTGTTTTAATCATAACTGAGGAGAGCAATGCTATAAATCCCTCCCTTGAGAGCACTAGTTGCAACGTGTGTCAAGTTAGCTGTGGCAGTATTGAAATCTAGTCAAGACAGTTACAGAGGGGAAGGCCCTTGATAAACATGTGCAAGTGAAGTGTAGCAAAACTAAATAGTTTTTAGAAACAGAGACAACAAAACAGAGGTTTCCAGTGGAGTGCTTGGGTTTAATCTTACCTTAGAACTAAGATTTAGACTCATTTCTATATGTTTTTAGAAAACTGGAGTTCAGTGTCTAGATCTACAAGGGAAAATTCCTACCCTGGAGCAAAAAGAGTCTTTTTCTCATGCTGTTGCCCTGCTAATATTTTTTCAGTTTTACCCTGAAAGGATTACTTCCAGTCTTGATAGAAAAGTTGGTCTCGATAGTAGAATTTGATTTCCCAGAGCACCTCATAATACCTTATGCCTAAAGAAGGATGCCTAAAGAAGACTGAAGGTCTTGATAAACTGATTTCTTCACCAACTAGAAACAGTCAGAAGTTAAGGGGAGCGATGGCTTTAGCTAGAATAATGCTAGTCTCTAATAGAGACATAGGGAAAAAAAAACCCCATATTGTACCAAACAAGTTTGTCTCTTTCCTAGGTTTTCACACTCTGCACTTGGGTCTTGGTGTTCGTTGTCTCCCTCTGCACACGCTCCTGCACTATATTGATATTGGAGTCTTGCAATTGACAGAAACGTGTGTCAGGAAATTGTTGAAAGGTACAGTGAGCATCAAGTGTTTCATTTGCTACCAGCCAACTGATTGGGAGTGTTGTCCTTCAAGCCACTCAACTTGGACACAGGATTTATTGCCCAGGACGCTCAGCTCTTATTAGAGTGTTGTTTCAGTGAGGGCTGTAGCCGATGGTGTTGCCCACTTGAGAAGGCTCAGACTACATGATTGGCCTTCTCATAGTACACAAAGAAATATCTGTTTGGAGAGAATAAAGGTCATAGTAGAATTTATTGGGCAATTTGTGTGACTCTATGAAAGTGCACACCTATGTGTGAGGAATTTGGTCTGCTATCCAGTCCTCAGGCCTCCAGGCCTGTCAGTCTGACCTCAGGGCCAGGGAAGGTCATGGAGCAGATCACCCCAAATGCTATCCCGAGGCATGTGCAGAGCAACTGGGGGATCAGGCCCAGCCAGCACAGGTTTGTGAAAGATAGGTGCTGCTTGACCAACCCATCTCCTTCTATGACCTGGTGACACGCTTAGTGGATGAGGGAAAGGCTGTGGGTATTGTCTACCTGGACTTTAATAAAATATTTGACACCATTTCCCACATCATTCTTCTGGAGAAACTGGCTGCTCATGGCCTGGACAGGTGCACTGTTGGCTGGGTAAAAACTGTCCGGTCAGCCAGGCCCAGAGAGTGGGGTTATGTTAATGGAGTTACATCCAGCTGGCAGCTGGTTACAGTGGGGGGCTCAGTATTGGGGCCAGGCCTGCTTCATATCTTTGTTGGCAGTCTGGACAAGGGGGTCAAGTGTATCATCTGTGAGTTTGCAGACGACATTGAAAATTGAAATTTTCATTTCAGGGATGATATTTATTCAGAATGTTTTCAATGACAGTTGAAAGTTATACATTTGTTATGTGGTTACCGATTGTTTGATTAGGTGTTTTGCCTGTTTCTTGTAGATCTGGATGACACTGAACAGAATGAAAAACTGAAATTTAGTATTGTCATGAGGCTTCCTGAGGTAACTAATGACTTTGGATGTAATTTCTTGGACTTTGGAATTGATAGGAAGTTCCTCCTGGTGTGCAGGATCAAGCCAATGGAAGACTTGGCTGTGATTCAAATAGAGTCTGATTCAAATATAACCTGAACATCCACAGTTTCTCCATCTGCTGCTCCTGGCTGTAGGATACCCTGATAACTTAAATTATAGATTTGTCCGTAGTGTTTTACAGTGTCTCCATGACCCTACAGGAGTCAGCAAGACTCTGCAGAGTACTTGTATGCATAAAGCAATGAGGATTTAATGGGGTTTAAAGGGGCTTTATGGGGGTTTTGTGTGGGTGTTTTAGCATCCACAGAGCCTTTCTCACCTGTGACCTCTGCATTTGCTTCTATGCACTTTATCAGATATGTTCAGTATAGTAACAGCTGTAAAATCTGATCATACCACAGCTCTGTGAGGAAACTGAATTATAAGATCTCCCCTCAGTGAAATCTCTCTGTCTCACCCATCAGCGACTTCTGTAGCCACACAGTAATTAGTTAGAGCTAATTACTGGTGCGTCATGAAAAGTTCCAGCAGAATGGGAGATGGACTTCTCCCTTTTGCTCTCAGTGCACACCACAGGACTGCAGAGGAAGCACAACATCTCAGTGGGCAGAGGAACACCAGGGATCCCCCTTGGGGAGTGCCAGGCTTTTCTCAGCATAAGTTGCCCATTGTTTGCTCATTATGGGCTGTTACATATAGTTCAAATGGCCAGAAGTGCCACTTGGGTTTTCCTCTAACAAAGGCTTCTTTATTTGGCAGCACTTTTGAGGACGGGTAGAGGAGGAGAACTCCACAGGATGTCCTTTGTGCTCTGTGTCTTGTTTTGGGCCTGGGCTGGAGAGCTGAGGTCAGCCCGGGCCTGTGGGTGGGGAACACCATTCCAGCCGCGCTCTGACGAAGGCGGAGCTGGGAGAGCTGCAGGGGTCGGGTACTGCTGGTTACACACAGTAGACTCAGTGCCTTATTGTATCTATTTACAGCTTTGGGAAAAAATGCAGGGAGTAGTTTGTTTGCCAAAAAGGTCACTTCGGGGTGACTCGGACTATTTTGAGCAGGTTACATTCAGTAGATGACTTCAGTTCAATTTAAGCACCATTGAAATTGTACAGCATTTACTCAAATAAACTCCTACAGAAATCTGTATTGCAGTACAGCTGTAAGGGGGGGGGGGAAGATCTAGATAGGGAAAATAGCAGAAGTTGGAGCTGATTTCACAGTGTGTTCCTATCCCTTTGCTTGTTGGTTAGAATTGGAAGCTTTGGGAAACCTGGTTTTGAATCTCTTGCCTCTGGGAATGTGAGTCACTGTTATCAGTTTCCTGGATGATGACCTGAATAATGGGATCCTAACTGTGTTCCCACTATGTCTTCTTGTCAACATTTGGCTTGCGTGAGATTCCTGAGACTGAGCCTAAGAGAAGCCCTGTCCTGAATGGAGCCTCGAGAAATGGGGTATCTACATTATTCTTTGGGGGAAGAACAGATACAAACCGGAGTCACAATAAAGGATAAGTAGTCATTGTAAGCCTCAGTTGATATCTAAGTACACATGCCAAGTGGCACTGGGACAGACTGATTGAGCTGAGTACTGAGCAGTGAGGTTTTGATTTCCCACATTTTGGGAACGTATGGAAATCTCTTAGTTACTGGCTGTGAAAAGAAGGCTCCATGGCTACACATGATGCCATTGTGGCCTCTGTCATCAGTGTGAGAAAGCAAAGCATCTGTGTTACAGCCTGAATTTTGTTTCAGGTCTTTTCCTCCTTTTCCCCCTCCTAAGCTTCCAGTGTCCTGTGCTTATCTTCTCAGGTTTTTGGGTTTTGTTTTTTGCTTACTAGGCTCTTGGTCAAAAGGTCCGCCAGTTCTGGAATCATCCCGTAAATGCAAATTTAATTGCACGGAAATATGTTAAGCTTTTACTCGAGAACCTGGGAAACAGAGAGGTAAGACCACAGAGGCCTTTTTTTTTTTTTCAACCTGTGCTTTTACAGTGTTGAGATTGCTGAGCTTTCTTTAGACTGTAACACACTAAAGAAACACTGAAACTTGGTACTGTGCGACTTGGAGAGCTAACCTGCAGCGTTCTCCCTTACAGTGCAGCAGGTCAATCCCTGAGAGATTCTCAGTCTCTGTGGAGTTTTTGCCACTGAACTACCTGACGAGTATGTTGACAGAGATAGAGAATCAAGGTAATGTTAATTCTGTACTTTGGAAGACCAGCACTCGTTACCCTTTGATGCTCACTCAGATGTATCCTGACTATATTGACATAACTTAGTTCTAAAACTCCAGTGATGTCTGAACACATAGGTTTGATTGTCTTTCTCTTGATGGGAAGTGCAAGGGGGCTTCTTCACTCTGTATCTTTTCATCCAAATCCTCTTTGTGTTGGATCCAAATAGCAAACCTGCATTTTCCAGAACCCATGTTGTAAAATGTGGTTGGTGTACAGCATGGTGGCAGCTGTTGTGTGTTCAAATGGGGAGAGAACAGTTTTGTCCTTAATTATGTTCCTTCTGGTAGCTAAGAGGCAGCCAAAATCAGATCTTCCACCTTAGAAATATCCCTGGATTCGGAGCTATTCTGATGTACCAGACACTTTTCCTTGCCAAGCCGTTTTTGTAAAGCACCGTTCCCATTGGTGAGGGTCTTTGCTTCATTCTGAAGCATCCGGAGCTTTTGAATTCTGCTGAACAAGCAAAGTGCATAGGGGGTCATTACTGGCTGTGCCTGTACCTGTAAGCAAAATAAAGTCAGGATAAGGACCTGAAGGCTAAACTAAGATTGTCCAAGTATGGGTATGTCCAATTGGGAAGGAAAAAAGTTATACCGTGTAGCAGTATATGAGCATGGGCCCCAGGCCATCTTATGCACTAACACAGCCACTGTGCTTTAATCTTGGTTTGGATCTCCAGTGTAGAATTGGTTTGGAAATCCCTAGTAGTCTCCAGAGATGGTTTAGCTTCCCCCTGTGTGGGGTATCATTTACTTACCTCCCACTACTGGGACAGTTTTTGCCATGGGCGAGCATCCAAAGGACACCACTGAAAGCTGTAGGTATTTTGGGTACATGAAAACACAGTTCTGTCTACTACCCCTTATCTTTTGATATTGTAGATGAAGATGTTTAACAGACTGCAGGACTATAAGTGTATAGGAACATGTACAATTTTGTAAATACTTTCTCACCATGTTTTTCTAGGTGTGCATCCATATGAAAAACAAGACCATGTTAATGCAAGATTTGTAGAGGAAATGGCACTCAAGCACACTATGACACTTTTGGGCCTCAAATATTCCTGAAATACTGTGCTGTTGAAGAAGGCTGTTGAACTATGGTGCTTGTGTAAAAGTATTTTAATACTTAAATACTTAAATGCCATGTTGTTTCCCAAGTCACCTGCAGTTTTGGGTAGCTGCTGGTACTGACATGAGCTACTTAAAACTAAGGTTGAAATTCCTGACTTCTGGATAAATCCTAGAGAAATGCATTTGACACAAACCCAAGTTTGAAATATATCTATGGTTTCATTTTGAAGTGGTCAAGTAAGTGGAACAATAGTGGGTATCAAAACACGCTGTGAAAATTGGTAGTAATGTCATGTATTTTAACAAGACAATCCTGGAGAAGGCAGTCCAGTTGTACAGAAACAAGAACCAGTAACTGTTTACTCAGATTAATAAAAGGATTTCTTGGTGTGATTGTGTAAAGCAGGTAAGAATAATAAATCAGTTTTATGTCAGGCATCAGTAATGATGTATTTTTTCCTTGTAGTGGTCATCAGTTACCTTATGGTACTTCTGCCTCTGGAGCTGCACTGTAATATTTTCAGTTTTGTAATTAACACAAAATATCACCTCCTTAAAGTGTATGTCTTAGATTTTGTTGGGGTTTTTTTGTCTGTTGGTTTTGGGGTTTTTTTAAAGATATGTATAAAATATTGTAAGCAATACAGGATAAGAACAAAGCTTTTGAAATTTATCCTAACAGTATCTTGGACAGAGTTTTACATAATTCTTTCTTACAACTTCAGCTTCTTACAGCTTCAGAAAGAAGATTAGGGAGGCTGTTTTTCTTTTGTTTTCAACTTTTATTTGTACATAACTGAGCCAGTATTGTTTGTTCTTTTGTTTTAAGTTCTGAACTGTGACATAAATTTAAAAAGGTAATAGTGGTTTGCTATGCAGAGAAAATGGTCAAGTTCTGCCATGCAGGATTTCTGCACTCTTTATTGGATTTTACAACAACTCTACAAAATTTCAGCCTATTAAGCTAGAGAAACTCATTAACAATTTGATTTATTTTGGAGGTTTTGAATAACAACATCTGATATTTTCTTTTAGTAGTTTCCATTGATGCTTCCTTACCAGTGAAATAAAAAGGTTTATTTCTTGGGAGTGACTCCGCAATTTCATGGTCACTCCCTTGTCCTTGCCGTCAGTGAAGCTTTAGCTTTCTCAGTGACTGCATAGTGGGATGGATTATTTTTCTCAATATAATTAGAATTTCCCTGGGAAATGTAAACTTCAGTCCCAGACTGCAGAAGCCATGTTGGTGTATAAGTGGTGGCCACTTTGTTCATATTATATTAATAACAGGAGAAGATTTTCTAGCTTTTTTAATGAAATGTATTACAACATATCCTCAGATGCAATAAAACCTGGAAAAAAAAAAGCATAGCATGATGACCATTAACTTTTCTTAACACTTTAAAATACTACACTGCATTTGAGATACCAGGAGAAGAGGCTTTGGATGTGCTTTTGTCATGAAAAAATACTTTGTTTTCAATATGGACTTTGGCTGAACACTAACAGACATTCCTTCAGTGCAGTGTAAATGCTGCTGACCCTTAGCATTCAGCAACCAGAAATGGCCTCTCCTGCTTCAGGTGCTGTCTGTTGAGGTTTCAGATGGCTGTGCAGTAGATTTGCTGAAATGTCTCCGATCTGAGCTGGATTCACTTGGTCTGAGAGGACCCAGAGCACTGTGGGGCCGTGGGAATGGGGGACTCTGTTCCTCATCTGGGATAGAGGAGGTTGGGCATGGTTGGGCTGTCGTGTGGGCATGGCCAGGCACTGCATCTCGTTCCTTCTCTGCAGGGTCCTGTCAGAGAAACACAGTTTCATCACATAGGGATTGTGTGCTTTAAAACTCCAGTGCTCTCCTGAGCCAGTGTACAGAATCTGTGACAATGGAAACACCATTAGTGTAATCCTTGGCAAGCCAGGAAAGCTGGAGGGGTATTAAAAGCATGAGGTTTTGACCAGGTAGATGGGAGTTTGTCCTTTTAAATAGGTGACAGTTTGAGCTTGCCATGCTTTTGTTATTTGTGAAGAAAACAGATTAGAGGAACTTTTAAAAGCTGTAATAATTGTAGAACATCTCGGGAACAATTCTGTTCCTGAATACAGTTGCTGCAGTGAGCTTTTAAGCACAGCACTGAAAGGAAACTGAGTCACAGCATGAGGAGAATGGTCAGTGACAGAGAAGATTCTTATTCTAAGCCATTATTATTCTGTAGGAGCTCTCTGGTCCGGGATCACTGACTGTCTCAAGGACAGAGGCAATGATGTCCAGCAGGGTAGGGTTTGAAGCACTATTTGATATGCTGCCCTGCCTACCCTCTGTCTTGCCCAGCAATCTGATTTCTTGCTGCTTCTGATCTGATGCTCATTGCATCTGATATGTGGGAGATGCTAAACTTATTTCTCCTGAACCCCACACCTCACCTTTTGCAGCTTTACCTTAAAATCCAGGGGAAAGCAGTATTCCACTGATGGCTGTCTCACCCATCAGCCACAACATGGTCACACAAACAAAGACTGAATGACCAGCTCTAAGTGGTGTTGCCAGACTAGAGTTAAAGCCCCACAGACCCACCTCAGTAGTTGTCTCTGTCTGTACCATGATCTGCACTGGCTCCTGGAGCTCCATGTTTGCCAGTGAGCGGCTCCACATGGAGCCAGCACAGCTCTTCTGGAAATACCAGTTAGAACAGTGAAGGGATGGGGCTGAACACCGAATTGCAATGCATGACAAAAACTTACTTCAGCTCTGGCTTCAGCTACTTTATGTGTCTTCTTACTGCCTAGGATCTTCAACCATTCCTTTTCTGTTTCTTTAAGAGGGGGGAGACCTTGACTTATCCTCCATGAAGCAATCATCACAAATTTTTCTTTTTCTCTCATTTCCTGCTGGAGTTGAACGACAAGTGATTGCTTCATGGACAACTCTGCAATAAGAGCCCTTCTCTCCTGGGTTTTGTCCTTTATCTTCCTCTGCAGTTCATTTATCTGGAATTCAAAACAGCTGCATTGTAGTTAGGGTTTCCTTTTAGGCACTTACTGGGCATGACAGTTAGGTCAGCATTAGATATCTGAAAACTAGTCCAACTTGACAAGGTTTTAAATAATAGTTCCATACTTGAAAATTACTTAATTTCTGGAAGCACTTTGAACCACAGAAATTGGCAGCTCAAGAAGTCAGATTTACTCCAATACAAGACACAGAAAAGCACATTTGTCATTGCCTCCTGCCCTTTTCAGCTGGACAGCAAAATTCCCCCTGCCCTCGAGGGCCCAGGACCCCAGTTCAGAGTTTATGCACAGCTACCTTTGTAATAAAGGTGAAATAAGGCCAATCCTTATGAGATAATTTAGTGATAATGCAGATGCAGAAGGGTTGGGAGTTGTGACATTATCCTTACAAGGGACACAACTGAAAAGGAATGTGACAGGAATCCTTGAGTCTAACTGTAGTGGTTTAAAAAAACCCAACAAAACTTAAATACTCTTTAAAAGTAACTAATAGGGAATTGGGAGAGCACTTGTGGATGTAACTTGGCACGCTGCCATTCTTACAGTAGTTTATTAGCCCATGGCCATCATTTCACAAACAAAAATAGCAACTATGATATTTCTCTGTCTGTGAAAAATGAATGATTGATAATAAAAATCTGTTTTGTTTTAAGCCCTTCTGCCTGTCAAACCTAGCACCTAACAAAAAACCCCAATCCTGGCCTTGTTTTACATTAATTACTTAGCATTTTTTTTCTGTCTTGCCATTAGCTCTGATCTATTTGCAAGTTTTTCATTAGGAACATGGGAGCTGAGAGCATTTTGGTCTTTCACAAACAATATTACTGGCAGTTAAAAGGAAACAGCTATCATTGTATTGAAACTGATGTTTCCTGTGTGATTCTCCCTACCTAAATAGCAAATTGAGCCAGATACCAATTCATCTTAGTGTATGTTGGAGTAGAATTTACCTGGCCTTTCTTTATATCTTTTTAGCCTTTGACATGTTTGTTGTTAAGTACATATGCAAAAGGAGGATTGCACAAAGTTTCTAAGCATCTACTTCAGAAAGAACTAATCCTATATTTTTGTGAAAGATACCAATTACGGTGCAATTTTCTTTTCAAAAAAGAAAGTACATTTGCCTAGTGGTTTTGGTATTATCCGTATTATTGCTACTATGCATGTTTATAATTTCTGAAGAACAGCTTTGACTTGCCTATCAACGTTTCCAGCCACTTTTGTAATTTGCAAGTGAATCACCTCTTGCCCAGATATTGTTTCATTTCGTAAAGCTTGGCAAGCAGAGTGTGCAGTGCCCTCCTTACCCTTGTAGCGAAGAGCAGCATGTCCTGCTTCCGATTCTCTGCCTCCGCACGGATTCTGTCCGTCATTTCGGAAATGGACTCGCAAAGAAATTCCTTCTGCATCAACTTCTGCTCCTTTTGCAGCAGCTCTGCTTCCAGCTGCAGCAAGGAGGACACACAGGGTGTAAGGAAATGACAGGGAACAGTGCAGCACAAGGTGTTCTGTGATTGCTTTGAGCTGCTGAAGCAATACCAAAAAAACCCAAACACTTTCACTGTCAGTTTTCTCAAAATTTTCACCCTCTCTGCCAAGTATCAGGCCCAAATTGGCTCAGTTGGTTACTGTCAGTCATACAATTCTTCCATATTTGACTGGGCCCCAGGGGTTACATTATTGTTACTGCCTTGCTATGCTTTTTTTGAAAGCAATGGGGTTTTCTTCTAGTGGTTTGTTTTTTTTTTTAATGTTCTGGTTCCTTGAGTCACACCATAATGGGAAGGTTTCAGCTCTTGCTTTGTATACCTCTTCCCTCCTGATGCTAAAAAAAAGAAAGTATAGGCTCCATAAACTAACAAAACAAATACAACTACAATGACTTTAATTCCCAAGGAGATTGAAATAGATGTTTAAACTAATCCTGGGTCGAAGAAAGCCTGCTTTTTAATGTGCAGGTTGGTGACAGCAGGCTGTGTTGTGACCTGCTTGGCTACTCAGAGCTCCCTCCAGTCAAGGAATATGGGACAGAAAGCTCAGGTAATTCAAGCAGCAGTGTTCAGGATATGTGCTTACAAACTGGATTTCAAAAGGACATAGGTGTGTGCTGCTCTGACTTTGCTGCTACTGCCCTAACAACTTCACAGCCCTGTGTGAATCCTCCCAACACTAAACACGGTGGGAGGAGTTTTGTGCCTTTATAAATAGAACAGACAAATACAATATAAGAAAATGCCGAGCCTGCTCATTCCATTCCTTTACCTTCTTCCCTACCCCATACAGAGGGCTCTGAAATTGGCTTTTGATTGGACGTAATCTTCCCTCCAAAGTCTCTCGGGGAAGCAGTGCAGTGCAGCTCCTGGGCTGGCCTGGCTGCTGCTTCCCCCAAGGGCTGTTTGGTGGCTCCCTGTTCAGCAGGGAAGCAGAGCAGTAGAGCCCAGCCCTGACGAGGTGGGGTGTTTGATTCTGTGCCACACAGGCAGACTCTGTTAAGAGGGTGGCAGATCTACCTCCTGCTCACAGTCCGTGGGTAGTGGTGGAACAGCTCACAGCCAGTTGCCAAAAACTGACAACTGTTTAGAGTTTATTGTTCTGCATTTACCTCCCTCTGCTGCTTTCCCTAGTGAGGTGGGTTTGCACTGAAGTGCCAACAATGTGAATGGACTGACTAGCAGAGGATGCAGCAGAGCCAGGTGTACCTCACAGAGCTCCCCCTCCCCAGCCTCTGCTGCAAGAAGTCAAAATGCCCCACATCCAGTGACCCAGAAAGCGGACACTAGGCTGGAGTTCACAATAGCCAATCATAATTATTTAAATTCCATTTGCATTTTATAAAAGCAGTTGAGCACAGCAGGGTAGCTTCGCATATGAGAAGTGATGTTACCTGTTCAATCTTTTTTAGCAGTTCAGGTGCAGATGGGTCCTTCCCTCCCATTTCATGCCTTCTGCTTTCATTTGTGGCATCACTAAAGATTTCCTCCAGCTGTTTAATCTTTTCCTTGCACTGGGAATACTAAGAAACAAAAAACCACAACAGTTATTTGTTCCCACCAAACTCATCCCCGTACCTTGGTCCGCAGACTTCAGTGGACGAGGTTTCCTTGTACTGGGAAAGAGGGAGAGTAACACAGAAAATTATGAGCCCTTTTAAAATTTTATTCTAAAAGGGACCTACAGTGTGACAGTTGCAGGATGGAGGAAACCCTGCTGTCTGACAGAAATCGAGTTCCACCTGTTTCTTGGTCCTCAGGCTACGTTTTCTTTTATCCTCAGTAATACAATAGAAAGTCCTGCTTCTCCACGGGTTGGTGCTGCAGGTCTCATCCCTACAGGCATCCAAGTTTTCTACACTGAAGTTCTCAGGCACATGTCCTGAAGTGACTCAGCGGTGACACTGAGTAGTGTGGCACTCCAGGGACTCATAGAGGCAGGTGTTCCCTGACCTTTCTGATGTGAGACCTTCCCATGGAATAACACTTCCCAGAATATGCTAGATGGACATCCATGCTCCATGTAAATCCTCAGTGAAGGAGTGACTGGGGCCATTTTTCCATGTTTGGACTTGCCAGACTGACAGTGGTGGGGTCATGTGCTCTGATAAGCACCTGGCCATCTGTCAGTGAGTTGTCACTGCAACCTTGAGCTATTAGCACTGTCATAACACTACCCAGGTATAAATGTTAACCATCCACTGCAGCTGATGATTGATTAAGGAAATAAGTGGCTCTCCAAGTTATGAACAGTCACCAGAATATAAAGTGAATGTTTAGATGATGCCGGAATGGGGTTTGTTCCTGGAAGTTAACAAGTCGTATTTAACTACAAAGGAAAAACTGACAGGTTTTCTCAGGTGTCAATGGAACAGTACTAGAACACTTTTTCTAGTTAAAAAGCACCACGCAGCTCATTCCTGTACACTTTGTCTAAAAGCAGGTAAAGTAAAAACCTTAAATGACTGTAATGAACAATTTCCTCAGCAAAGCATGATTCAGTGCATAAATAATGAACTGAAAGATATATTTTAATTAGAAACAGCTAAAGCTCAAGCCCAAAAATACACAGAGTGGAAGAATGCAAAAGTAGGGCCAGCACAGCAGGATGCAGCTATGCTTCCAGTGATCTTTCTTATCTGGGGCCAAATTTCTCATCCACTAAAACTCAGGGGAAAATACCTTATTGGAGGCAGTGGTACCTTAATGAGATTAGGGGCAGCTCACCAAGGAACATTTTTCAGGACTGAATAGTTAATTTAGAGGAGGACTATTGCAGCAAAACCACCATCCAAAAATCCATAAAAAGTTTCATGTTAAACCTAAATACTAGGCTCGCTTTTAAATGCAGTATGAATTCAAAGTGATCAGATGCAAGACTTTATCTGAGTTCTAAGAGATTCTAAGTCTTCAAATGAAAAAAAAAAAATCCTTCCTTCCTTGGAGTGGATTTGATACAGGGGATGGGAAAAGGCTCTAGAAGAGCAGCTTTTCTATGTTGGATTGTAGTCTGTCAGGAGGGATGGTTTAAGGATGGCCACACAAGCAGGAACACATGCCTAGACTGGTCTGAAAAAGTGGACATCTGGTGCTTTTTTTTGAAATCTCAGAGACCTCAGTAGGTGAGGTGTGTACAGCACTAGGAAAGGGCAAATATGAGACTTATTTTCAAAAGTGAGGGGAAAAAGAGCTATGGAACCATAGATAAGTTGCCTTCACTTTCTGAAGAATAAATCTGGAACACACCATTAAGTTTCCTTTGTTGGTGTCAAGAAAAGAAAAAGGGCAGGAATAACAGCTAAGAGAGGTGTGTTGAGTCATGCCAAACCAGACCTATGATGATTTCACAGGTGTAGGGATGACAAATAGTAGGTATCATACATCTTGATTTTTTATAGCTTCAATATTGTCTCATATGTGATTCTCACAAACAAGCAAAGGAAATGGGTTCTTGATGAAAATATATGGGAAGTACCTCATCAGCAGAATGAGGTTAAGCTCAGAGAGACTGCAAGTATTTTTTGGAGAAGATTCAAATTCAAAATTACCTTGGTCTGAAAAAAGGTCTGAACTATAAAGGTAATATTAAATAAAAAATGCAAGTTGCTACATGTAGGCAGGAAAAATTGCCTGTACAAACACAGAATCAACGTCAACTGGTTGGATGCCCTTTCTTAAAAAAAGGGTCTGGTTGTTACATACATTTATGTGAAAATGAATCACTGTCATGTCAAGAAAAGCTGCCATCATACCTGGACACAATAAGCAGGAATGTAACTTGCAAGAGGCCTGAATGAATCCTTTCACTCTCAGCCACTACACACTGTGCCTCAAGACAAATAAAGACCATATTGCCAAAAATAAAAGAAATGCAGAATTACAGTGACCTAAGAAAAATCTGTAAGGGCTGATTGCAAGGAACAAGGCTGTGTAGCCTAGCAAAAGGATGGGAGAGGAACATGGTTAACTTCCTTCCAGTAACATGAAATGTTGCAGAAAGGAAAGGAGTGGTCTGCTTGTCATGTCATTGGTGTACAGAAAACAAATCAATATTCTTACACCACAGCAAGAAAGATCCAGGGTAAAGGTCAAGAAAATCTTTCCACTGTTAAGGAAGGACTGGGATAGCTTATTGAGGAAACAGGTTTCCCAGTGGTGGCTTAAAAGCACAGCTTAGCCCTCTCAGGAATGACAGGCAATCCAATGCTGGCATAGGAGCAGGTAGCAGATAAACTCTTTATCTGTCTATTGGTCCCATTATTCTATGCCTGTGGTGATGTAGTCTGGAGATTTTCATGGGATTGTTTTAAAACCTGGACAAATGTTGTTGCCAAATGTCTCAAATAAACTGACAGTCCTTGTGCATTAGCTGAACTCTGAGGCATGAAAATCCCACCTACAGCACCATGACAGCTCAACAGGTCTATGTGTTGAACTAATTAATGGTTGATGCTAAGTGTTTCTCATTGATGCATGAAGGCAGATTAGTTTTTATGGGTCACTTCAATCAGCAGGAACAGCCCCTTGATGTGCAGTTCCAATTAAAAGTTACATAGTTTTATGCCCAGAGAAAACCACCCTACAAACTCACCAGGTACATTTTTTGTGTCAGATAAAGGAAGTACCTGTAAATATTTCTATTTTTAAATCTTTACATCGATAGTAAGAAGCCTACCTAGTCCATATTACTAGCACTTGCTTAGAAGAAGTCTGGTCTTGCTTCAGAGAAGGGGTTTTTTTTGACTAAATTATTCACTGATGTTTCACTCTTTTGTGGAAATGGCAGCTTCTGATAAAGAGTGTACAAGTGGAACATACATCACTTTGATGATTAAGCAGCTCATGTGGAATATGAAGTTGCTCAGGTGAAGTGTTTGTTCTTGCTGAATTGGCACCCAGCCCTGCTCTGGGCTTTTCACCTTCCCAATGGGCATCCCAGCTGCTGAGATTATGGGTCAGTTTCTGCAGCCTGTAAATATTTCTGGTTTTAATTCTTTACATTTGTAGTAATGAAATACCCAGTCCATGTTACTAGCACTTGCTTCAAAGAGGTCTGGGGTTGCTTAAGACGGAAGGAGACAGGAAGGGTGGGAAAAGAGGAGGAGAAAATTTAAGAAGCATCAATAGAGGATTCAGCCTGCCCATGTCAGATGGTCTAAATTTTGTTTAAATTGTAGATGACTTTTAAAGAATCACAGAATCACAAAATCAATTAGGTTGGAAAAAGCTCTGAGGTTGCTGAGTCCAAGTTATGACTGAACACCACCATGTCAAGTAGACCATGGCACTGTCATGTCCAGTCTTTCCTTAAACACCTCCAGGGGCGGTGAGTCCACCACCTCCCTGGGCAGCCCATTCCAATATCTAATCACCCTTTCTGTGAAGAATTCCTTCCTTCTTATATGGGTCAAAGTTTCCCTTGCCATTGATGGGCAGAGGTAGATACCTTGAGAATAAAAACCTCCTGGAGGAATATTGTGCTCCCTACATAAGGTTATCAGGATTTCCATCTGGAGGCAAAGACACACAATTCTTTTCATTAATAAAGAGACCTTGTTCACTTATCTGCATCGTTTTTGGGCTCCTAACATGCAGATAAGGTTAGGGACACTGGCTCCTACACAAAGTCACAACAGAATGGAGAAATAAAGAGGAGAACTCAGAAATGAGATTTACAGTCTGCATTAGAGGAAGTCTAAGGGACTCGGATAGAAATCAGGGTTTCATAGCCCTGTGGTGCACAGAGCCTCTCTCTGAACATTTATAATCGTCTACACAGAAAGATAGACAAATCACAGACCAAAATGAGCTCCTGTTACCCCTTCAGAGGGCTGAAGACCAGTGATTTAAAGCTGTACTCACTGCATCAAGTCAATATCTCATCCAAATGATCATTATCATAAGATTCTTTGACCATGATAACTGAACAGAAGCCAAACTGGATTTAAACATGGATTCAAATTTGTAATTGGTACACGAATTAGCAATTTAATTTGGCAATCAACACCAGAAATCAGATTCAGACTTATAGTTTTTATTTAAATTATGGAGATAAAGCCAAACAATTTGAAACTGCTTCTCACTGGGCATAATACCTGCTGGCATTGAGAGTCAGAGTATTAATGCTGGAATGGATGAGCATAACGAGATGGATGAGTTTGCAGCCAGTTTGAACCATGTAATATCCAGTAATCACAGTAGCTAGTTAAACTTTAAAGGCTGATAACTGATTATTTGTCAGTGTTAACTGGAAAATCTCTGACTTGGGAACATTTATTAAGACTACTGCATGTGTAATATCACACAACTGTATTTTCCTATTTTTTAATTTTATGTCAATATTGCAAAATGAAAGCACCTGCAACAATAGTGTTCCTTTAACAGTGATTTTAGGCTTCACATGAACCATCATCACAAAGGAGAAAGTTGCAGGAATGCAGAACAGAAAAAGCAAAGTTTCATGATTGACTTTGCCAGTTCACAAAAATCATCTATATTTTGTTACTGTATTTGGCTCAGTGACTTTCATCCTTATTCTACATCTTACCTGAAAATGTCTTTTTTTCCCTTTAGGTTGTGGTTTGTTTGTTTGTTTGTTTGTTTTTCCCATACCACCTCTGTTCATAGTTTAAATCTGTAAGGGCCCTGTAAAGTTCTTTGGGATATAATTTGCATGAGGTATTGTACTACATTTTATTCTTGTAGCAGAGCACACAATTTCTTCAAAAGGCCAGAAGTAAGAGAATAGTGCAAGCACTATTAAACAGTGAGTCACAGCTCCCATTGATGCAAGTTTAAAAGGCAATGGTAAACCCTGATTTATGATTCTATGCAGGCACTAATGGAGTATGTATGGAGAAAATTACCATCTGGAGATAAGGTCAAAAGTAAATGAGCCATTTCAGAAAGCAAGGAAAGAATGTCCCAAGAACTGCAGTTTGTTAGTTGTTTAATGTTATTTTGTAACTAGAACTAAAACTTACACTGTTTTTGTGTAGCAGAAAATATATGTGGATTATATCATTGTAGGCTGCAAAGTTTCCAGAGTAGGCTCAGGGTCAAGTGTGAATTGAGTTATTATATGAGAAATTTGACAATCTAAGTGTATCTCCCACCCCTCCACCTACTCCATCAATACAGTTTTAACGAATTTGATCTACAGTCCCATTTTTGCCCCATGACTCCATTCTCCAGCTTAGTCATACTGACATTTCAGGCTATGGGGAGGCTTAGCCGAGATTCCATACCCGGGAAGCCTTTGGCATGCGTGTAACAAAGTGCGTGAACTGGTTACACATTAGCATAGAGACTCCCATATCTGAAGTTAAAAACGTGTCAGTGTTTTGCTAGACAGATGTATTACTGAACTTGCTGTTTTAATAAACCCTGCACATCCAGACATTTTTTGCTCTGAAATCGCCCTGAGCTTTAAAATACAGAATGATAACAAAAAAATGTTCCTCTACCACCAACCTGTATCTCAAGTCTCTCCAGATTTGCATTCAGGGCATTCTTCACTGTGAGCTCTTTAAAACATAATGCAATCTCTGTCTTTTTTTCAGCTACCTTCAGCTTCAGAAAACTGATCTTTTCATCCATAACTTGCATCTCATTATCTCCATTTCTACACAACATCTCTTGCCTGTTTATTTTTTCATATAAGAAGCTTAGTTCTTCATCTCGTTCTCTGAGCAGAACACCACTGAAAGAAGGCCAAAGTGAAAAGGTAAATTAAAAAGAAAAAATTACTCATACTCAGTGTATTCCATTGAAGAACATAACCAGTGACCTTGAAAGATAGTAATAATCTGGGAAAATTTACAAAGCTTTCACAAATAATATTTCAATATCATGGCAGCATTTTAAATAAGTAACAAAATAATTGCAATGTGAAAATCAGAGAACAAACACTTGGAAAGTGTTTCTTGTCTCTCACATAATTTTTAAGGTCTTCTCACATAATTTTTAAGGTCTTCTGGCCTTCCACAGCATTTAAAATGGATTAAGAAGATCAGAAAGATTTAGATCATCTGCATTTTTATACCTTATCTGTGCACAATGCACAAACGGAGCAGGAGGCTACAAGTTCTCAAGGCATTCAGTAGCCAAGCCACCATGTTTTTTGAATAAAATAGTTCTGCAGAATGAGGACTGTCACCAGTGGAGAAACATCCACACAATGCAAAGCAGCACCAACAGTGCAGTGAGGCAGATTGTTCAGCTAAACATTGTAATGCAGCAGATCTTTTAGTATTCCTGAATAGGAGTGCTTGTAAGCCGAGAAATACTGCTGCTTCATGAATGTCAAAAGTAAACACTACCTTAGATCAAGTTTACATATGTACCTCTCCTCTTGCTGCTGAATAACCCGTTCGTATTTT
This sequence comes from Platyrinchus mystaceus, assembly GCA_035041135.1. Classification (NCBI taxonomy): domain Eukaryota; kingdom Metazoa; phylum Chordata; class Aves; order Passeriformes; family Tyrannidae; genus Platyrinchus; species Platyrinchus mystaceus. The sequence goes on from JAWWLV010000045.1 coordinate 11,523,907, forward strand.
TTGCGTAGCTGCGCAATTTCCTCTTCAATGTGGGTGACTGTCGTGGTCAGTCTCTCAAGATTCAGATGCTTTTGCTTTTCTTTTATCTCATTAATGACTTGTGCAATTTTGCAATAATTCTTTTTGAGATACTCTATCATTACTGCATTATTTTTTATCTTCGCATGCTTTTCCTGCAATTTTCTTTAACATAACAGAAATGTGGGAATGTTTTTAGTCCTTTCAATTTGAAACCAATTTCAGCAATTAAAAGCAGATCTTAAACTGATTCCACAAATACACAAAGGATCCTCTATGTCACTGTGCTTCACAGAAGCATTACAAGAAGTAGAAAGATTCTCTGAAATGGTTTTTCTTTGCAAGCCCTTTCCAGCTTGAAAAGAACTGGATTATAGCCCAAGAAAAATGCTATAAATGGAGTACTGCATTACAGCTCTTTTCTTCTCTACTGGGTAGCCCAAGGGGCCATAAGAAATAAAGTTCAAGAGCAGAAGCCTAAACTGTGATGAAAAGTCTAAATGTGTAGAAATCCTGCCCTTCTATTTAAAGAACAATATTTAAATCATTTTTGTGGTTGCAACTCAAAGCTCCCTGAGCCTGCTGTTGTTAAAATGATGTATCACAACATTAACATGAGAAAGAAAGTTATCAGGTTACCCATTTGACAGATTAAAAAAATCATAGTGGAATGTTAGTGACAAGATCATGTAAAAATAAACAGATCTCATTATTTCCAACATCCTATGCTGGTCACTGGAGGATGGTTCCTCACTTGACAGATTGTTGTTTTACATGGATCATTCACTTGCTCACAGCATGGAACTTAGAGTTAGTGCATTTGATCTGTGGAAAGGATCTCTTCTGGATACACAGCACTGTCTACACTGGGAAGGTATTGACATCAACATACAAGAGAGGTAGTGAAAGGAGAAACAGTCTCCTCTTAAAATAGAGGCCTGCAGATGAAATATCCTCCCCTCAGAGGCTCCACCATTCAATTCCTGAGTTCTGTATCCAGAGCAGAGAGCTGCTTTCTGGTTCATTTCCCCCAACATGTATAACACTTTGAGTGACACAGGGTATTACTGAGTTGAATTGAAATCCTGTAAATCAAGTTTCAGACTGAAAGCATGACAGTGTTGCAGAAATGCAATGTGTTTTAAATATTTTCTGAACATTTTTTTGCCTTATTTGGACCAATACTCTGTCCTCCAAATTGTATAAGCTGCAGAGAAGTCAGCAATACCAACACTGAAGTCTGTTACTAGGATTAAAAATATTTTTCATAGGCAAGAGGATTACTGAGAATTTAGTACTTCTTGCTAGTTTTAAATCCAGGCTTGTAGAGACCAAAATATCTGTTGGATCTATATTGAGTAGGGTCATCTATAATAATTATATATTCATGATATCTATACAATATTTATCTGTCTTAGCCTTTTTCCCCCTTCTTTCTTCAACTGATAAGGCCTCAAAACTTTGACCACAAAATGTCAGCTTTTACACCTTGACAAAATCACTTCAATCACTGAAATTCCACTTCTTTTCCAGCTACCTCTAGCATGACTTTGAAATCAAACTACTAAGAGATTACACTACTAGTGTATTCTTTGGTTTGATTGTGCAATTTTTTGGCACCAAATAACAAAGTTTTGGGAAAATCAAGTTATTTTCAAACTACTCAGTTTTGGTTGTCCTGTTTCACTTACACAGCTGGCTACTCACTATCTCCTGCTTGCCCAGCTACTGATTTCCAAGACATTGTAATTCTGTCTACATTGCAGAATATCACAAGGATTACAAAAAGATGGCAACAAGATATCTCCACTAAATAATGGTCTAGGGAAAAAAAGAGTCACAAGCACCAGTTATTTTGCCTCATCCTCCTTGTTGTGAATGTAACCTTCCATTTTGTCTAAGATTGCTTGGAAATTGAAACCATGTTTTGTTTTATCAGAAATAAATGTTATCTAATAAACTCCATGTGAGTTTGAACCAAGAAACCCAGTTTGTTCTAATTTAATAATTAGACAGCCACATTACTAGCTAATGACTCATTTAATATACCATGCACAACTTCATTGTGGAATTGTATGTGCCAGACCTCTTTTTCTCTAAGGACAGCAAGTATGAGTACAACAGTGTTGATCATATTGAATGAAACAGCATGATAATGGAAACATTAAGAGATCTAAGAACTGTGATACAAAGGAAATGCAATGAAAATTTATCCCTTCAAAGAATGGGAAAGTTAGGGAGTCACCAGAAAAACTTCAAGAGTGTTTCCTCCCATGCAGTGATGCCCAAGCTAGTTGTGAAGTGTTAGGGGATCAGAAATTGGAATAGAGTATGTAGGGATATTGCTAAATGCCTTTGTTTTAATCAGATTTTAAAAATCAGGATAATAACTATCAAGGATAATACAGGCTTAACTGAAGAGAGACTAGATTCTCTCTTAAGATGTTTTCTAATCTTACATTTCTATAATTGTGAACTACAGCTTACTTTGAACTCACCTTTCCTTGGTTATAACAATATCCCTTAAATTTTCTATTTTATTTTCTAGGAATTTTATCCGGTTTCCAGCTTCCCTTGCTTTCCACTGAGCACCACGCACTAATTGTATACATTTATCCCTTTCCCTTTGGATAAAATCACACATTTTAGCAAATCCTTGGAGTCTGAAGAAATGACACATGGGAAAGAAATAATTATTAGAATTTTATGTATACATTACTTAGATAAAAGTTGCTTTAAAAGACTTCTTTAGATAATGTATTTAGTGTATTATTATTTTCTTACTGGTTTTGGATATCTCTTCTGTTCTTTTTACAGTCTTTTATTTCACGATTCTTTCTTTTTACTTCTTTAATAAGATTTTGGAGTTGGATCTGAAATTTAAATAGAATTTAGTGAGCACTATAGATATATCAAAGAAATTACTTAGAACAGCTCTTAGATGAGGAAAAGACAGTGAAAGGAGATGATAAGAACTTTTTCTAATGATAATGAAATATTTTTATTAAAATTACATTAAAGAGCACCATTTTCCCATCTATATTAAGCTGACAGTGACTGTTACTAATGTAGATAATTTGATGCTGCATCTTAAACGCTTGGTCCTCTGATTCTGGAGTTCTGCTCTTTCTACTAATCAATCTATCAATTCCATCACTATATCATTATTTGGCACATGCACCATTGAAATTGTATGCTTACAAACAAAATTCCTTTTTTACTCAATCCTAACTTTTAGGTAATCACTGATGATTGAGCAGAATGGTACATGTGCATTCTGTTAAGGCTCTGGACCTTTGGATTCCAGTTGTGTTCAGTCCTCAATAGCCTGGGCCATTAACATTCAATGGATAGGCCTTTTCTCCCCTCCCAGTGGTATCAGGAGGAGGACATTGGTATTATGGAAAGCTGGTGGATGATGGGTTGCAGCTTTGGAAATGTCTGTGTGTTCCTGACTTTGGATTGTTTTGGGATTTTTTTTTATCTGTTTATGGACTGATTTTTATTGAAGGTACAAAACCTGACATGTTTGTTTATTCTATTTTTATAGGCAGTCAAAGATGCTAGAAGGGTGGCTTATCTAATTTATTTGAACACAGACATACATTTTGGGAACATAAATAGTTGGTTCTCATACAGCAATTTGGTATTTAGTAAATAGTGTGTGACATCACAGCACACACATGACATTATAATAAAAATAAATTAATAAAAATTCAGGCAGCAAACACAATGACTAATCATAGGAAAAGTTTTCTTTCCCTCCTCTTTCTCTAAATCAATATAATTATTTGAAATTTGCCTCGAAATTTAACAGGAAAATAAAGATTTCTGCCTCTCCTTGGAATGAGTAGTAGTTCTGGTTTTCTCCTAATGTCCATATATTTGTAAAATAAAACACACAGTTGTTCTTCTTTCAAATTATTCATTTTATTCCATAGGCTTGAAAGAAAATGCTTTTTCAAATACCTTGTTTCAGTTGCAGAGTGGTATTTTAATAAACTGCAGCACTGCACCACAAATTGCCAATAAAACACCACAGTATTGTGTGAGCTTCCTGGGTTCTGATGGAATTTCAAAGCTAGAGTGGGAAATGAGAGTCCATAAGGCTCCCCTCACCAGTAATTTCATTTCTGCCTATGCCAGCCTTTGCTTTTGAGGTTTTCCAAATACATAATTTTTTACCTTGGCTTTCTGCACATCCCTGGATTTCAGTTGCCTCTCGTCAGCTCTGAGAGAAGTCAGATGTATAAGTTTGGATAAGTCATCTCTGCGTTTTTCCTGCTCTTTGAAAAGCAAGCGTTCTTTAGCAATGCATTCTTCTAACTTGTGGGCATCCATATCTGAGATCATTTCCTAGAGAAAATTAAATTTAATTCCTTATGCATCAACGCATCAGTGTTGGCAAACCCAAAGTTGGAAATACTTCGGGCTTATCTGCAAAGTAAAAAAATATACAGACTACATGGATTTAAAAACATAATTTTTAAAATTTTTTTTAAAAAAATGACAAACAAATGGTCATTAAAATTTTCTCATTAGGAAGCTGCATCTAGAAACTCCCATTATTTTTTTTCAAAGAGTTCTTTTAATCTCATGTTAGAAAACCAACTGTTACAGTGAAAAAATGTGAGAAAGCAGAACTCAACACCTGTTCAGCCAAACGTCTCTTGATCATTTCAATTTCCTCCTGCACTTCTCGTCGTCTTTCTAATAATGCTTCATTATTTTTTGCATTAATTTCCACCTACAAAAATAAACCAATCTCACTGAGTGATGCAAACAAAAAATGAGGAAAATGTAAACTGCAGAGACTCTATTTGAAGTAGTTACCCAAATTAAGAAAATAATTTTCACTCTCATTATAATAGCTAGTCCAAGAGTGCTTCATTGAGAATGGTTCCTCAACAACTTCTCAAAGTTTCTCAGATTTTCCTTTTAAGAACTATGAACACTAAACTTCACAAAGCCCAGTTCAAGGAATGAATTTAGAAGGCTTATGCTTTTCAGCAACTAAACAGTCATTAAAAAAAACAATAGTCGCAAAAAGAGAATATATAAAAATGTCACCTTCTAAATTCATGGAGGATTTTCAGAATGAAATTGTGACCTTACTGAAAGAAAAATAATAAATCTATCACCGATTTTAGTACAGTCTGTATTTCACATCTATGTAAATTGGATATAAATTTTTTTCTTTTCATTATTAAAGTGGGATGTTCCTTAGGCTCTAGAAAGTCAAAACTAACAACACAAACATTTATGTACTATTTTTTCATATACATTATGGGAAAATTTCTTTATTCAACCAGATATTAAAATTATGTGAAGGAATAAGTTAGAAACTACCTCTGACTAAAATATATCTGAACAATCTCACTACAGTTACTTGCATGATATAACTCATAAGACAAAAGGTTGTATTGACCTCACTGTGACTAAATTCATTTAAAAATACTTTATGTTTATAAGCAAGTAAGAAATAAATGCAGCATATGCAGGCATATGTTACCTATCTAATTGATGGGGACAAACTGTTTAGCAGGGCCTGTTGTGACAGGACAAGGGGTAATAGTTTAAAATAAAAGAGGGTTGTTACAGATTAGACATAAGGAAGAAGTTTTGTACAACGAGGGTGGTGAAACTCTGGCTCAGGTTGTCCTGAGAGGTGGCAGATGCCTCATCCCTGGAAACATTCAAGGCCAGGTTGGACTGATCTCAGAGCAACCTGATCTAGATGAAGGAGTCCCTGCTTACTGCAGGGCTTGGAAATAAATGACCTTTCAAGATCCCTTCCAACCCAAATTATTCAATGATTCCATGATTCTAATTGCAAATCTGTAATTCATATGGGTGGGAAAGAAATCACATTTAACAACACATCTGGAAGATATTCAAAGATAATACACACGACCCTGTGGTATCTTGCTCACATCTCAACCAGATGTTAGAGTTCAAAACACTATAAATTAATTCTGATAAGTAGATGTTTTGCATTTATGATTTTAACTTCTGTGATAATACTGTAAAATTAAACATTCACTTGCATTAAATGAAAGGGGAACAAGAACACAGTAAAGGTCAAACCGTGGAGTTAATTTGGTTGCAGCTGCCAGCTCTGAGGTTTAATTTGACTTAGGTTTACTAAAACATCAATAAAACCTGTTCTAAGAAAGCGGTTTTCACTCTTGTCGTGCGAGCAAAAACAGCTTTTCTGTGGAGCCTATATTAGTTACCACTTCTGCTGTGTTAAAGTTAAAAGCTCATATAAACATCTTTAATCCATTAAGGACTTTTGTTCACATAAGACATGGCTAAATTTAGGCACTTTTGGCTGTCTCTGCATTGGCCTGACTGAGGGGAAGGCACGCATGGAGAGGAGCAGCAGTTCTGCTCCGGGCTGGTGACGGCCAGAGGCGCAGTTCTCTTTCACACAGAACATCGGCGTTTAGCAATAGCTGACCTTTCACAACTTACTGAGAAGAAAAACACATTTGAAGGAAGTGTTCCTGTAATTTCCTTGTTCTACAAACCAGTCATTGTGCATGTAGCTTACGATTCAAAATAAGAGAAATTTGGGGAAGCACACTGCTGCACTGCTGCTTCTGCAACCACCTATTTAAACGAGCAATTAGTTCTTGTGGGGTTTTTTTCCCTTGGAATCACAATGAATAAATGTAAATTTGACTTTTTAAGTAGTTAAAGGAACTTTATCTACTTAAAATATTTTTTTTAACTTTTGCTAGGTGTGCTCCCAAGACTTACAGACCTCAATATAGCAAAAGCCAAGCAGGATCAGGGTTGACACTCAACTCTCCCATACTGCAGTTCTGCCTTTGAACTGACCATGCTGCAGAGGAGCCATGATTTCACATTTGCTCTTCTAAAAGAGCTGGGAAAGGAATCAGAGAAAACAGCAAGCATGGGAGGATGGGCTAAAACAACTATATTGCTGTGGCCTGTTTGCATTAGGGCAGCGTCCTGCAACTTCTTGAGTAAAATACTGATTAGAATTTCACTTTTATCTCTCCTGCCAGTCTCTTTCTTCTGCTCCTCATGATGATGCTACTTGGAAGACATAAAAAGTTCTTGTCATTTCAGTGTGAAGGAATTGGGCTGGGATAGATTTCAATCTCACTCCAGACTGTGAACTCTGATCACAGCCGTCGGTGAGTTACAGAATTTGATTTTAGCATTACATGTGGTTCAGCATTACAATTGTGGTTCTCCCTCCAGGAATATTTCTTCAATAGGAACACAAGAAAAAATGCCATCTCCTAGATTCTCTTAGCTTATTCTCTTAGCTAAGCTTTAAAATCAAAGTCTGGAATATGAGTCAGCCCTGTAATCATTATTTCAGGGAATTCAATCCAAAACTTTGTTGGGTAGTTATAGAGCTTTCCTCCCTCCTCGCAGGTAAGCTTATATTACTGGGTAACACACATGGGAATTCAGGAGAAATTTCAAGACAGACAAAAAAATTGTTTAATAATATTAAATATTATCAAGTAATACTTAATGTTTTTAAATAGCAAAGCTAAGTATGTATGACTTTTGCTATGAGATAGTTATTTTTTAAAACTTTTCAATGATGTAAGTAAGACTCTTTTCTGCCCTGAATTGCTTAGATGGACCAAGAAAAAATTTAAGGACAGTGTCAAGGTAGGAAACATCAAGTCCTCTGAAAAATATTCACCTGAATAAACAAGATTAATTTTGTAACACTGACTTACAATTTAGATTAATCAAGGAGCAAGTATAGGAGAAAAAAGAAAGAAAGAAAGAATAGAAGAACCAGTGATGAGAGAAAGAGAACATAAAAAATTTATAGACATAGTAAATTTTTAAGAAAGAACTGGAAGCAGAAAAGAAAGAAAATGCTTTGAATACACAAGCAGAATGAGACTTTCCTTTAAAATCACCATTGTCAAAAGCCTAGGTAAAACAGAAAAGAGCAAAGAAGTATTGAAAGAGGAATGGGTGAAATACTAATGCAAGGAGGAAATGAGGAAGTTGAAATAACTCTTCTCCCCTTCCTCCTAGGACTGCCAAGAGATTTGAGGACTGTCATGAAAGATGTCTTACCAGAAAAATTAGAATCTTTACGATCAATGCATTCATACAGACCTCTGATTTAAGCCTTTTATGCTGGGCCTTATCTCGTTCCAAGGATTCATAAATCATACCCAGTTGTACTTCCAACACTTTTAAATTTTTCAGATCTCTCTCCTTCTGTGTTTGCTTTTGAGTGAGAATATCACGTTGTTTTTTGTTCTCCAAGATATATTTATTTAAATTGTTTTCCAGAATTTCTCTATGGAGATAGACACAAAATTTTAGTAACAGGTAACTTCACCAAGACATATATGTAAACAGGCATGGCCATTTTAATGGGTTTTGAGTATCTCATTATTATGGCTGAGCAGCAAGATAAACTCACAAACTACTGACAAATATTCCCTAAAAAGGTAGCATTTTTATAAATGTAATCAATCACAATATTCCTAATTATGTCAATGCGGTCTCACAATCTGTTTTAAATATGCTTAAAAATCCAGGGAAATTAGTACATATAAGAAGACACAGTTTTTATTATGAGAGAATATTTCAATGTAAAGTGCCACAGGCCTTTAATACAAAACTTTAAAAGCAAAAGCATTGTTACTGAGCATATGGCCATGATTACAACTATACATCTCCCTCTGCAAAGAAGGAATAATTTGAAGCTTGACATCAACCTAACAGTTTATTTTACTTTACCAAGTATATATAAACTCATAATTCAAGGGAATATTAAAGAGATGAGTAACCAATTCCCACTGAATTTCAGGAGTTCTTGAGTGCAGGCATCCACGATCCTTATTCAAAAATTAAAATACTGACATACTCTTTTCTTCTTCAATTTACTTTCAGTGGGTTACACAGGAAAGAAAATATCTGCACTGAAGAGAGAAACCTTCTACAATATTGCCCTTTTCAGAGCAAAATCCAGTTTCACTCTCCCAGGATTTTATCAAATGCTTATCCTTTTGGATATTTTTCTCCAAGCCAGATTCAGGATTCCAAATTTTTATATAAATATTTCTGAAGTCAAAACCAAACCTGATCATTTCTAGTCTGCACTGGTTGCAGCCTAAAACCTGAAAACAGAAGCAGTATAGCAGAAGAAAGAAACAAACTTTTGAGAACAGATAATTGTTCACTAATACTACATGACTTATGCCTCTCACCTGTCTGAGAGGATCTCTAATTCCTTCTCTCTGTTAATTTCTAGTAATTTTGTCAAACTAATGTGTTCTCGTTCTTTGCTTTCTAGCAAAACTTGGTTGCTCTCCAATTCCTTCTTTACATCTTCTCTTTCTTGTAAAATCTCTTCAGTCCTTTTTTCAATGGCTTTCAGGGTTCTACTCAACTCTCCTATTTCATCATTAAGGACTTCGTTCTTCTTCTCTGCGTCGCTGTGGATATATTTTAACAAAGCAGGAGGGGTTAACTTTTCCACATGCATATTTCAATGGCAAAATGTAATTGGACACAGAAAGTAATTGCACCACAACAGTATAGGTTATATGTTTGAAAGCAGACTACACAGAGTGAAAAGCTTCAAATTTTAGTACAGTTCAAAAATAAAATTGCAGTTAGCCATGGGATTAACTGAGAGTTTAGCACCATTATAGTATTAAAGAGAGTTCTAGTAAACTGATTTCTGGCAACATTACTAGGTACGTGGGTGTGACACTTCTAAATATTATTCCTAAGACTGGGAACTCTGGTTAGCTCATTCTGTGATGTGACACAAGTATTAAGATTCATTTAAGTACTTCATTAATAACAATCTACACAATGTGGGTTTTGAAAATTGCTTCTCTGTAACACTGTAGGGAAAACTTCTTAGATTTATGATGGCAGAGTTAGATTAAGCAGAGTAGTGAGGAAAATGTCGAAGAAAACCATCATACAAGTTTGAAATCCGAGAAATTTAACCTAGTCAAAGAGATTGTGTATTACAAATAGGGACTGGAAGCAGGACACAAAAAGTTCAGTGTAACAGTAACCCTGTGCACAAACAGTGGACAAACTCCATCATTCTTTTGGATGGCAACTGGACCTCTGAGATCTGTGAGTGACCTGCCTGAAACTGCACAGTGCTAATTAGATTTTACACTTACAGAAAAGAGCACATGCCATGCTTCAGGAGAGAAAAACCCCAGCTCCATAATGGAGAGAAAGAAAGGGCTGGCTACTGGCTTACATTTTCTCTGTTGAAGTATTAGAGACCACAGTTTGGTCTGTGGAAGCTCCTGGTTTCACTGAGCCCAACAGAGATCAGCTAATACACAGTCCCTAAGCACTAGAAACTGTAAAAAAAACCTAATTGTGAGATTACACAGTAACATTATTTTCCACTAAACATCTACTAAGTAGGTGTCATATATAGTAATGCAGCACAGTAAGAAGGTTAAGCAATTTTTGACCAAGCTTTGTTCTAATTTTTTCTTTGTTGTACTTAAATTTACAATGTTTCACTCCATATACTATATTTTTCAGTACAGTGCATGGATTTTAAGTGGATAATAGATGCCTTCTTAAATGTTGCTCCTAATTTTAATCAACTATCCTCAATCATCTCTATAATGAATGGATAAGAAGTCATACATTTATGTATATAGAATTATTTATTAAAAACTTACATTTTTTTCCGATATATCTTCTCAGTTTCTTTTGCAAGTTGTTTTGGAACACCAAGGATCTTAACTAGCTCATTCTAGTGACAAAACAGAAAGGTTTGATTAATAGCTTCAAAAACTGAGGAGTTTTCATAGCAGTAATATTCACTTAGAACTGCTGTGGACATGGGTAGGAAATATATTTTTTAATTATTTGTGTTTGTTCCACGGAACTGTAGCTGCTACTTTTGAAAACAAAAATTGATATTTACATTTTCATTATATCTGCAAGATAAAAATTATGCTTGAATGTTATGAATACATCTTTTTGTGTTATTTATCCATGGAAAGGAAAGCAGCAAACCCAGGAATGTTTTTTAATTTGCAGCATAAATCTGCATTAACTTTAGTCTGAGCAGCCTACAATAACACAGTATAGCAAAAATGTCTTTAGAGAAACCATTTTTTAATCAAAACCATGACTATTATTATTTCCTAAAGGAGTAATAAGGATATGGCACAGCAGAATCTTTCATGCCTCTTGAAAAATGATCTTATATATAATGTAATGCCATATATAATGGATTTGGAATGACAAACAACATCAAGAACATTCACTGTTGGACAAAATATGTATCACATCCATGCACACAAAGAGATAAACATAGGCACAATTAATTTTGTGTTACTTTTAAATTAGTCTGCATGTCCAGAAGCTTTTCTGTTTCTTCCTCATCTACTAATATCAGCTTTTGTTTGGATGAAACAGCTTCTTCTATTGCATCAATTTCTGCTTTCCTCTCATCTACTTCTTTGCAGAGCTCATCATAATCTTCTTTCAACTGTTTAATTTTCTTATCATCTTCCTTTAAAAGTGAAGTAAAAGATCAGATTAATTTTATTTTCCTTTTTACATTTTGCATACTCGAGACAATACAGAATCACTAACACTGAATGATGACCACATTTTTTGCATGAAGGTATGGAATATATTTTTTTTTTACCAGATGTGTGTTTCTTCTATCAATAACCAGCAGAATTTAATTTCCAACAAAACCACATATATTCATCAGAATTTATGACTGCAAATGTATTTTTCATGCTCATATCCTAGAACCAAAAACCTGCAGCTATCTTTACATGCAGTGTCCATTTGCTGAATATAGTAAACAAAAAAATCCAGATCTTTTCTGAATCAGTTATTATTTATTGCTTGCCCTGGAGTTATCAAAACTGAATGATATAATATATTCTCTCCTATAAAATCTACTTCTTTAAAAATCTATTTTTCTATCTATTCCTTATTTTAAATAAACTCTAGAGATACACACTGTGAAAACATTTTCACTGAGGTTTTTATACGTTAGCTGGGAGAACATAAAACATTGCTTTTCTCATGTTTTGTACTTACCTTTTGTTTCAGAATTTTTTCATATTCATCTTCCAGAAGCCTTTTTTCTTCTTGCAAACTACAGTAAAAATCAAAGCAGGGCTAAATACATTAGTAATATAATACTTGTTACAGTAACATAGTAAATGGCAAAAAAGTATGGAAGCCTATCCTGTGTTAGACTAAAACACATGGTGAATTATCATCAGGGCCAATAGAAAAGTGTCCAGATTTAAAGGAAGGTTGCTGACTGGTAACTCAGGATCCTGAAAAACAGCTTGCACACATGGAGTCTTTCTCTACAGTGCACACATCTAAATTTTTGAACCTGATTTTTCTTATTCTGAGCACCTCCTGCAGAGATGCATGTATGCCTCACTCACCTGTGACTTTTACTAGTGGCACCCTACATCCACAGTTTCTCCCAACCTCAGAAAACAAAATTTTAACATGGAAATAAGGCAAAAGGAAAGAGGAGCTGGGTCATAAATAGTCACAAAGATATCACAAGAAAGTCACAAGAAAGTGCAATTGCTAGTGAGAAATTTTCTTCTTCCTATGAATGATTGCTCACAGACATATTCATTCTGCAAACAACTTTAAGTGAAGGTCCTCAAATCTGAACAGGATCCTGTGAAAAAAAATTCCTGAAAAGTGGCAGGGGTTATAGGCTAAGTCAATGGGGTGTGGGAGAAACCTAAATTGAATAACCAGGGAGAACTTAACCTGTATCCAAAACTAAATTGCAATTTAATTTCAGGCAACAACAGAGACAGATGCCGAAGAGGTAAAGAAGGAGGAAAGGAAGAAATAGGAAAGCTCTGAGATCTTCTGGGTGTATTTTTAGTAATGCTGCCCTAAGAACGATGAAGGAGTGACTACAAAAGGGGAGCTCAACCAACAAGATTGTTGGATTTACATAGGGAGCTTCTTGGTGGCAAGTAGGTAAATATTGCCAAATGCAAAAAATTATCCCCACGGAAGGTGTGTCTATACATCCCCGGTGCATGAAGGAACAATTCTGCACCTACAGGAGGTAAATGGGCTACAGCAGTCTGCATGCTATCACAACCAAACTGAACTTAACTGAGTGATTGTGCTACTGATTGGCAACAAAAGGCAGTTTGTTGCAGAGTAATTAGTACGTACAATGACATTTCTGAGTCTCAGGCTGTAAATGAGTAAAGGTTGTAGCTGAGGAATTGGTGGCACAACCAAAACCTCTGTCCCAGGTATAGCAAAGAATCAACTTCTGTGCTTAAATGTGTTTGTAACTCCAGTGGGAGGATGTGCTGCTCAGGTTTCACTGAGACTCAGGGCAGTCAGTTAGAGTAAATAACTTGATAAATTATGGGAGCATTAAGAGAAGGGCACAAGCTTCATTGGAATACTTGTGTAACTTGGAGCTAGAAACTATGTCAAGGGAATCCTGGGGCAACCCCACCTACCCAAAGCAGCTATTACAGTTGCTTCTTAATGTGGCTAATACACAAGAGAGACAGCTGATTGCTATTTCTTTTGGTTTTTTCTCTGAACACTTTCAGTGGCAGTGTAAGACTTTGCACAGTGGTGGTGGTTCAGGTTTCAGAAGGTGTGTGGTCGTGGAAGAGAGATTAATCTCCAAGCAGCCAACCTTGTGGAGGACCATCCCTAGGATCTTATGTTGAACTCTTTATCAGTGCTGATTTAAGGTTCTTCCCCCCCACTGGCCCCCCAATTCCACCACCCACACCCTCTCATGAGACTCTTTCTTACTTTTCTGTCCTCCAACAAACAGAGTGAAGTTTATACCTGGAAGTGTCAGGCAACATATTTTCAGTTACGGAAAGAAAACAGTGAAAAAAAAGGGAACCGGGTTGGTAGTGTTGCAATTCAAACAAAACAAAGCAATATGAATAAGAAGCTCTGGATCAGATGAAGAGCAAAGAGAAAATAAAGACACAGAGTAGATGTTGATTTACAGAATGTATCCATGTCTGCATGGGCAGAGTACAAGGTTCCTCCACAGGGACTGGTTAGTCTAAAAACTAATTTGAATGCCAGTGTTTGAACACCCACTGAGTGAATGAGGTTGCAAAACAAAATCTTTTAAAGAAAAGAGTTGAATTTCAATCAATCATGCCCCAAAATTGATAAAATTAATTTTAAAAAGTTCTATTCCAAAATCATATTCCAAACATATTTTGGCAGCACTCCTAGTTGAGCTCCTGGTTGGGACTAGCATAATCACACTAAGGATAATGAATGTCTTTGCACTAATACCTGTAACTGTTTGACTGCCACAAAATATTATTAAGTAAGTCCTGTGCAAAATGATTAAAGCACTACTGCATTGCTTGTTGTCAGTCCGTGCTGTGCCCTCTTTAAAATCACGCTAGACGATCAAAAGAGCAATACCAAAAATCAGGAGGGAGAGCAAAGTTGACACTGTTTTCATTTTGTCACATTCCTCACTCATGAGGACAGATTCCTGTGGAACCATTCCAGTTTCACAACAAAGACTTTTCCACCCAGCAAAAATAAAACGATTTGAACACCTCATTTTCTGTGTCATAAACAAAGGCAATGCTGAACTTGAAACAGCAAGTTACCTAAAGAGCTGAAAGACTAACCACCTGTACAGTGAAGGTGAAAAAAAGGCAGTAAAAAGAAAGAAGTTAAATCTCTCACTTTTAAGCAATTAGTTTGATCCAGTTATCCATATACAGAAGTCAGACTGGCAGCCCAGTGTTAACATTGCCAGGCTTCCTTACTGTCAGGGATAAAAGCAGGAACCTCCAAAGGGTGGGTCATCTGACATCCCAGGTGCCTATTTTAGGATGAGATAAATTACCAGTTTAAGATAAAGTATTTCTCTCTGTGGACCCTAACCAGGATGATTAACTCAGATTAAGAAATCAAATAAGACTCTTCAAAGATTTTAAATTCAGTCTTTGATTCAACAGGTGAACACAGAAGCTTATCTAAGGTAAGCAGAGAAATTCTGGTCTCTGCATTTAGCATTTAAATCTTGTAATTGTGATGTATGGATATCAGTCTCATGAGTCTCTTACTTAGACATCAATCACAACAACAAACAAAACGGCTGCAACTGGTAATAGGCATTCATAATTCCCATTGTTTTATAGCCCTTCTTTGATGATAGTATTTTTCAACATCATGTGGTTTTTATTATTGTCAATATTATACCTATAAAAACACACATCATAAAAAGAAGATAAAACTCTTAAGGTTAAACATTGATGTGTGCAAATGTTTCTAACACTGCTTTTCTTATTTTCACGAAGTTGAATAGCAATACTGTACATGAAAAGCTGCCAGGGATGCAGATGTAATGAGGTAAAAAAAAGCAGTTGAAATTTGGGCCATTAATAAAAATACATTCCAGACGTTTCCCTGAGAGATGTTTACAGCTGCAAACTGACACGGAAATAAAAAAAATTAAGACAAAGAGATTAAGAAATGTAATGGTAGTTGACAACAGAGGTGCATTTCAGTTACTCATCTCACAAAATAGCTACAACGTTTTTATCATTATTAGTCCCATCATGCAAGAAAGTGAACTCCTTCAGCTATTCTGTCTTATAGCTGGGATTGCTGAGAAATCCATGGAAGGTGCTCAGGACCTCACAACTAAAATCTAGTGACCACAAGTAGAAGATATCACAGCTGACAAGCTGCCAGCATGAGATTCCTGTAATGCTCTTAGCTGTAATTAGTTTGTAGGTGCTGGAGAATGCAGTCACAAGACTGGCTGATAACAACTTCAGCTGTGACTCCATTTATTTGACTTATGGCTTGAAATTCTTTACTAGAAAATCTATGGACAAAAGCTTAACTTTTCCCTTTTTAATTATTGAATGACTAATACTGAAATATTTACAAGCATTGAAATAATTTTCCATATTTGCAATGTTTCTACAAGGATAAACTCAGTTTTGCAATCCTGACTTGCATGCAATCAGAGAGTGTGAGAGTACTTGAGTGAAGAAACATTTTGCTACCTGCACAAATGACTGTGGGGGCTGTAGATGGGACCTAGGTTTTAAAATAAAACTGATTTCAAGAATCAGGCACCTTTAATCTCACAAACTCTTGTTACAGATAATTTTAGTACAAATCAATTGCTTATTTATAAATGTGTTGTTTAGAAGATAGATTAATTTAGACTAAATATTTATTATTTCTCAATAATAAACTACTGCTGATACCATCCTCTAATAAAGAAAAGCAGCTTTTCTTTATTTTGTCTCACAAACCAGGACTCCAAGCCTCACACAAACATTAAAGTGAAATGTCTCCTCAAGCTAGAACAAATCTTTGATGATCACACCAGTCTATATTCTTATTTACTGAGCCTTCTTATCAGTTATATGAAGAAATATCATGGCTCTGAACGTAATTTTACCAGAACCGAATGGGGATCACTGTTTTTCCTTTTACTTTATTAACCTTGTCTGGTAGTTACTGAGAGAAGGAATATTCCTGGAGTCAGCTGTGACTTTGGGATAGTGGCCCAAGCTTTGTAAGCTCAGTAAAATCATTGCAACCCTCGCTCTCCTCCTGTGCTGTGCACTCTGGCACACACAGTGGCAAAGAGCCCAGTACAACCATATGGCACAACTGGCCACAAGCTGGAAGGGGATGCACACACCTACAATGGGAGTACACCCCATCCATGCAGTCACCCTCAGGGTGACCTCCCTGACAGCTCAAGTGTGTCAGAGATGCTTCTGAATACCTCATGTACCTATTCAAGCTATGAAAAACATCACAAAATTCCTGAAAAACTGCTGAAAGCAATTTAAATTTACTCTGGGAATGTTGACTACTCATTGGAACAATAAAGAATTAAACCATAAGATGAAATATCACCTTCAGCTCTTCAAAAAGGTATGTGATCTGGAAAAAAAATTACTAACAGAGCTAAGCAAATAGAAAATGAAATACAGATGAGGAAATGCAGAATACTAAGGGACCTTGAGAAAAAAGTAATTTAGCTAATCTTATGGCATATCCATATGACTCCTCAAGAGAGAAACTTCATTGTTGTCAGATTTGAACCCAAGTGCAAAAAAGATGCTAAGTACCCTTAGCTATCAGAGAAAGTGAATTGAGGCAGGAAAGAAAGGTGTCAGAGATAAGAGATGCTTCAGAGAAAGAAAGGCTTACAGAAACAGGAAAACAGATCTGCAGTCTCTCTTTCACTTCCAGCTCAGCAGTATTACTGAGTAGACATTTAAAAAAAAGGATAAAGTAGATAAGAGATACAAATATTCCCTTCAAAAACTTTTCCCCTCCATGCTCCCTGCCTGCTATACATAAGAAGGTAAATAAACATGTTTGTTTTCAGACTAAACAGCCATTAGTCATAATTCCCAAAGAAGTTTACTTGTAAGTGCCAAGCACAGCTGGGACTGTATTAACACACTTGGACAACAAGGAAAACTGTGTTCCAGAGAAATCAATGGCCAAGAGAGGCTGGACCATGAGTTTTTTTCCTGAGAAATGAAGGAAACCAAGCAGCCACCCAACAACAAACTTCTAATAGCTTTGATGCAGCTTCCCCTCTCTGACACTGCCAATGCACACATACATTTCAGAAAACGTTGCTTTATTCTTTGTTTAAAATCAGCAGATATATAGATCTTCATTTTACATCAGTGTTGTTACTACATCACCTGCTGCTTACAACTCTATTCTGGACATTCGTTTTCACTGCCTTTCACAGGCACCTAACACATCCCTTCTTTATAAACACTTATTCACACCCAGTATTTGGTTTTCTTCATAGTCCATTTCTCATTTCCCTAATACATTCACTCACACATTCCCTACATGTATTCTGTTAGTCCAGTTAGTTCTACACTACTTCAACATCAAAGTCCCTGTAATATCTGGAGTATTTCTGAAATTTCTCTCCCACTAAACAAATCCACACACAACCAAGGCACATCCTTCTCACTCCACACCCACAACACACATAAGATCCTACGCTACCATCAGGCATGGAACAGATTCCAAACAAGGATCAATTAAATAATCCGTAGCTCTTCAGTTTGGAAAGTTGAAAAATTGAAGGGGGAAGGGGGTTGTACAAAAGAGATCTATCAAACCATCCTGCAGCAGTGAAAATGAGGAGAGGATCAGATGTTCATTGTCTCATCCAATACAAGAACTACAGAGCACTAAATGAAGCTGTAGGAGTCAGGTTAAAAAAAAGCAAGGAGGTGGCAGTTCTTATGTAGTTAATCTGTGGAACTCATTGCCTGGGGTGTTGCAATGTCAGAAGTTTGCTGGGGAGGACACAGGAGAAGTTCAGAGGAAGAGGGGTCAGCTGAGGATTCCCAAATACAGAGGACTGTATTTGGCTCACGAAATCCCCACATCACAAATGGCTGGGGCTGCACTTGTGGTCTCTGTTAGATAATGCTCCTCATGGAGCTCTGGTTGGACTGTACAGCTGGGTTTGATCCCAGGCAATACATAAGGAGGAAGTTTCTTATTACAGTGAAAGAACATTTTTCACAGTATGACTGACCCAAAAAGTGTATTCTTAATCTGCAAGATAGGATATTCAGTTCATATGTAAAAATTAATGCAGTAAATGTGAGAGAATAATTGAAATAATACCTAAACTGCATTTTATATAGAACAGAATTCTGCTTTTGACTAGAGGTAGAAAATAGAGAATGGGAACATACCCCCTAAACATATAAATCCCTGTAATTTTTTTGAAAAGTGATGCAAAATCAGTGGAAAATATTCATGAGGACAAACAGGTAAAAAGCATATTTTTGAAGAGCTCATTTCTGGACTGCTTGGAAATTGCAATAAACTCTGTATTTAATAATTATTTAAGGAAACTTCATGTTTCTTAGTTATCTCATAACAAATAATTTTTTCCAGATGCTTTCCATGTCTCTTTATTTCTCCCACTTCCAATTTGCTTCATTCTCATTTCTTTCTCTCTTAGAGCAAACACTTGGCTCTAAAAAACCCCCCAAATCCAGAAAGAACTGCCAGAAAAATCTGCTCCATGCAGTGTGTACAGTGTTCCTTCTCTCCTTGCAGAAAAATAGTTTTAACTGCTGAGATGCTGACATTTCTTATTTGCATTTATATACACAACAACTACACTATAGCTGGATTCACCTACTTAGATACATATTTTTACAAATGCAATAGTATGTTTGTAAATTTACCATAAAATATGCAGATAATTGAAATATATACAGTATTAAGCTTATTCTTGACTTTTTCCCTTACGTAAAAATGTCAAGATTTCATTCTTTTCAGGGAAAATTTATGATTTTTCTAGTATGAGAATATACATGAACTTCTCCTTCTTTAAGTACCTGAAGAAAAAATCTTGAATACACTGTCCTACCGATGTTAAAAATAGCATTGGGTCTACTTATTACATTGTTTCCATAAAATCCCAGCCAACAGGTCTCTGAGACAGTTGAAAGGTTTGTATTAAAGTTGTCCTAGACTAGAACTGTTCATGTTAATATGCCTACCCAAATATTAATCATGCAGTGTAGAAAATTTTAAACAGCATTTCAAAGGACACCATACCATGTTCTAAATTTAAAACTATCTACAAATCTTGCACCAGGGTAAATTTATTCATCACTGAAATGTTGCTGTTACTAGGAAAAGTTTGTGGCAATTTGTTCAAAAACAGCCATCAAGAAATATGTCCATGTAGGATGGAAAGAAGATTGAATTATATTCTCTGTTATTGTCTTTCTAGATCCCAGATTAGCTGTGATAAAATTAGCAGCATTTGACCACCATTACCTACCATTCTATCTTCAACTGATTTTCATACTCTCTTCCTTTAATAGCATTGTATTCACTTTGGCAACTAAGAAGTTGTTGCCTTATTTGGGAAGCTTCACTGGAAGATTCTTCAGGGACTTGTTCTGCTTTTTCCAGTTCATGCTGTTGTTCCAGTTCTACACTAAGACATTTGGCTTCCTGCAACAGCTGGGTCTCAGATTCCTGTAAACTGCATTAAATAGACAAATTCAGAACTAGGCAATAAGAAGCATTAGCTTTGTATTTATACTTTTTTACCTTCCTGTAATAGTAAATTCAAGGTTTTCAAGATGAGATGGGATTAAGTCCTGAATATTCTGCTCTGATCTCCTAGTTCAGCCTGTGTTGGACAGCAGGTTGGACCTCCTGGGGTCTGTTCAAACCTATGATGCCATGAGAGCAGTGGAATCTGGTCTCAGGGTTTTTTTCTGCATACCTGGAGTTGGAGTGAGATTCATCTCATCTAATTTTAACCAGATGAAAGACCATTAGTTAGTCTAATTTATTTGTCTGGCACTTCCCAGATACAAATGAAGAGACAGGGACCCCATTTTATCCTAAGAAGTGCCAAAGGCTACATGTAATTCAGTGTGGGGACCCATAACAGGGAAGTATTCATCAGACCAAGGCCCAGTCTGCGCTATACCACAACTTTAAGTGATGAGTTCATCTTGCTACTGCTGCAGTGCTGCCAGGACCTGAAGTAACTCATTTAATGATACACAAGCTGAAAATACATTTGTGGACATCCGTGGAAGCTCATTATAAGGCCTGTAGGCATGAACAATTATCTGATCTGACTCATATCACCAAAGTCTAGTCTCACAGAAACAACAAACTGTAATATTCTGTTACTGTCAGGAGACTGGTATTCATATATCCTTAGGAACCTTTGTGGTGATAGCTGAATAGCATCTTAAAGGCTGTTAGTAAAATATATTGATTATTATGGAAAATTTTTAGAGGGAACTACTGTATGAAAATTCATATACAACGCATCACACATAAACCTATTCTTCATGCTATAGAAATAGTTGTGTATGCCTTCTCAGTATTACCACAGTGTGACTTTCTATATAATGGTATAAAATTAGTCACAAATTATGTAGAGGAATAAAGAACTTTATCACTTAACTTTTACAAATTAAAAATATAGTGCAATTTAATATTTTTAAAAAAAAACATGAGAATTTGAAATTTCCCGTATTAAGAAACTCTATACATAAATTTTAGCTTAGGCACAAAAAATTACGTATCACACTGAAGAATAGAGTTGAGATGGTAACTACAAAAATACAAAATATACAACTGTCAATACTGCACAAACATAGCTGAATAATATGGCAGAAAAAGTTTTGGTTTGTGTAACATTTCTCCATAGACAACCACTTCCTCTTTCTAAACTAGAAAATAAGAAAACCACAGACTTCAACAGAAAACAGAGCGTGTCTTTATCATGAACAAATAACTTCACGTGTGATGTATTTACACACACATATGAAGGGAAAAATAAATTGACTTACTGTCACCAGATTCTGCATAATATTTAGATCTTCTTTAAGTCCAACAGAGTGTTTACAGTTGTAGGAGAAAATATAATCAGTTGTAGTAATACACATTCATTTCAAACACAAGTCTTACATAATGCATACAGTTTACATACAGTTACATAAACACATAAGTGATTCTATAAAGACAAAATTCTTAGTACTGATTTTTAAAAGATAATAAAAAGAGAAAAAAAAGAACAAGAATTGAGTGTTGAATCTAGCTCTTGCTCCCTACAGATCCCAACAGCATTTTTTCATGTGTTGATTTAAATTTAATTGAAGAAAATGAAGAAATAACTGGACATCTATATGATGTACACATCTAGAATCACATGAGTGCAAAAGTAGGTTTGTGCAGTCTGATCTGGCAGATTTTAAATTTTTAATTGATTAGTATTTTAGCAGAGGCTTAAGAAAATAACATTCCCAATCTGCCAATGAATTTTCATTATTACCTGAATATCTTATAGCTTGGATTATGAGAATATTCATATTAGGTTCCTAAACTGAGATAATCAAAATAAAGATTTACAACTGGGCCACATAATTGAGTGACTAAATGGGTTTTCAGGGGCTTAATATGAGCTCAGGTACTTCAGCTTTAGGTGCAGCCTTACTGCAAAGGGAATGGGTGAGACAGCATCACAATGGGATGACAGCCTGTTCCCAGCAAACATAAATTCAAAAGCACATAACACTTTGAAGAAATGTATCAAAGATTCTATCTGCTAGGTGACATCTTTCAACTTTTCAGAATGCCAAATTGTGCAAAACCGAAAGCAAGAAGTAAAAGGCTATTTACCACTGAACAAACACTAAACTGTACACTGTGTACTCCAGCAACAGCCTTGGAGACTACCTGCATGCAGACTTATTGTATTCATTGTGTTACACAAATTGTACTGTGTATCAGAGAGATCAGTTGCAATAGTTTGGCACAGCTGTCACAGGGAACTGTGCTGCTTGAGATTTTTGTAGGCTACTAAAGGGAAGAAGAACACACAGAGCCTGAAGACCTCATCCTCCATCCTTTGTTTTAACGTGACATTGTAACAGCACTAAGACACGTGGGCATTAATTAGGAAAGAGATTGAATTCAACTGCATTAGGTGAAAAAATAAGCTCTTGATCTATAGAACTGTACTGCACTTGTAAGGGTGAAGAACTAGAAATTCACAAGTGGTATTGATTCTGTGAATGGTTCATTGAAGGAAAAGAGCATACTGATGTTAACATATGGACAAGTGAATCCCACTTTAGATGCCTGAAAAGTCTTAAATTATACTGGAGATCATGATCCTTTTTTGCTTACTGATTTTGCTTTCAAAAGAAAGCAGTAGGAGAAAGTGATCTGTGGGAACTAGTGCTTGTTCACACATTGGTGTTTTGCTTTGACACACAACTACATCTCAGTGTGACATGATTCTCTCCAATCCACTTCCTTACAGAACTATGGTGATTTCATACTCCTGTGAGAATGATGGAAAGAATGAGAGATGTAATCTCCCATCTAACATTTTCATGCTTTTGGTGCACGCTGTTAAGGGTAGTTTTAAGTGTGACAGAAAAGACAGCTGAGTCCTGTTTACACTCAAGCCATATTCCACTTGCTACACACACAAAGGGATTGTCTTTACATAAATGAATGTTCTGTATAAAAGAACACTATATAAATACATAAAATATGTAGTAATATGCTTGTATTTTTCCAGTCAAAGACTGTTTTCAAACTAGCACTGGCTAAAAGTCAATCAAGTTCAATCAAGTTTAGCAGCTACTGGATTTCTACGTTAGCTCAGTGAACAACATTGTGGTAGAAACCTTTTCAACTGACTAATCCAAACCCCACATAAAGGTTTAGTTCTGAGCATTAAGAGAAGTCTGCTTGCATTTTCTAAGAAGACAAACTGTTTTAGGAGTGCTATATCCTAGAAAGATTTGCTATACAGATGACTTTTCCCAGAGTCAGAGCTGTATTCTAACTCCCTATTTTATTAAGATGAAACTAGAAGACTCGGTAACCTCAAGAAAAACTGCTACTTCAGGATTTTGGGAACCCCTTTTCAAATTATTTTACATTACTTAGCACTTGTCGCTATTCAGATTACCAGGAGGCACAGCAATCCCAGCTGAACCCAAATAAGCAGATATGACTTCAATTAGTATTAGATTCATTAAATTAGGCATTAGCTTTAATGACAGAATTGCTATAAAGGTTTTGATATGGACTGTCAGTGAAATCAGGATAAAATATTGTTAATATTGTGGACATTATGGTATGTAGTACAGAAACATAAAAGAAGTATCATGTCACTGGTTTAACTTATAATCACAGACATGCTGTAAGTAATATAAAAATTATTGTTCATAAATACTAATGTAGTATTGCAATATTTGCAATAGGACTGCTCTGTTCTGTGACACACTGTTCACCTGGTACAACTGCAGTATTGGGTCCCACTTTGTCCCTCCCTCTCTCCTTCCACTCCCACATGCTCTGCTCAAGCCTGGCATCAGGCTCTCCTCTTCATGATCTCTTCTCTCTCCTCCAGCAAGTACTGGTGTAGGGCAGGTTCACAACTGCTACATCTAATTTCCAAATTCCATTTATAGTGTGAAGCTTAAGGTTCTAATATAAATTAGCAGCCCTGTCTAATGTGACTGTCAATATTCTCAGAGTGTAAAATTCACACCTACTTAGAAGTCACAGTCTCACTTTCTTTCTTAGAAACGAGCCTCTACCTTCTTCAGTTGCTCTCTATGATGTCAGCTCTTTTCATATGTTACAATTCTTGTATTTTTTTCTTGTATGTTGTCTGTTGCAGGCTGTGTGTCTGTCCATTCCCAATATTATTATTTTTATATTAGAAATAAAGATGCTGTTCAAACAGGTATTTCGGTATCCCTAACAACCTTGAAAGTTCCTATTAAATAATACTGGTTTACAAACTCGTGTTCTTGCTTCCTTTATGAACTATCACCATGAGAAAATCTTAAATGATAACTAGGCTTCAGCAAAATATGTAATGCTTTGGCTACTGAAAGTCTAAATATAGAATACTATACCTTATCACAGTCTTATGCAGCAGGGTATACTGTTCCTTCAGCTCAGCTGCTTTGGTGTCTGTGATTTTTCCAGCAGAAAATAGCTATGGAAGGGAAGCGGACAGTTATGAAATCTCCTAAGCACTAATTTTTCATTCTGCTGCAACTTTTTATAACTGTAATTGGCAGCCTTTCAGTTTAGACAGTCTTCAGTAACATAACAAATTAAATACACAACCAAATCAAATACACAGAAAAAAGATATGCTTATTTACACAACAATTCAAAGTATAAATATAAGGAATGTGTCTGTTACAATTGCAGTTTCTTCTCCAATTTTCTGTCTGTATTAATATTTCATGATAATTCTGTTTTGAATTTGAACTCAGGCTCTAAGTCACCTGTTTTCCACATTGCTTAACTGGTCCAGTTTTGGTATAAATCTGCTGGCCTGAACAGGCTAAACTGAGGCTCAAAGTGTCTCCACAGGCAGTAGGGTTGCAAAAAAGAGGAGCTGTGCTCAAGCTGGATCACCCCCATGCAACAGAACACATTGCCTTACGTGCCTGTACATGTCTTCAGCAAATACCAACATCAAACACATATCCCAAATGCCTCCAGGGATGGTGATTCAACCACTTCATTGACCAGCCTGTTTCAAAGCTTGATCATCCTTTCAGTGAAGAATGTTTTCCTAACATCCAGTCTAAACCACTCCTGGCGCAACCTGAGGCCATTTCCTTTTGCCCTGTCACTTGTTACCTGGGAGAAGACACTGATCTCCATTGGCTACAACTTCCTTTCATATAGTTGTAGAGAACAATGAGTTCTCCCCTGAGCCTCCTCTTCTCCAGGCTAAACACTCCCAGCTCCCTCAGCTGCCCCTCATAAGACTTGTGCTCCAGACCCTTCACCAGCTCCATTGTCCTTCTCTGGACACATTTCAGCACCTCAGTGTCCTTCATGTTGTGAAGGGTCCAAAACTGAATACAGGATTCAAGCTGCAGCCTCACCAGTGCCAAGTAGAGGGGGACAATCACTTCCCCGATCCTGATGGCCACACTCTTCCTGTGTGATATTTCTTTAGAAAACCTCTCTTCCCCTTCTTTGATCACAAGTAAGGAGAACCAGGTTAAATCCAATTAAAAAATGTGGTCCAGCTCTATACAAGTCCATGGCTAGCCTTGTGGGGCAGCAAGTTAAATCTGCAAATTCTGTGGGAACCTGCCAAGAAATGTGATTATGCAGATCTCCTGAAATAAGAAATGAAATTACTACAGCACCAGGAAAATCCCAGAAGTCATAATTCAACCTTTGGAACATTTAGAAAAAAATGTCTAAAACCAGTCCTATGGGCAAGAAGCAGAATACAAGTTAATATGCCAAAGGAAGTATATATTTTCTTGCTGTTTATGTACTTTTGAAGATTTGTTCCAAAATGTTTCATGGTAGCAAAGACAATCTTTGCTCCCTGAGACCCTGAGAAAAGGAAAGAAGGTCTGCCTTTCATTTGTTTGCATGAGATTAAAGATAAGCAGCTCTCAGATATTTATTTTGGTATTCTCTGTGATCCAAAGATACTGTTCACTTGAGTTCACAATACTAACTAGCTCTTCTGTGAGAAAGAAAATATTTCCACCTCTCAACCCATTTATTTCCTAGCCTCCTATGTAGATATAGATGTCCTATTTGGGTGGTACCTCACTAATGTCCTCTCTCCACACTGCTCTGATCTGTACCTGTGACTTACGGTTTTTCTTACTGCTTAAGTTCACATGCAAATCTATGCCATGTTTGACAATGTTTGTACAGGAATAATCCTACTTGTCCTGGAGGCTGTGTCTTCTTTAGGTCCATAAATTTTTACAGCTTTTACCCTTAATTCCTCAGTTCAGTTCAGAGCTAAGAGCTCTATTCTGATAAGGTTGGTCCTATATAATGCGATGACTTGTAGCATTAAGGGCTGCACAGGACAGACTGCATGGATGGCACACCAAGATCCCTGGGAGGGCAGAAGGAAAACAGGCAACTGTCTGAGGGGAAGAAATAGTCAATTTGTGGAAAAAGGAAGAAAAAAATATGAGCCTACTGTAGAAAACTGTATTCATTGTGATGATATAACCAGACAAGAGATGATGGCCCTGACATACAGATATGAACTTTTTTCAAGGCTGCCTTTTCCACACTAATGATAAAATAGCCAACAGTATGTATGCACTCATAGTTCATTTTATTGCTTGGAAGCTCTCACATTGCCAGATTAAATAAAATGGTTTTTTCCTCATTGTAGCTAATCATGTTGCTACACTAAAAAGTAAAAGAACGAGTGGGAAGATGAAGTAGTAAGGAAAAACAGGGCTTGTGAATGGCAACCGAGGATGTCTTTTTTTCAGTTCTGTGTTAACCATAATGTCCTGGAAAGAACTGAGATCATTTTGTTGTACTGGTGATCACAGATCAGGTCTGGAATATAGTCAGATAAATATTCCTAACTTGTTGAGTCTTCCAGTCCCTTTCCATTTCAGTTGTACTTAACTGTATTTTGCTCTTCTAAGCTTTGCTTTCTCATTATGCAATGAACTGGGACCCCATACATTCTTAAACACACTCAATGTTGATAGATATCTGGATAAATTAAAATAAATTGTCCTTATCTAAGAAGTTGGAAAGTTTGATAAAGATTTGGCTGTTAATGGATAGTTGCCTGGCAACTTTAGGCTTTCCTTCTCCCCATACTCTCATAAATGTAATTACATTGAAAATATGCAAGTATGTATCTTATTAGTGGGTTTACTTGTATCTTTTCCTTTTAATTTAATATTTCTGTTATGTTTACTTTACCCTATTATATTACCCTCTCTTTTACTTTATGCTCATCTTTAACTGATTAACATGACTGTAACTTTTTAACATTGCTACATTTTTTCATGTTCCTTCACTATTTGAAGTCTGGCATTTTTACCAGAAAAACAAAACATAACAAAACAAACACACACCAAACCCAAACCCAAATTCCAAAGCAAATTTTTTTCCTTCAATCCATGAAAAATCCCATGAAGTAAATTGCTGGATAATCCTGTCCTGTGATAGAAAATGTGGAGGAAAATTTTGCTCAAAATGTGAAAGGGAAAGGCATATCCTTCCTATTATCCTAGCTCTACATGGATTTTCTGGCTCTGGGCAGGAATCTTAAATATAGGGATCCATGAGAAAAACAGAAACTCCTTATAGCTGTTGAACATTGAACAACTCAAATAGTTGTTCTATGGACCTGAATAACTTCTCTCTATCCCCACACTAGTAATAAGTTCATAATTGCGAGCTACCAACAGCTCCCCATCAGAGCTCTCCACAAAATATCCTGAAGAAAATTCCAAGAACAAATGAGCACTATGTAAGGTTACACACTATCTGAGGGTCCTCTTGTATATCCCTCCGGCTTGACTTCAGGATGTAGGACCACAGTAGTTTCTCCAAGTCTGGATATAGAGATGTGTGATACATGAGATGGTGGTAACAAAGAGAAGATGTCAGAATACAAATGGGAATTAAAGCCACAGAAGGGAGAGGGCCAACCTGATAAACAGGTGAGCAAAACCAGTGAAATATGGTCCTAACTACATCAGTGCCTCCTCACTTCCACATTACGTGCATTGGGCATTCTCTACTTTAGCATTATATTCAGTCCTTCCTGACAGTCAACTCAAAGTAACACACCAAGGAACTCTACTGAAATTTCAAAACAAGTTTTATGTAACTCAAATGAGATTTAAATAAGAACTCTTGAAACATTTCCCGTTTTGAGTTTCAAGGCTTTTTAAAATTCTTTTGGGACTCTACAGAAATGAATAAAACTCAGCCAAATTTTAAATTTAAATAGATGATGCAATCTGAATGTTGGTCACTCATACTCTTTTGGTAAAAAACACTCAAAATAAGAATGGAAGATAAATATAGTCACCACCAAGAAATTACTGATTAACATCAATTACTCATAATCATTATGAAAGTGAAACACTTGAGGCTTCCTAGAAAAGACTTAATTTTAACAGTGCCTAGGATCTCTGCATTTTGCAGAAATGATGTAGCTAACACGTGTTTCTAATTATGTTTGCAGATACTGCAAAACAACTAAAATGTATTCTAAGCTCAAATGGAATAGTAACACTTTCCACTTCTTCGTTCTAAGCTGCAGATTTTGTAACTATAATAATTATGACTACACTTAATGTTATTTTAATACATAGAATATTGAGCATTTCATATTAATTTGCTTATTTCCAACATCTGCAAGGTCTCATCAAACAATTTTTTTGCCTCATAATAGGAGACAAGAGAAAAATATCAAGGGATTAATATATTTTATAGTTTGTATACACTCAGGATTTTACTGTAGTATTAGCCATTAGGCATATGGCTCTTCTGGCTAGTCTGCTATGTCAGGTTTGGAATTTTCTTTCTGTGTTGTTTATTTGAAGAGCTTTTCTTACCTCCTTTGTATAATATTTAGAAGTTTAAGCATTCAGGAAAGAGAAAGGATAAGTGCTCCTCTTTGAACAAAGAGCTCTGCATCCTCTGTCAAAATCCTCATTTAGTCCAGACTGTTTGACACTTACCACACAGCTCGGGTGTTCCTTATTCCAGGGACAGGGCAGCACCACCTTCTCAGCCATTGTTTCTACATTGTAGGGGCTCAACAGATACAAGCAGGCTGAACCTGTGCTATGACTTGTGCATTTCTACCCATATTGCTGGCTGCCAGTCTCCACAGAATCACAGAGCTGGGGATATCTGCTGGTTCTTGGCTTGCCTGTGCCTGATACCTCCAAATTCTCTAGGCAAAATCGTGGACCCATGATAATGCACTAGGGGAACAAAAGATTCCTCCTCAAGTTCAGTCCACGGCTCAGCGGAAGTTCATAACTATGACTTCTCACTACTTCTGAAGATCATGTCCTGGCTACTTCAAGATGGAGCATCCAAAAATGAAGGAAAAACAATTAAAAGTCTATACAGTTTGTGTTTGTAACCATTCTGGCAATCTTAAAAAAAACAAACAAACCAAACCCAAGAAAACTGCTCCAAAAACTCCCTGTCCTGATGCCAGAGAATTTAACAGTTATAAGGACTTCTGTAACAAATTCATCTGATTCCCCAAACAATACACAGGACAGTTTTTACCATGTTCACCACTTTCCTACAGGGCTTAAAGCATGCACTTCATTTTCCAGAATGCTATGTTAACAATTCTTATTACAACATAAAGTAAAAAATAAATTCCATGTACTACATGAGAGGAATTAAGTCAAGAAAATTAAGGCAGCAAAGAACATCTTGATGCCATTTAGTCCAAATTCCTGCCCAAAGCAGCGATACCTTCAAAGTTAGACGCAGTCTGGGACCTCAGGACTCTGTCCTGTCAAATTTTAAAAAAGCAGTGACTGAATAAGGATGCAGTGGCTGAATATATATTGCACTAGTTATAAGGCAGTCTCTGTATTCAGTTGATGTACCAATAGCTCTCTAAGTTTTACCCAAAAGACTTGTCCTGAAGTACACTGAGCCTAAACATTGACTACCTTACTTTGTCTCACTTGCATATTATTCCCAAACAATGCAGTTAAAGACTGAAATATACTGCCTTTAGACTTTAGAAAGCATAAGGAAGGCAAAAATAAATGCCAGGATGGAGATTAATAATTAAGTCAGATTATTTAAGATTCTAATTATTTTCAATAATAAAATTTAACTTGTTAAATTATTTCAGACTGCTTCCAGCATTTATAAGAGCTAAGAAACATTCTCAGTTAGGCTCTTAGTTGCCTTTGACTATAGTGAGAGCCAAAGATGACTACTGAGCTCAGTCCAAACACCAGATGTGTAGATGATCTAAACTCTGATTTTAATGTAAAGTGTTGCATCACAATTTATATATGCCCAGAAAATATCATCTTTACACTTTTTTTTTCACTCGTACATTTTTCAATATGCATCAAATATTAATACAGAGTTATGGAAGACTAACACTTCCAAAATTATCTATAATTTCTCTACTCAACAATATTTCAGGCTTCAGCACACATTTCTAAGTATTTTGGAACAAGAAGATAAAAGTCACTAATTTAAGACTGTAAATATTTAGTTACACAATAAATTGTAGTTATCAGAATGCAATTTTGCATTCCATTTGTAGATTGGGAAACATTGAGAGTACACACAGGAATAGCTATGCTGCAGATATTTAGGGAATTACATGCCTTGCTTAAGTCATTATTCTAGAGAAAGGTTATGATGGTGGAAAGTAAAGAAAAATGCAGTAAGGTTTTAAAATTAATGCTGCAGTTGGAGTTAAAAAATAAGGTGGAATCCCTCTCATCTGTAACTTCATGCATCTATTATAAGAAGTAGACTTTTTAGGATAAGTATGGGAAGTCCATAGAAGAAGACTATGTATTAGCTTTTCAAGTAGAAAAAGATTTATTACGGAGTTTTCTCAACATTTATTTAGGTAATAAACAACAATACTTGAAGCCATGTGGCTATTGATTGCACAAAAACAGTCAGGCATTTATGTCCTGATGTTTGTGACAAGAAAATTATAACAAAGTAACAAGTACTTTTGTATAAGATGACATTTATATGCATGCTATTTTTACAGGAAAACAAAATCACCTTTCTAAGCCATTTCTATTTGGAAGTTAAAAAATTTAAATAATTTGATGAAGTGATTTTTTTTTATTTTAATAAATGCTTCCCAAATTATTTTGCCCTCTTTCCTATTCCAAGAAAACCATAAATGTAATGAATAAGAACACTGAGTGCACTTTTTAAGTATAGCATATCCTTATTTCACAAAGGGAGGACATATGGTTTATGGTCCCTTGAACTTTTCTGTCTAAAGAAAAGTGACTTGACTGCATTGATTCTACATGTAATAAGCCAGGAAATCAGAAAGGTCAGAAACCAAATAAATGAGCGTATGAGAATAATTAATAATTTAATATCTACTCACTTTATTCTGCCATAGCATGTTTTATATCAATATACCATTGAAAGGCTCATAGTCTACTACAAAGTATTTCACATGAAAAAAACTATTTGCAGATGATGCTACATAAACTGAGCATGGGGACAAAGACATGCATGAAAATTATAAATACACTTACCTATGGTAGATACAGCACTGTATTGCCTTACATAGGGTGTCTACAATTTTACTTTCTTATTTAGAGATGGATGAGCCTGGCTTCCTTTAATGAAAAATAAACCTCTAAAAAGCCATCTAAAACTAACAAATAACGACTAGGAAAGATAATATCACAAATTCTTTCCCAAGACAAAGTTCATAACAGTAGTTTTCTCCCCCAGTTCATGGGAAAGAGCAATCCCTACATGAAAAAATACAAAAATCAGTATAAAAATACTGCATCTGGTGGCCAATTGTGTCTTGTATGGCTCAGAAAAAGAGGGCATAGGAGACAGGCAGTTTGGGAAAGGACACAGCTTTCCTGCTGTCACCTCTTTGGCTATGAATCTTGAAAGTAAGATCCAGTCTTACACTTGCTGGTCTTATTGGAGCAGGTTTGCAGGAATCAAAAAGGAATTTTCCTGAAAAGAAGGGAGAGGCTTTTGTATCTGGTATGTCATCACTCTTGAAGTGCATTCTGGTTTATTCTCTCCATATACTGAGCCAACTACAGCATCTTCTATGGCTATGGATAAAGGAAACATTTAGCACTAACTTGTAGATTTTGGGCAGGCAAATCTTCAGATGTCATGAAAGAAACAGCATTAATAAGAACTTAGTTTTGTGGACCTCTTTCTTCACAAATATGGTCCTCACTTTAACAGAAGAAGTGATATTCGTTGACCACATGAATTTTATAATATGCATTACATTTACAATTGCTTATATAAATATCTAACCTACTACTTACATGCTCGATGTCAATGCTGCCTTTCTGCCTATTGCCAGAATTTATATAAATAAAGCAATGACCAATTTCAACAGATATGAAAATCAGACTGCCTTTCTTTTTGTGTTCTGATGTGTTCTCACGGACACATGACAAGTTGCACAGGTAGTCCCACAATCTAGTGGCCAACAAAAGGACTGCTTGCATGAAGAATGAATTAAAAAAAAAAACACAATTGATTTCATCAGAGAGAATTATAAATCAGAACTTGTTTCTAATATGGAATATTGGTATATATCCCACATTGTGGGAAAACCTGAAAATTAATTTAATAACTTTTCATCCTCTTTCTCAGCCACAATGTATCACAGGATCACTGAAGTTTACAAAAAAAATCAAAAAATATTACTGCAGCAGTTGAATCTTAACAAATCCCCTCTGCCACCAAAATGGTTTATATGAATGAATCCAGATGTGTTTCAGGTTTGTTCATATCAATCATTTGAACTGCTTAGACAAACCTGGATGCTTTGCAGCAATTCTTCTGCAGGTGTTGACTACCAGCACAAAGCCAGAAATCAAACAGATGGCAAGCTGTTGTGTTTTAAATTGCCACAGTCACTGGTTAAATTAATATCTGCCTACAGTCATAACCTTGCTGTTTTCTATTTGACCTGCATTCCATTATCTGCCAGAAAAAGCCCGTACTCTAAAAAAACATGGGAAAGGGTTCATGCTGGTTTTGATAAACTTTGAATAAACACTCCTCAGACAAGTCTGATCAAACACAATACATCACTTTAACCTTGTCATCACTGGGTAGTTCTGGAATAGAACTAAAATCTTCAGTAGAATTTAAGAATCTCATGAGTTTTCAGTTTAGGAAGACATGTCTGTAAGATTAAGATATGTCTTCAGTCCAGAGGGGGAAAAATAATTCCTAAAAAGAAGGCTAAAAAAGATGAAAAACTAGAATTACCTTTAAGCAAAAAAACTAAAGGCCTTAGTAGAAAAGTCCCACAGTCATCAGCTGTTATTCAGTTAGATCCTTTCACAGTTGAAAAAGATTGGCTTTTAGGTTTTGTGATTGCTTAACTGATTTAAAGTTTTAAGTTTTATGCAAAACAGTCTAGGGATCTAGAGAGGCCCCATTTGGGAAGAAACTTTGCTTATAAACAAACTGCAGTTCTCAGTTTTAATCTGGTCAATATTTCTGCCATTAGTTAAGTTGCATCAGCATCTCACAGCTTAAGATTTCTCTGTGTCCTTTCTAAGGGTAAAGACTTCTGAAAAAATCAGATTTGAAAATTTGCCTCTTTTAGCCCAAGGAAGATAAGAGACATGAAACATGAAAAAGGCTGTGGCATACTGCTTTGAGTTCCTGAAGGAAGAAGAGGGATGTGACAAATTGTTGTGAATGGACATTCCCTGACAGAACAGCAAGACCAGCCCTCAATTACAAGAATTCTCCAGATGGGAGAAGCATACAGATACCTGATGGAGAAATGGATCTTTTGCACTCCAAACAGATTGCTGAGAACCTAGCAGCAGAACATCAGACTTATTATGAATCAGGAGCATAGCAGAGCAACTTAAGATTACTGAAGTCTCACACAAAGAAGGAAGTAAATATCCCAGAAGGAAGGTATGTATGGGGCCAAGGAATGGATGTATCAGGATAAAGATGTTTGAAAAGCTCAGACACCTCATCTTACTATCCGGACTTCCTTTTTTATAACATTCACCATTACTAAAAATTTCTGCCCTTCTGGATGTTACAAAATTTTAATGATATTTCTGGCTTTCAGTGCAGCACAGCAGTCATAAATTACAACAATATTTAATATGCATTTAAAAATTTCAAGGCAACTCATACAATGTGCTCTACGAAGGATAATTATTATTAATTTTACAGATACAGAACAGTTTGTCCAGTTCAAAGTCACAAAGCAGATAGCAGAGGTCACTGTAAACTGAACAAACAACAATGTGTGTAAGGTGTGGCTTCCCAAATAATAAGGATTTAGGAATTCTACTCTATTTCTAAAGCCCCTCAAAAGATGCTGGTATAGCTTTCCTCCATTTGACAATAGCAGCCATACGGGAGAACAAGACTCTGTAAACACCCGATTTTACACTGATACAATAAAAAATTAGCATCCTAATAATCAAATGAATAATTAAGAAAATGTTGCTCACAAATTAAAATCGTACATGTTACAAACATTTCAGTTTTGAGATATTTTTAAAAAAAACAAAGTGATGTCTGTATCTTAAACCCAAGTGGGTCTTTCACCTCATTGCTGAGAAACTATCATGATGTGAAAGGGAGAGAGACCCAGTTTAGCTACATAACTAAAAGCACCATGGCAGGTTTCTGGATGTTCATTCAGAACACAGAAAAGGTAAATTCAAAACCATCTCCCAAGAAAGTGCTACGCAGGGATCTGAAAGAATTGTTGTAGCAGATGGGATGAATAGGTTTTTTTACCAAGTCTTCCTCCTGTAATATCAGTATAATCATGTAGTGTGTATAAAAGCTAGTAACATTACAGAGATCATGAACTTGTGGATTATATGTGTGACTAATGTCTGTTTAATGTTTAATCTGTATTATGAGTAGTTTCAAATAGGGTTTAAGGAACTAATGGTTCAGATTTGACTAATTAAACAAGAACTGGTGTAAATACCTTTACTCATACAAATTATTTGACTTTTGACAGAGCTCTGAATGCATAAAGACATATCCATGCCTTGCTTTGAGGCACAAGGAAAATGGCATAGATCATTAAAACTGCATAGGCATCATGTGAGAATAGCAAAGGTGGCTGTAAAATAAAAATGAGGGAGTACATGGCACCTGTCACCTGGAGAAGAAGTATTTTGTTTGGTGTGATTAGTCATGTAAAGTACATGATTAACTCTGAAAGCTGATACGAGGCACAATAAAAAGAAGAGCAACACCTCAAACTGATGAGAGTTCCTTCCTTAGCTTTCTGCTTCAGTTTAGATTTAGAATTCAGGACATTGTTCAGAACATCAGGATTTGCTTTGGGTTTCCTGGACAAGCAATCCAACAGCTAGGATCAAAGGGGGAACTGTCTTAAGTTCACTTCCCTTCACTTAGAAGGGTTCAATAAAAAGTACTTAGAATCAGGTAATAGTGACCTTTAATAGTGCTGTGCCATACAAATTATGAATATTCCAGACAACTATTTTAAGGTAGGTTAGGCAAAATAGGAAGAACAAACTCCTTCTGAGTTTGTGACTCCATCCTGAAAAATGTTTGGAATCAAAACTATATGTGTGTTTCAACATTTTTTTCAGTTTTACATAATTTTCATTAATACATCTATTAAGTTATAAGAAAAGTTTTAGGAAAAAGGGGACTGAGTGTCAGTGAAGCTATTGCTGTGATAAACCTCTAATGGGAAAGGGGTTGGTTTTTACTTTTTCCACCTGCTGTGCTAAAATTGTAGTCTGGGTTAGAGAATAAGCCTTAGACACTCAAATATTAAGAAACAGATGTTAGAAGACTGTTACAACAAAGAGCTAGATGATTATTTTTCCCAAAAAAGAAAACCCATGTATGACAAGGAATGAAATTAAACTACAATAAGTGACCAGCACACAAGCATTTCATCATTTTGCTTACATACACTAGCTCTGAGTCAGGAATACTCACTGAAATGTGCTACTCTTGCAAGCACTACCTACTCTGCTCTGCTATTAATCACCCGTGATGCAAGCACTCCCACCCATTTCTGAGAACAGTGTAGGCAGTCTGATAACTCACAGGCTTCAAGCTGCCCTTATAAAGTTGTTCCACTTTTGCATACTTCCTCGTACTGCTCGATTCTCAGTGAAGATGAAGCTCCTCGTTTACACAGTCTTGCTGAAGACAGCTCTCCTTGCTTTCACAAATGCCTCTGCAGTTGTTTTAGAAGATGAAGAGAATGCTAAAGAAGCAAAAGTTACAGAGACTTGTCCTGTGAAGCTCAAAACTAATCGGAAATGTGATGAAGGAGAGGATTGTCCTTATCAGATAAATCTGCCTCCGATGACCATCCAGTTCCCCAAAGAATTCAGACTGCTTGAGAAGACTCTCAAAGAAGTACAGAGCCTTAAAGAAGCAGTAAACAAGCTGAAGAAATGCTGCCAAGATTGCAAGCTGCAGGCAGATGACAACCAAGAACGAGACAGTAGTAATGAATTCCTGCTACCTAATGCAGAAACTCCAGCAGCAAACAGTGAAATCCAAGATAACAGAGTAAAGGAACTGCAAAGCAAAGTTAACAGAATGGCAACCAGCTTAAAAAATGCAAAGACTCAGATTCAGACACTGCAGGGTCGTTTAGAGAGGTTGAGCCTCATAAATATGAACAATGTAGAACATTATGTTGACAGCAAGGTTGCAAATTTAACGTTTGCTGTGAACAACCTGGATAACAAATGTTCTTCTAAGTGTCCAGCAATGCAACCAAGACCTGGTACGTAACCTGTTAATTCTTACTGCCTGTATAAGTTTTATTTGCCTTTTACTAATATTAGGTAAACAATTTAAAATATATTTTAATCAAATAGCTGTGCTATTAACTTCACAAGTATCTGCTCTTTTAGTGTTTATTTATACTCCTGTAAAACATTTCAGCAGCCACTAGAGGGTTACTGAGAGCTGCAGGTGTTCAGTCCCTCCTAGAATTGGACTTCATTAAGGATCTAAAACATTAATTTTTTAAGGACAATTTTTTGCAATTCAATTGGTAATGTAAAAAATCAACATTATTTTACACCATAATACCCTTCATTAAAGACATTAAACATCAGTGAACTACACATATTTTCCTCTTGAATTAGAAGGGGTAAAATGAATCTATTAAAATGTTTAGTTTTTAACAAAGTGGATAGTAAAATAATTTTTTTTAACATCACAGCAGACATCTGAAAGGCCGAGCTAAAAAAGCTTATAAACAGTATTTCTTGACTATATATACCATAATTTTAATACTTAATCCTTTGCATCAATTTAATATATAAGCAATATAAGAAAGAGGTGTTATCACTGACAAACACTTTTTTCTTTTACTTTTTAATTGTCCTAATTAAAATCATGAAATGGTGCCAATAATTTCTTTCTGATGTTGAGTATTATCGAGGCAAGATTGAAGGTTTTTGTAAAGTCATAAAACTTTTATATCTATGTAAAAATCTTTGAAAACAGGAAATGTTCAGTAGATTGCCAGTGTATTCTACCACTTAGATATCAAAGATATGAAGATAGGGCTCAAGAGGAACAAAACAGACAGATCAGGCTGCATTACACTATTTAAGCCTCTGTTGCTTAGCATTCAAGTTTAAAATAAAACTGTTCTTCTGTCTACCCAATATTGAAAATAGAAGGATCTCCAGGTGGTTCAGAAAATAAGTGATAATAAAGGTAATGCTTTTACTATATCAGCAATCAGCTTAAATCAAATAAAAATCAGTGTTAAATCAATTACTTTAATTCAGATATAAAACATTTACAAAAAGAATAAGTGATTTTTTTTGTTATATTTATAATGGGCAATGAATCACATTCACGTACAGTACTTCATAACAGACTAAATTAATTTTAGATATTCCTTACACTTACTGAAATGTTGAGTAGTGTTCACAGCATATGATCATGTAGATACTTCTTATATTTTACAGCAACATGCTAAAAGCTCTTGTAGCAGCAATTCATTATGAAAACTAACAAGGACAACAGCTACAACTTTTTCCTATGTGGGAACTATTCCTGCATCCACTGAAATAAACAGCAAAACTTTATTTAAATAGGAGTTGAATTAGATTATACAAGAACTTTACCTGAAAAGTATATTCTCTGTCAGTATCTGGTCTGAAACTCAGTCCACCAAAGATCTGACACAAAGTTCAATAAAATAAATGAGAAAGTATTGTGGATTTAGATTTGGCTGTTAAGCCTTTAATTCCTATACTTTCTGGTTTCATAAATTTCCAGTTTGCTGGCAAACAAGAAGTCCTGGGTCTTATTCCCTGCTGTAGCCTGAGAACACTCCTCTCTTTCAAGAAGTAGATAATTGTTTGAGTATTCCAGGAAAAATTACAATCCAAGCCTGCAAATGAACATGCCCATAAATTCAAATCTGCAATAGGAATGAATGTTACGGTTTTGACTCTTAACTCAGAACTTCTGAGAGCTCTCTGTATCACTTAAGAACATGACATTCTAATGTCATGCTGCTGAATGGAATCACATTACTGGATGACACTGCGGATCAAAAATGGACTTTCAGTCTGAAGGAAAAACCTGGGGGTATTTTTCTTCTGAATAAAATACATCACACACTGGTGGGGAAAAGCTGTGTTACTAGTAGATGCATTCTTCCTTCCTGTAAAGCCAGCAGTGGCACATACACAGGAAAGCACCATCACTTTTCCAGCTTCATCTTTCTAGGAATCACATGATTACTACAATAGATGTGACAACTTTATTACTTTTTTCCTGCTTCCTAAAGAACAGTCAACATTAACACCCAAAACATTCCTAAGGATGTTATGTTCTCTATCGGATGATGTTAACTGAACAACAGCCAGGGTAACATCATTGCCATGTGGACATAGTTCTTTCTCTGACACACTGCCAGATAATTATAGACAGGGTGTGATTGTATACATTTAAACATAAAAAGCAGCAAGTGTGTAACCACAAAGCATTAGAAATATGGACAGGAGGTAATAAAAGGATAAAGAGTAAAGAGAAGGAGAAAAGAGAAAACAAACTATCAAAATGCCCTTGATATTTGGCAAGTTGTTACAAGAAGTCATTTAAATGGGGGTTTTTTGACAGCTATCTGATGATCCTAGGTGGCAGCTATTATAGAGCAAACCTGATGGAAAAAATCTGTTTCTCCTTAGAACTGAAATTGCTGCAATATTATTTCCAATGTAAAGGTCTCTCCATTCCAAGTGCTGTATGCCACATCAGTCTGGGCAAAAATTTTATTTCTTTTTAAATTGAAATTATGTTCATCCTAACACGGTCTCTTCTTCCACCAGTTATACAAATAATGCAGAGAGACTGTGCTGACCATTACACAGCAGGCAGAAGGAGTAACGGAATCTACAGGATTAGTCCTGACCCCAGAAACGAGAGCTTTGAAGTTTACTGTGACATGCAAACAAATGGAGGTGGCTGGACAGTGCTGCAGCGGCGTCAGGACGGCAGCACTAACTTCAACAGAACCTGGAATGACTACAAAAATGGCTTTGGAAACCTCAGCAGGGAGTTTTGGCTGGGGAATGACAAAATTCACCTCCTGACAAAGAGCCAGGAGATGCAACTGCGAATCGATCTTGAAGACTTCAATGGAATCCGAGAGTACGCGAAATACGAACACTTCTACGTGGCCAACGAGTACCTGAAGTATCGCCTAAGCGTTCACGGCTACAGCGGCACAGCAGGAGACGCCCTTCACTACAGCAAACATTACAACCACGACCAAAAGTTCTTCACAACTCCAGACAAGGACAATGACAGGTATCCTTCAGGAAACTGCGGCGCCTACTACAGCTCTGGCTGGTGGTTTGACGCGTGCTTGTCAGCCAACCTCAATGGCAAGTACTACCACAGTAAATACAAAGGTGTTCGCAACGGCATCTTCTGGGGTACATGGCATGGTATTGCTGATGGTATTCCCACTGGATACAGGCAAGCCTTTAAATCAGCAAAAATCATGATCAGACCCAAAAGTTTTGTGCAGTGATTTCTGTGCGGTTACATTTCTCTTCCCTAGTTTGCGTTGGATTGCACTCAAAAACATACTTACTCAGTATTATACTCAGAATTCAAGTATTCAGTTATGTTTGGCATAAAATTGTTCTAGACAAAGCAACATACTTCTACATAATTTTTTAGAGACAGTTTGACCCATATAATATATTGAAACCAGCATGAAAGTATCTGAATAGTTATTGCTAAAACTTAACACCAGTTAAGTCTTGGTATCATTATGTAAATATTCTAAACATTGCTTT
The DNA here is from genome assembly GCA_035041135.1 of Platyrinchus mystaceus. Taxonomy (NCBI): domain Eukaryota; kingdom Metazoa; phylum Chordata; class Aves; order Passeriformes; family Tyrannidae; genus Platyrinchus; species Platyrinchus mystaceus. Next base: position 11,564,363 of record JAWWLV010000045.1, read on the forward strand.
TGGTGCTTTTACTGACTGTGACATATCACATTCTATGGTTTAAAGCTTTTAAATGATCTTCCACAAATTGTGTCTGAATGAATACCTACCTGTTAACCTGAACACAATTCATAGGTGTAATTAATAACATATAAATTTGTCAACACTTAGAATAAAAACTAGTCTCTCTGGAACAGCCTGACTTTTTCTATGATCTATCCTTTACAACTTCAAAGGTATACCATGGCAATATCAATATAAATTAGGAAAAGTACTACAAATTCTTATTTTTAAAGGACTAGAAAAACAGAGGGCCACATAGTTTGCCCAAAGACATGAAAAAAGGCCTTAAAACTTAGAAAACTTAGAAAATGAAGATGATTCCTCAAATTTCATCCCCTTTTATCAATGCTTTTTCAAAGAAGCTGGTGGCAAAATTGAATAAAAGCAGTGGAAATAATTATAGAATCGGAGAATCATTTAATTTGAAAAAGACTTTTAAGATCATCAAGTCCAACTTAATATAGAACTGGCAAGTCCACCACTAAACCATGACCTCAAGTGCCACATCCACACATGCAGTGAGCATTGTAATGAATGACAACATTCTTGCTCTTTTTGGCCCCTCCATTCAAGGTCCTACTTGTTGCTTGTGTGAGAAAGGAGCTATTGTGTAGCTTATTGCACATTTATATAGGCAGGGAGGAGAAAGACACATCAAGAAGAATCCATGTCTTTGCATTAATGCCTCTAAATACATACAAAGTTTCCAGTGCCATTTTGCTTTCTCCTGAATCTTTTAGGTAAGGTAAATGTCACAAGATGCTCTTGTAGAGAGTCAAGCCCTCATCCAAATACTTCTCAATCTAGGTATCATTAGACCCTAAAATGACAAGAAATATTAGAAATGTTTTGTAATATATGAAAAGACTGTTCTCTCCATTTTTAGAGTACCCCTTTCGTAGCCACAGAAACATAAAAACCCACTGGCAATTCTAAGCAAAAAGGAGAATATGCAGTGTAAGACTTTTTTTCTAAAATGTAACAAATGAAAATATCAAATTGACAAATACTTCAGGAATTGCCAATTAGAGATATGGTTATTAAAGCTCACATTGTAGATAATGAGCACAAATTTGACCCCGTGTATCTAGGCCATGTCTCTATAAATACAGTGACCAACATTCTGAGTGGAGATGCAATTTATCTTAGCAAGAGGCTATTCTACCATCTTGCTTAAACGGATCTTGAGATGCAGAAAAACTACACTAAGACTGTATTTCCTTACTAGTTAAAGTGTGGTCACGGACTTTTTGGTTAAAAGAGACATTAAAAAAAAAGGAATCTAAGTATACACAAAATATAACTATACATCTGACCTAATGCTTAACAAATATGACCTTTACTGTTTTTTTAAGATTGTAACAAAACTATTACAGTTATAATTTATGGAAATGAAGAACACTGGTAATTGCTAAATTGTAAAATGTTAATATATATTTTAATGAAGTAAATACTTTGAAGAATAATTCAAGTGTAATTTGGTTTATTATATTTCAATTTTAAAGAGGAATGAAAAAGTTTAATTGCAAGTTGTATAATCTTTGCTTCAGAATATGTTTTGAATCTATAGAATATTTATTTTGGGATAAAAAATAATTGTCTAAACAAAACAAAAAAAGCGCAACTGGTTAAAAGAGCAAATATCTAATTGCATATGATTATATTTAATCATTTTGCATTAAATGCACAATTTGTTCCTATTCATTATATGGTAACTAGCTAAGTATGACTTCCAGTATCTACAAGCTTCTACTTGAAAATGTCTTTTTCCTGCTAAGTTGTTAGAAATTATTCTTTTTTAATCTTGTTTGAAGAAAACTTCATAAGACACAGAATTTTTAACAGAATAAGCAAATATGACTAATATCACCTGCAAAAGCCTTGTCTGATGTCTTTTAAAAAAAGAAAGGAAAAAGGAAGTGTAATGCTGTTGCACAAATTTGAATATTACCTGCCTGGAACTGTTGTAGATGAACCTCTGTCAATGTGTACTGGTTTTACAAAGTGTAACTCCATCTGCTTGTTGAAAACATTATTTTTGTTCTTCCTTTGTGTAATAAAGTTATGTCACACTCTTAAAGTTGTACTACTGTCATGGATGTACAGGGGGACTATACAAAAAACTTGTCATAAATAGTTTAATTGATTTTCTGTAAAAATTGAAATGATAAGAAAACACACGTTACCAACACAGATGCCTATGTGATGTGCCAGGAGAGTAATTGCTAACAAGAATAGCTCCTCAGAGATCTGTTTTATGACACTTCAGCTGCTACATAATATCAAAGGCTGAAATCTCAGACATTTTTTTGAAACTACTCATATTTTGGAAGCAAAAAAAAGTAATTGCTCAATCAAGGGTTTACACAACCTCTATCTTTAACATGAAAGAGAAGAAGCAAACTAATCTGTTTTGACCTTTCAGATCACATGCAAGTTACATCAAACATGAGAATACATATATTACCCCAAATTAAAGTACACATTTTTTCATACAAGCTGAAAGCACTTGATCTCTGACTAAGGCTTAATAATTCAGACCATGTATTTCACTTTATGGAAAACAGGTAACACTGATTATCATATGAAAACACTGGTGGTTTTAATCTTGCTAATATTTAAATGGTGAATTTTAGAGAAGAAGATTACTAACAGTGGGTTTGCTAGCAAAATTCCTATGGGTTCTTTCCAAAAATAAAGACAAAAACCCATCTGTTCAATGTGATCAGCCAAGCAGACTGTAATGTCTTGGCTTTCTATGCATTGCTTACACAAAATCAAAGAAAAAAACAGAAAAAAGTAAAACGGAGAAGAAATGAAGATTTGAAAGCAGTGATGTTTTTTCCTTCCCTTTTTAATGGAAATACCTGTTTCCCTAATGGTGTTTATTGGGAAAGACTGCAGTCAAACTCAGAGCTGAGAACAGGTAGCTTGATAAATTGGTGGAAAACAAACTTGCTTTTATTGATTATTTGGAAAACAAATTAAGATGATTCTCAATCCATACCTAGACCCCTGTTTATAAATTAAACCAAAACCAAACAAAAGAAACAAATGCTAAATTTACTTAGCTTCTATGACTTACATGTCATAGAAAAATCAAAATAGGAAGGATTGACTTTGACTTTTCATAGAGAAAAAAAGATGACAAAATAATTAAATACTGGCCTACAAAGAAAGAGGACTTAAAAATATTTTTTAAAAAAATTGTTCTGTGTTCTTTTTTGTTCAGGAAACAAGAGAAAATGGTACATATGGGCCTGAAGACATTGACATAAGTTTCAAAGAAAAATGGCTGGGCAATACCATCCACAGGCCCTACTAAACAAAAACATTTCACTTACTAAACTGATCTCTTTCATTCACAGCTTTTATTAAACTTCTATGGAGTTACAATTCATCTGCCAGAAGATAATTTGGCTGTCACCCTCAATGGTAACCAGAAACAGAAACCACTGTTTTAGGATGATGTGTCAAGTCCAAGCCTCACAGAAGTCATGAGAACAAGGTATGAATCAACATTATTTTTCAAGTCTTGTTCATCAGACTTTTCTGATCTCAGTAAAAGAAGAACCTATTTAGAAACCAGTAATTGGAAAAAATATCACCAAATACTTAACTATATTCAAATAATCAAGACAAACTGCAAGCTTAATTAAGATTACATTTCTACAGGAATAGTATGCCATCATTTAGAATTATACAGTAGAAAATAATTGCAGGCTTTACACACTTACAGTTAAGCAATTACACAGAGTTAATGATTTTTATCAAGAAGTAGGATTCACTTTGAGAAACAGAAATTCTCATGCCTTTCTTCAGGCAGAGTACAAAACCCCTCTGCTTCACTCTGCAGTTCAACCTCCATATGCTAAACCAAAATATAAGGATTCTTTGCCATGCAGAGCTTTAGCCTCTGTTCATTTAGGAGTATTTGGACACAGGTGTTTTTGAGTAAGTAAATCAGAAATTCCCTTTTTAACATTTAAACTAACCTCATCTGTGTAACAGATGATTCTCCACCCCTGGGCATTTTTAGTGAATGTATGGTTCGTTAACATTGCTCTGGCTTCCTCATCACATGGTTGTGCTGACACACAAAGTCTAGACTCAATTTTAGTACAAGATTGCCCTGTCTCATACATGTATTTTGGGTGAGAAAGCATGAAGAGGGACATAGCTTTGGAAAACAATACAGCAATATGCTTGTCTTGTCAAGTCTCAAAAGTATCAGAAAAGACTGAGAAAAGACTAAAATGCAAGAAGATGTTACTGATAAATGGTATTCCTTCTCCTACTCTCACAGCTTTAGGGAGCTGTGGTTCCTCTGTGTGGCATGAAATCTGCACTTGACTTTATAACAGCATAGAAGAAACAAGACATCATAAATGCTTTCCAACAGGCTTTTCAGAAATGAAGACAAACACCACCAGCTTTGTGATCGTTTGAACACATCCAAGAGCCTCCTGGCCTCTCTTCCACACAATGTCAGCTGCTAGTGGTGAAAAGAACTCTCAGTAGAAAGAGCACATTACACTGGCTCCGTTCTCATTCCTGCTGTTTGAAGGCACCTGTAACTCACCTCACTGCTCTACAGCTTCTTTTAGAACAATCAACTTTCCTATCACAACCACCAACCTCTTTAACATCCACTATGTAAATTATTGCTTACTTGCTGGAAGCTGTTGCAAAAAACCACACTTCAGCTTACAGACACATTACGATCCCTAACTGACTTCCCAAGTGACCATATCAACAAAGTTAAAAAAGGTTTATTTAATTAGCAGTCAGATTCCTGTGGGTGGACGCAGAGACAACATCTGTCTTAGCTCTCTGTGCCAACATATTTATAGGCTTTTTTGTTGTGCCAGGAGCCTTTGAAGCGTTTAATGTGGAGTGTGCCAGGATCAGCTTAAGTTTGAAAATGTTGTTTGCATTCAACAGCTGTGTTAAGATTTTTACATCTTTGATAGAGCACATACATGTCTGGAGAGTACTGAAACAAATTATCCACTGCTATGGTTACTATGCAAAAATATACTGATGATCATACTTTACAATAGCAGAAAGTACATTACAGTACTGTAATGCACATTACTACAGTGTGTTGGGAACAGAAATTAAATTGGTGCTTATATTAAAAATAAAATAATTATATCCCAATCTGTCAAGGTAGCTTTTCTAGGATTAAAGATGTGTTGTCTTTTTTTAAACAGGACAGTTGTTTACATCTACCATTTAATCTAAGTTAGAAGAGAATTAAAACCCAGTTTGTTAGCAAAAAAAAAAAACTGGAAAAGACTGTATTTTCTTAAGTGGGGCTGTTGAATGTCATTATGCCACTAAATAAATATATGAAATATTGAGTCTTAGTATTTATATTTGAAAGCTGTAGCCAACCTTTATGTAACTTTCTCTTCTTTCCTGCAGCACAGGTGAGAAAAAAGAGAAAAATGAGAGGTATCTTTCTCCCCTTAAACCACATCCAAACACTGAATATATGCATCATTCTACAACTTTAAAATTCTTCCAGCTAGAGGATCGACATGAATCAGTGTCAGATAAGCAGCAATAAAACAAGTCTTTGTCATGATACTGTTGATTTTTTGGTAGACACAAAGATTTTGCTCTATGTTTCCAGTAGAGTCAGGATTTTGGTTAACATCTTTATTAGCAGCAGTTCAACCACTTTTGGCAGTCAGGGGCAGTAAGTTCTTTAATCTCAGAAACACTCCGAGTTTCAAAATAGTAATAAAAAATATTCATGAAAGGTTCTTTCTGCTCCCTGATGGATGATGGCAGTTGGACACTTGGACATCAGCAAACAGAAATGTAGCATGATAGTGACAGTTTCCATCAAAAAAGCAGCACAAATTAAATATTTGGTGCTGGTATCAGACAGGGGGCACTGGCCATTTTATCTTTATAGGATACAGAGTACAAGACTTTGCAATAGACCAGTCAGGAAAATCTCCCAAAGGCGTTTTTTCTTCTTCAGGTTTAGATTTAGCACATAAAGGGATGACATTCAGTAGCAGAAAGGGATGACTGTGGTTCTTCCAAACAGGTACCCACTCATTGAATCTGATAAATAGGAAAGCACTTTCCATTCACAAATACATATTTTACAGAATTAATAGCTGCTTCAGAGCATCCACTGCAAAGACATGCAAGATAAATTTTGTAGACTCACTTTTCTGGTATGGTTTTAAAAATGGAGGTATACATTTGACTGAACTCTCTTTTAGCCCAAGAATGAACCAATATATATACCAACAGAAGAAGAGAAAGAAAAAGCATGAAACATCACCTTGGGTGAAAAGACCTCAAACTGGGAGAAGATACCCACCATTTGATTTCTTCCATTTTGTTTGTGGGTTGGTTGGTTGGTTTGGTTTTGTTACCCAGAAAAAAGAGCTTGTACCTAGCTTATAAATAAACAGAATTAAGGTATATGAGGCTCCATTTCACCCTCTAACTGAAAGAACCTGTAGAGTACTAGTTTTTCCATGTCTTTTGAATCAAGAAGATGAACCATCAATGGCCTCATTATGACAACAGATATTTTATTTATTCATGTTCCCATTAAAACTGGATCAGGTGGAGGAAAGGAAAGCATAACTTGAGTGTCCAGAGTGAAAAAAATGTTACTATGCAATACAGAGAAGGGTAAAAATTACAGGGACAAAAATTAGGAGAATGAGCAGGAGGTAATTTGTTAATTGGTCTTTTTTATTTTCATTCTGCCTGATCTTGTAATTTTGAGCATTTAAACAAATTTTGTGTCATGTTCTGTTGCTTCTATTCAAGTGACAATTTCAGTTTGTCTGCTGCTTTAACTGTAACAGCAGTATTGTAAGGAGGATGATATAAGGATTAAGGAAGATGTTAAATGTATTGTATTACCATCTCTTGCAAAAAATCATAAATTTGCAGGCAAAAGAAGAGAATAAATTCAGATTGTTTTGTTGAAGCTAACTGCTAGTAAAATATTCATTTAATAAAATTAATGGCTCTTGAAATTTAGATAATGTACATGAAAAAAATCAACACTTTTTCTTGCTGCCTTTCAAGAGGTCTATAATGCTTTAAAATAAAAATTAAAAGAGCATAATTTATTGCATCTTAATGTAGTATTTATCCAAGTAATACATTACTTTCATCACACAGGTAGTAGACTATGTAGTTTTCCATGGAAGTTCTTAACATGATGCAGATTGATTTAGTTCTAACACTGGAAGAAAATAGGATACAAGGAAAGATTCACAAATCAAAAAATTCAATTAATCAAGCATTAAAGCAAATGTCTTTATTTCAAGGACATAACAACAGAGGCTCAAAGAAGTGGAAAGTCCATTTTGTAAATGTATGGCAGTCCTCTAACCAACAGAATAGGCTGATGTCAATTGGTGATAAAGAAAAACACTTGGTGAAAAGAATCAACACTTGGTGAAAAAAAGCAAGTCATAATGAACTGAATGGCTTTTGTTCAAACCTCTGTTGTTTTTAATATTATTACTTAACCCACAAGGCTAAAAAATGTTACTCTGTGTTATTAAAAATACAGGAGAGAGAGTGTGCATGTTTGACTTCTTGCTTTTTATATGTTAGCAAATCTGCTGTTTACATAATAAAAACAAGACTGGCTTAACTGGAAGAGGGGATATATGTGTTCTCAAATAAATCTTCTAATGACAAAAGGTGTGCCTTCTGATAAGTATATTCTGCTATGGAGGCATAAATGACTAGTCAGTAAAATTGAGACAATATGATACAATTCTTCTTCTGTGGAAAAATTCTGAAA
>JAWWLV010000045.1:11572308-11582922 GCA_035041135.1 Platyrinchus mystaceus
TCTTAACATGATGCAGATTGATTTAGTTCTAACACTGGAAGAAAATAGGATACAAGGAAAGATTCACAAATCAAAAAGTTCAATTAATCAAGCGTTAAAGCAAATGTCTTTATTTCAAGGACATAACAGCAGAGGCTCAAAGAAGTGGAAAGTCCATTTTGTAAATGTATGGCAGTCCTCTAAGCAACAGAATAGGCTGATGTCAATTGGTGATAAAGAAAAACACTTGGTGAAAAGAAGCAACACTTGGTGAAAAAAAGCAAGTCGTAATGAACTGAGTGGCTTTTGTTCAAAACTCTGTTGTTTTTAATATTATTACTTAACCCACAAGGCTAAAAAATGTTACTATGTGTTACTAAAAATGCAGGAGAGACAGTGTGCATGTTTGACTTCTTGCTTTTTATATGTTAGCATATCTGCTGTTTACATAATAAAACCAAGACTGGCTTAACTGGAAGAGGGGATATATGTGTTCTCAAATAAATCTTCTAATGACAAAAAGTGTGCCTTCTGATAAGTATATTCTTCTATGGAGGCATAAATGACTAGTCAGTAAAATTGAGACAATATGATACAATTCTTCTTCTGTGGAAAAATTCTGAAAGCTCTTCCAAGAAGTTGAAGCCAGAGTCAATGCAACAACCTCTATGATGACCAAAGTAATATATTTATCCCTGAATTATGTATAAAGTTCAACAAGAGGAAAACAAACACGTCAGTGGAAGAGAAGAAATGTGAATAAGTGATGAAAAGCCAAACTCACCCATAAAGCACAAGTACGAACTATTAAAAATTATAGTAATACGAATAAATGAGTCATAGTTCCCTTTTAAAAATTGACAAAATTACTGAAAGACCTCAATTATGAAATATTATGCAAATTGCTTACTTTAGTTTTCCACAGCATGTTTTTTTTCCTGAGTTTGAACATCTAATACTAAGGTTACCCCGTATTTCCCATTAATGGTTTACAATGGTATCAGAGCTGAACAAGTTACCCTTAAATTTGATATGCAGAATAACCTCTTTGGAAAGATTTTTTTGGAGAAAAAAATGGGCCAAACAATCTAATAATTTTATAGAATAACTCTAGAGAAGTAAGTTTTCACCACGACTAAAAATGAAGAAAACAAAGCAGAAAGGTAGAATACACTTTAGAAGGGGCCAGGGGTAGGGTGGAGGGGTGGGTAGGTAAAAATATCTTGTATTAGGCATATGCTTCTTCTCAATGTCACAAAACTTCCACCACAACTGAAAATCTATAGAAAAATTATGGGAGTAGCTGGAGAATTAAGTACTCCCCAAAGCACAGTTTCCATACTTTCAGTAGGCACAAGGATTTCTGTAAGGTGAGAGGTCAACTCTCGTGAGAGTTGAGCTGTCCTGGACTTTTGCAACTGCCTTGGACTGAGAAGAAAGGGGGTTGTGCTGCAACAATACTGGAAGCCAAACTGCTGGAAGCTGTGGGCTCACCATTTACTGGCACTGGGAAGCAAAGATCTCTATGCCTCTCAAATGCACAGGGGATTAGAGAGAGACAGACTGTGCAGCCTCATGCTATGTTCAGTATGATCTGATGGCAGGATAGGAAAGGCCAGTCCTGTTTTCCACTTCACTACAAATTCTCAGCCCTTCCTTTCTACTGACCTTGGGTCCCAGGCAGTGAGAGAGCTGGGCTAGCAAATTGATCTGACAGGTCCAAGTTGGAAAGAGCCCAAGGTAAAGAAACTTTAAGTAAGAACTTTGAGAATAAATCCTGCTAAGGATACAAGAGAGATGTACTTTTTTGTTATAAAGAAGGTGGAAATTGACTGCTCTCCATTGTCACTGTGGGAAAGGCAAGAAGAAAGCTGCATAATTCACTCCAAAGGAAATTTAAACTGGGATTTAGGGAAAGCATCTTTATTTTTTATAACTCTGGCAATAGTGAAATGATGAAATAGGATACACAAAGAGCTATCTCCATCAATTAAAATTTTAAAGAACAAATTAGACAACTGCAGAGAATCTACTTCGGTGTAAATTTGGATTAGATATCTCTTAATGACTCCTCTAGCATTAAATTTCTAAGGATTTCATTTCATATGTATTTGATATCTTAATTTCTGAAATAATTGTAGTATTCTGAAAATTTTCTTAACACAGAAAATCCTACAAAAGAAACTGAGTTCCAAAAGGTTTCCTCTATTATCATCAGTTACTAGTGCCTCAGGAGGCACCTACCTGGGATTTTTCCAGCAGCTGTGAAGCCTTTCTACAAATCATGATGCAATTACCTCTATAGTTAGAATACTACAAGACCAAAACCTTTCTATTGTCATTTTCTTTAAGGCCATGACCACTGGAAAAAATACCATGATTATCTATTAAGCACAGCATCCCTGACAAGAATATGCCTTATGCATGTTAATGCTTCAAAAATGTTTTTTACCACTTAGAAAAAAATCAGAGAAGATGTGGGGAAGCTGTAGATAGTCTATGGTAATAACCTTAAATTGTTAACAACAAAATATACACTTCAGATTAATAAATTTGGACACAATATGCACTGTTACAGACAGGGAAAGCTGGAGCTCATGGTACCTCATCTAAACACTGAAATGCAGGACTTGCTGTTACGTCAGAGGATCCTTCATCTCGGCTAGAAATTGTTGGAGTCAATTGTTGCTCGTTCTCAGATGCAAATTCTGTTTGACTCATTGTTTTAAGTTCTAGGAAGTAACAAAAACACCAAAATACAGTTAATTAGATCCAGGGATGTACATGACTGTGCAAGAAATGTGTAGTGAAAAAAACACATCGTGTGAGACCCACATTCAAACAACACAAGTCACGTGAGCAACCTGGGTAAGCCTCCAGTTACAACTTCACAAAAGACCTGTAAGAGGCTCCACTATCTGTCATTCTTTTGAGTATTTTTAAAACCCTCTAATAGTTGGCTATGTTACCATCACATAAATTGTTAGACAACATGCAAAACAATATTTTTTAAAGAACACACGCTGAATAACAGGTTTAGGCTGGAAAAGGCCTCTGGAGTCATCTAGTCCAATCTCCTGCTCAAAGCAGGGCTGACTTCACAACTAAATTGACTTGCTTAGGGCTTTGACCAGCTGAGTTTGAAAATCTGTCATATGGGGGAGTCCAGCCATTGCCTTCAGGTTGGCCTTTATACAGAAAATCTCCAAGTGCTATGAACTTTGTGTTTTCCATAAAACTAATCCAGGAATGTATTTCCCCTTTTCTCCATTCAACATAAGCCCAACCTTCACTGCTCCTTGATCTGGTAAGGAGTAATTACACTGAAAAGGAACCCCTTCACAAAACACAGAGATTTTCAGGACAAGAACTGGTCTACCTTGTGTGAGTAATAGCATCAGTTATTCATGTCTGTAAGTAATAGCATCAGTTATTCATGTCTGTAAGTCATTTCATGGCCATACTCAAACAAACACAAAAACCAATCTCATCAATAAACTCTGAAACCATACAAAATGGGAAAACAGGATATAAAATCTGAGAATAGGAGATAGAAAAATACTTGAAAAAAATAATTATTCTGAGACCTCCTAATGTCAGAGCTCCTATGCAGTACTAACATTTCAGTTATGTACCAGGTTACATTTTCAATATGTGACCTCTGTTAAAATAATATGACCCTGAAAAATATCCAAGTGAACTAATTCAAGAGTAATAATAAAACTCACAGGATTAAAGCTGCATTTTTATCCCTAGTAAGTGTGGGAATACTTTTTTTTTTCCTTACCCAAAAGAAGGAGCTTTAAAAGAAGCTAAAAGCCAAATTTTGAAACCATAGCTTGGTATAAGCTTTATCCTGAAAAAAGCTCTTTTTCAAATTAGATAACACAGTCTTTTAATAATTACATAGAGAGAGAAAAAAGAAAGTTGGAACAAGGAGGGTTATTGAAAAAGATAATTTGCTTACATTTATATTTGAGAAAATCCCATGTTCATGGTTCTGATTTAGGAACAGAAATTTCTAAGGGACTTGCACTAGGAACAGTTAGATCAAGGCCATTTGTTAATTGCTTCTGAGCAAGATGAGACTTAATGCCATAAAGTTACTACAACTTCATGTAACTTCTCTTTGTGTTTACATGAAGTGTAAACACTCAAGTCCAGCACTTGAGAATTGTGTTCCCAGGCATCTGTCATCAGAACTCTCTGGAGTGTGTGAAATGCTGAGACAGAAGAGGGAAAGGGGAGGTGAAGTACAAGGGGATGAAATGCTTCTGGTACCCTGATAAGGCAGCAATGTCTGTCAGGTTGGTACTCATCACTATATCAAATGCCAATTAATAGCTGAGAAACCCATCTCTGGCATAACAGTACCTTGAGAGTTTTGTACATTCAGAGAGTTTTAAAATACCAACCTTTTGCATGGAGCAGCATGAAAGAAGACAAAACATTTCAGGAGCAAGATATGAGAGATATGGGATGACCAAAGAGAGGCTACAAGCATCTTGCAGAGGGAAGAGGGGAAGACAGACTTCTGAGGCACTCAGAAATGTTGCCATGACATGGTGAGATAGGGGGGCACAGAGCACTTGTAGAGCAAAGCACAATGCAAAGTACAGAGATGGAGTGTAGATGGAGGAATTCAAGAATTCCTTCACGAGTTCATTGAAGTTGTCTGTAGGTGACAGGAATGGACAAATCAGTATCATGGCATTTTAGTTCAAACTTTTGGGAGAAAGAGCAACAACTTCTGCAAATGTTCACCTGACACCAGTAGGTCTTTCTAGGCTAATTATTATGCGGGATAACTGTTATGCAGAGAACATTGTATTGTGCTGTGGGACAAAATCATTATAAAACCCATATGAGCTGGTAAAGATGCAGAACTCACTTCAAATTATTCAGCCTTGACATCATTCAGCCTTTCACATAACATATGGGAGACCTTTCTCCTTTTTAAAAGAGAGCTTTTTATTATAAATCAGGGACGATCAAAATTAAAACTCTAATTAAAAAAAGAAAAAAATTTTGAGACTATTTTAGTAGTATATACCATATTACTCCAATAAAACAGCTGGAACAATCTTGCATTCCACAGCCAGAAAGCTGACAGTTAAGAAAAACATAATTTCTTTTTATAATTGTGGTGGGAAAATGGATACAAATATGTTGTGTTGTTTGTATTCACCTTTTGAAAAGTCACTTGTCTATAAAGGTAGTGAAAGTTAAACTGAGAAGTTTATGACTTTCTTCAGTGCTGTTTGGAATTCCTTCAGGGACATTTTGACTTTTAGAGAGATTTCAGTGTCTGTACTTGCTTATGGAAAAAAAGCAATTCCATGATCCCTCCAGGAGGAGTCAAAACATTGTGAAATAACTGTAAACATCACAGGGGCCAAGAAATAAACTCTGAATTACTGTACATAAACATGTATACACATTTATAAACAGAGAGCAATTTTCATCTATAAAGAACTATAGAATATTTTAGCATATGCACCTCATATTTATGGCTGCTGCTGCTTTATTTGTTCCTCTGAAGATATTGCAAGAATTTGGACAGAGGGAAAAGCACTGTGGCAGAAACTGTAAGCAGAACAATGCCAAAATCTGAGAGTTTTATGGGTGTAGGCACTTTTGTCAATATTTGTATATGAAACACACAATTGACACCAGCCAAAAATACACTTCCTCACAGAGCACAGAAGTACAAAAGGGTCCTCACCAAGACTCCAGTTTGATGAGCAGGGAGAGAACAAAAAAAAAAATCTTCTGAATCTGAAAAGTCTATAATATTAAGACACAACTACAGGCAGCTGAGACAGAGAAAAACCATTAGACAGCCTTAGCTAGTGTGACAAGCCCTTGTCTCCAGTCTGTTGTAAGAGGGGACAGACTGTAACAAAACATATATATGTTTATGGGACATTAAAATAAGTTTAGCATTCTTCCATTACCTGCTACATAATTAAATTTAAAATTCAACTTACACAAAATCAGATATATAAGGTTCAAAAAGCAAAGTGGAAATGTGTACATTTGCAGTATCTGATAAATAAACTGTCTAATGCAAATAGAAATGAAAGTTGGCATGATTTTTAACTTTACAGAATAGTTCAACAAATATAAATGTTTTCAAACTGCAGAACTGCAAATAATATCACAACCTTGATCCAAGACAGAGAATTGCAGAGAACAGGAATTACAAGTCTGTTTTGGAGCCCAGGTCAAATCAGGCTGAGAATTGTCTTGTGAAACAGCTTCAGGACAGCAATAATAAAAGTCTGATCTCAGATTCCCCAAGTTAATTTCAGCATCTTTCCTTAAGCAAACAGCAATGTCCACACACAAGTCAGTGCAGAATCCAGGTAGGTGACATTTTGCTGCATTGACTCCAGAGTGACAGATGTAAAAAGTAGTAAAATTTGATTCTGCTGAGCATAAAGAGATGCAGTTCCATTATGAATGCACCAACTCGACTAATTTAGAAGACACAAAATTTATAAAACTCTCTGTTGAGGGAAGTTCATTTCAAGTAGTGATTACAATAATATATACTGATGAACCCCTTTAAACTTTATTTTAATCCCTTGTATTTGTAGAATTAGAAGCATAGAATCATTTAGTTTGGAAATGATCCTTAAGATCATTGAGTCCAACTGTTAACCCAGCACTGCCAAGTCCATCACTAAACCATGTCTTTAAGTGCCACACCTACACATAGATTTGAATACCTCCAGGGGTGGTGACTCAACTGGGAATTCTGTTCCAATTTCAGTGAAGAAATTTTTCCTAATATCTAATCTAAATCTCAGGATATTTATGTACCTCTTCATGCTACCTCCTTTTGCACATAAATCTTGAAAAATAAAAGTTACCCTGAAAGACAACTGAGGCAGCATTTCACATTAGTTAGAGAAATTATGTATGACATGAGTAACCAGTGCTTCTTGTTGCTTTTGAATATGGCTCCTTGAGGGCTCCTAGTTATTTTACTGGATGAGCCACTGAATAATCACAACTTTTCTATGCCATTAGGTTTATTTCTAATGTTGTATCTCCATTTGACAATCCTTTTTTAGGCTGAAGCAGTCCACCTACCTGCTGTCACTGGCACGAAAGCCCTTCTCTGCCTTCCATGTCCTTATTATCCTTATCCAAAATTTTTCCAGTTCTACCATATCCTCTTCAAGAAGAGAAGAGACCTACAGATAATAACACAGGAGTACTATAGATTTATTCAATCACACAGTGATCTTCTTTTCATCCCCTACAATTTTGTTTTCTAATGCTTCTTTCCAAAAGTTAAAGCAGCAGATCTTCTGTTTTAACTGGGCAGAGCCTGTGCTTCAGCATGAAGGGATGTGTCTTTAAATGACAAAGCCATGCCAACATTAATTATTAAATTATAATTAAAATTAAAGTCACATCATGTACAATAGGACATTGTAATACACATGTAAATCAGAATGGATCGTTTGATCAGACTGTGCAACCTCACAGACAACTGCCTTGGGGAAATGAGAGCACGTTGTGTACCTGAACTACCTAATTTTTGTGAAAAGTTCCACTGTTTACCACCCTTGTTTTCAAGTCTCTGCTGTGTGGGATGGAATCACCCTGAGCCACACACAGACTTTATCTGCTGGAGTTCTAATTAGATATGGCTAAGATGAGGAGAATTTGAATGGTAAGATTTGCCACTTCCCATTTTGCATGGCTTCCATGAGGAACTTAATTTCCTCAGAAAGTTTCTGGGAGCGTAACAAACAAAAAATCCCTGAAATCCAAACCACTCTGAGCTTTGCAATGCTAAAGTACAGAAGGAAAACCAAACAAAATACACTTTCTCTACCCACTGAAGCCTAGGCATGACTTGAGAACTAAAAAGGTTCAAGGAAAAAGTTCAGAAAAACACCACTAAAAAAATACAAAATACCAATAATGGTGGCCCTATCTTCCTAGGAAGTGAAGTCACATTATTTCTTCCATATAATTATAGCAAATGGGTAAACTTAATCCTGACCAAGCAGACTAAGTTTACACCCCCTGGGAACCTGCAGCAGTCTGTGATTATTCTATGATTAATTCAAAATACAAAAGTTAGAAAAATGTATTCCTTCTACAGCGTCCCTTGTAGATCCTTTCTATTCAACTCCTCCTCCCTTGAAATCTCTCTTTCATTGTCACCTAAAAGCACCTCTAATCATGCTTTGGCTCAAAAACTATTTTATATTACCTTATTATTTCTAGGGCTTTTGTATCTTTTGCATGAAATACTGAATATTCTTTGACTTACAACAGCACTAATATCTGGCAAAATGGCTAATAAGCATTGTAACTTGCTAAGTGATCATGGAATCATGCAGGTATCTCAAAAGTGGAGCTCTAATTACATCTTCACTTGTAAATTTTATATAGTTTTCTTTTCTTGCAAATGACAAGTCAGAAAATTGAAGATGAAAATAAATCTCATTGTACTGTTGGAGTATGCTACATGCTATACCAGCTGATCCAAACAAGAGCATGAAATTTAAACTGAATCAATATGGCAAAACTATAGATGACATAAGTAAAACATTAAAAACACGAGGTTTCATATGCATGGAGAAAGAACTTCTTCACAGCAGTATTTTTTATCTGATTTCTTCGCATTTTTAACCATATAAGTATGCTTAGACTGTATCTAATGAGAAAGCCCAACACCAACAGTGAAATACAAGCATAGCTGAAGTGTCTTGGAATGGTTTCTTGAACAAAGTTCTCAGCTACACAAAACTTGACAGTATTAAAGATGCTGCAGAGCACAGGTTACTGTGGGTTGTGGGTACTGATAAACCTCTGCCTACAAGAGGAGCATCAAGTACGAAGACCCTGGAGGAGGAGGGGCCGTGGCAAAGCAGCACTATGGTTTGAAAGGAGGAGCCCGGGGTACGGAACAGCAGCACCGGCCCAGGGAGAAAGGGGGGCGGCCGTTCAGCCCGACCTAACTGGAGACCGAATTCCCTTGGAAGGGTCGGACTACAGAGTCGTTTGCTGAGCTGGCATCTAGTGGAATCCCTGCACATTGCATCAGACTCCTTGTCTGTAATTGTTTCCCTGACAAACTACCTAACATTCAAATTTGGTACTTAGAGTGAGAATTCTATACTATTTTTCCCCTCAAAATCAACTGTTTCTGAAGACTTGAAAAAATAACTTCCATCCTCCACCATGTCCCAAGCTATTTTTGATGCATTTTTGACTTTCTAGAATTCTATTTTTCTATACTAAACTATCATAAGGCAGGCCGGCCCTTTTTGTGCTTCATCTAATGATTTTTTTGAGGTCAAACAATCTAAATTAACGAAATAACTTAACTTGAAGGGCTTTATTGACAAATATGGATCTTTATTAAACTTTCCACAGTGATAATTACCAATGGACCAAAAAGTCAGGGCCATCTTCTTTTCTCTTGGGCACTGAGATGTCATTTCAGGCTCATAAATAACCAATGCCAGACAGTGATAGAAATGGAAATAAGGCTAATGAGATCAAAGTATTTGATGAGCAAGTATCATGTTTGCATGATCATTTATGAAAAAGAAGAAAAACAGTGCAAGGAGTGCAAAAGGGAGGCAATAATTAAATAACACAACCAGACTTCATTATTTCTTGTGTTGCAATGCTGCTAAGACAACTGAGCTTACTGTGCATATTTGACTTTTGTTACTGGCAGCAAACTACACCTATGCAGCCCCTGACTGTACATCATCTCTTGCCCACTTGCCCCACCTCATTTATTTTTAATTGTTATACAGTCATAATGGGGGCTATGAACTCCAAAAAAGTCCTTTAAGCTGAATTAAATGGTTCCCCACTTGTTTGTAAACGCTGTAAGGACAATTGTCTCATGGCCTATCTGTACAGAGCTCAGGAAAATATTTATCTGCCTGGCTTTAGAACTGCTAAAAAGCAGTCACAGTGAATTATACGTTAACCAAAACTGACTGACAGAGAGCAATTCTGGAGTTTCGCACTACCACCCTCGAAAAACAAGAACCCTTGGTTTTCCAGCACAGCTGTCAAACTGCTTCTTCACCGTCTGACCGAGGATATTTTAACACAGGCAGCCTCTCTGCCAGGCTGCCACTCAGACCCTGCCGCCTCCCGCGGCCTCATCCCTCTTATCCTGCCTCCTCCTCGCCGCTGTCAAACCCCGCGGCGCAGAGGCTGCCGAGCCAGGGAGCCGAGCGGGCTGAGAACCAACCACCACGGTCCTCCCACTGGAAACCAACGCTTGGCAGCGCCTCTTCCAGCCCGCGGCACGGTGGAGAAGCCCTCACGCCCCGGGATACCTCGTGTCCTCACGCACGACACACGGCACCGCCCCGGGCCCCGCGCGGGGGGCCGCACTCAGGAACTCCTCAAACAGGGCTGAGGCGGAGCCGCTGGATTCGCTTCCCGCCTCAACGTCGGAGCGGCGGCTTTCCCTCTCCTGGCCCCGATCCGCCGCCCAACTCCGCAGGTGTCCCGCGTCCGGCCCGCCCGACCCCGCCACGAAGCGAAGCGGCTCCGGCCCCCATCCCAGCCGCATTGCCCCAGAGCCACGGGCAGATTACGCGGGCAGGGGGGGCTCAACGCAGCGAGGGAGGG
>JAWWLV010000045.1:11591143-11612868 GCA_035041135.1 Platyrinchus mystaceus
CCTCTGTGTTTCCCCTGAGTTGGTGGCCACAGGAAGTTTCTTTGCTCCCTTAAGCCTCAGGTGCGAGGAAGGACTTCGTCCCAGAAGGCATTTAGAATTTTAAAGTGTCAAGAAAGAATGGCAGATTTCAACTGAAATTCTTTTTAAAACAAAGATTTGTTAAATTATAAGGCTTGGGCTTTTTTTAACCGAAGTATTCTTTTGGATTGTGAGTGGTGATTGCTTGTCTTTGTTCTAATTACTGTGATGGCTTTAACAAACAGTACTAGAGAAGATATGTTGCCACTCTTGGGTTTTATTGACTCTGAAGTAGTGAGATGAAGGGTTTGAATTAAAATTGCAGCCGTATAGGTATTTACAAGAGTAAACAAATGTTCAGTTACAGTATCTCTTAGCCATACAGCCAGGCTTTAGTCTCTTCTTGTTTTTAAGAAGTACTGTAGTTCTAGTAAGGGGTTTGTAACTCATTTTTTCTAATATAGCTTCAGGAATTATAAGCAAAATCATTAGTAAGAACCAGAAGTATTAACCTTTAGGGTTTTTCCAAAACTACTAAAAACCTGATAGACTAGATGCTGTAGTGGAGGACAAGACCTGATTCTCTTTTAGGGAATGTGCTTTACTGAGCCAAACTGAAGTGACAGTGCCCTCTCCTGGATGGATTAAAGCTGTTCAGTATTGCTTCACTGTCATGCTGTTCACAAACCTCATTGACTAACAAAGCAGGAGACCCTTTCTTTACAGCAGACAGCAAAAGATCACTGATCAATGAATGACTTTAAATAAAAAGATCTGGTCATGTGGGGATTACTCAAGAGCACCAGCAAACATCTTCACAACTGCTAATTCTCTTGCCTTGCTACAGACTGCAAGAAGTTCTTCGTATAACTTGTACCTCAAAAGTCATGCTGATTTTTGATATACTCTAAGGTGCCTTTACAAAAGACCTGGAGATAACATATCTACTTTCTTTTATCATGGATGCTAATGACCCAACAGAAAAGATGAGTGTTCTGTATGAGGTTTTTTAATGGATTTTTGTCTGGCAATTTTGGAGCAGTAGGCATTACCCAGCCAGTGAGATTTGTTAAGGGTTGCTTTATTGAGATTTTTTTTCAGTGATGTGGGGCTTTTTATTTTTTAATTGGCTAAAGTCCAGTTCACTATCCCTTCCAAGTCTCTAGGTCAACTGATAGCAGCAGTAATTCCAAAACACAGTTATGATGTCTAGGTCTTCTTCAGACTATGAATTATTGACAAATTCTTTATTGAGAAAGCAGAGCTGTTTCTTTTTAATTTTTTTTTCCTGCTTCTTATCACAGTCCATCAGCATAGCAGTGACAAAGAGACCAGAAAGACCCTTTAATTTTGTTTCCATGTTCAGCAATTACTTCTGACTCTGTGACTGTGCCAGTGATGACAAGAATTTCCAGGTGTCTCACACATGTTCAGTGGAAGACACTGAGTTCCCTCTTTCTTCCTCTGCTCCTTCTTTTAACAAATAGTGAGTGAATGTTTTTGTAGTTAAAACAAAAACAAAGACAAAAAACCAACAACAAAAAAACCACTACAACCACCCACATGTATTGAAAATCAAGGGGAAAGGTGACTTGTTTTGAGTTTGACTCCACTGGAAAAGTAGAGAGCATGTAGTGACAGGACAAGGGGGAATGGCCTCAAACTGGAAAAGAGTAGGCTTAGATTAGATATTAGAAAAGAATCCTTTACAATGAGGATGATGAGACGCCAGAACAGGTTGCCCAGAGAAGCTGTGGGTGCTCCATCCCTGGAAGTGTTCAGGGCCGTGCTGGATGGGGCTTTGGGCAACCTGGTCCAGTGGGAGGTGTCCCTGCCCACAGCAGGGGAGTTGGAATGAGCTGATCTTAAAGTTCCACCCAACCCAAACCATTCTATGATTCTATGCAATAAAAAGCACATTTGGTAATCACTTGAGAAGAAACCTTCACAGTGAAATGGAAATCCGTCATCCATGGTGGTTAATGTGGTACAACTTGAAAAACAAGAACTTGTTTTTTAATTATGGTTGTCCTAAGTGTGTGGTTTTTTTAAAACCTTTTTCAGAGCCATAAAATTGATATACGAACAAATGGTGGCAAAGTCATTGGTCTCGGAACACTTTATGGAAATACAGATATTTGTGCAACAGAGAAGGGGGTAAGTAGGAAGTAAAACTCTCTTCAGTGGCTTATTCAGTTTGTCTCTTACAAAATTACTGAATTTGAGAAACGTGCTCAAGAATATTTAATGACCCTTACTGGTTTGTCATTTCACTATTTCTTACATTTTTCTGTTAAATTATCTAGTGCTTGATTTGGATAAATAAACAGGTTCCACAGACAGAACAGGAATAAGCATGTGATCATCCCCTCAGCACAGAGGTTGTGCTGACTGATACAACCCATCAGCTTTAATTATTTAGACCCTCACAACACTCTTAAACTTTCTGCTTGGGTGATATCCAGGCACTTGGATTCTGCAGTGGGCTGAGGAGTTTTAGTGTCTCACAAATAGTGTCTTGATATTTGTACATGCTGTGCACTTCCAGCATTATGTGGTGGTAAGAATGGAAGAGTAGAAGGTTTTGCAGATTTCTTTGCAACTGAGGAAATATAATCACATTTTGCTATGAGATGAAGTGTGAAGAATCACAGAGTTTTGTAGAGGAGTAGCTTGCTTTTTTTCAGTAGGTGGCAGTATGAGACAAACCAAGCTGCTGTAATCTGGTTTTGTTTCTTGACATAAGTAGTCCATTCTCCTTTATTTAAAGTAATATAGAGCTAAACTCCCTTACATAATACTACAGTTCTCATACCCAGTATTGTTTTCAGGCTCAGCTTGAATGTTTAGGTATCATAATGTCCATGCAACTGGCTGCATTATTAGATCTGATGCAGAGCTGAGCCAAGTCTGGAAGCAGCTTGGATGTGTGCTCTGTCAGAATCAATAGGTATCCTTTGAACCAACAGTACTGGGAAGAATCAGGAAGAGTGTGGGTAACTCTCCCTTGCCAAGGATATAATTGAGACCAACCTATCAAGTTCTAGACATCCGAAATCACCTCTGTGAAGTGCCATTTGGCATTGTTGTACACCTTGTACCTTGGGTTCTGAGATCATATGCTCAACTTACATGGAGCCAGCTGTGAGCTGTTCTTAATGTCCTGCTGTAAACTAAGCAATTTGCCATTGGATTTTCCAAAAACCATCAATGTTAAATTATTTGTGTTTCCTTGTAGTGGGTGCTAGACTGCCTTCTATGTAATAAATGTAACAATTAAATTTGTATCTATGTGAAAATATAATTCATGCAATTGTTTTGCTCTGAGCCTTCAAATGCTTTTAAAAAATTTAACTCTTTTCAGACTCATTGTCCTTCTGAAACAATGAAACAAACTACGTACAAATGAAGTGTTTCTTTGTGATCATAAGTGTTTCTTGGCGATCATTACACACTACAGTATTTCTGTAGTCTGTAATATTGCTTGAAGTCTCTTACTGTTGTAAAGTTGCAGTCTCTTGAGTGGAGTAAGGCATTTTAATGGGAATTTGTAGTTATGGAACAATACTTCAGCTTATGTTACTGAACTCACTAACAAACTTTGCAGTGTAGTTAGGAAGGACTGAGATTTCTTTTCTCAACGGGCCACTTCTGTTAATAATCAGTGTTGTGTCTCCTGCGTGTGTTTGCAAGAAATGTTTCCTCCATCAGTTGCAGTCATCAGTATGTAGTTATGGCTCTGTCAGCGTTTCCAGACCCCTCCTGGAGGTGGACAGGGGGAGGATGTGGTAAAAGGCACTAAACACTTGAGAAACGGAGAATATTTTTGAGAGGGGAAATTGGAGAATACCCTAGTAAGATGTTTGAGTAAGGATAGCACAAAAAGGAGGGCCAAGAGCAGGAATATATATGTATATGTCTTATTGGTGTCTTATTTATACATAACAAGATGCTAGTTATCATCTTGAAAATGTGTTCAAGTGCAAAAACATTGTCTGATTTACAAGGATAGACTGACCCTTTTTCTTTAAAGGGTAAGAAACGAAGTGGGCCCTTCCAACTCAGAATATCCTGTGATAACAAGGGGAGAAATGTTAACCTGAGCATGTGGTCAGTCTCAGTAACTGCAACCCTCAAGGCTCTGCTCTCAAGGGAAGGAATTTCTCCAGGAAACCTGGTGGTTCAGTGGACAAAAATAATGAGATTTGTTTGACTGGGGAGTTATTAGCTAATCTGTGCCATGGGGGCTTTTTTACAACTCTTATTTAGCAGTGCCAGCCATCTATGTTCTGCTAAAAATCCACAAGAGTTAAAGAATTTGAGACTGAAAATACATTTACACTCAGTAAAAAGTAATCCTATTTTTTTCCATACTTCCCTGTCAAAAAATGCTTTTTTAGTCTTATACTTGATCAGTCTGACTTCCCTCTTCCCCCACCTCCCTTCAGCTTTGTGTTATTCTGAAACAAATGCTCATGGTATTACTCATTTTTGTTTTATTGTTTATAGTAACTTTTTATCTGGAGTCAAAACAACTCTTTTTATTACTGTACATTTTTAAGAAAGGTAGTTGAGACTGGTAAACAAGATGTGTTGGTATGTGAGATTGTTTATAATAAAGCACTTAATTTTTAAATGAGATGATATATCTTAATAGAGTCAAAACTTACATTCTATAGTAACAGATGTAGCTTTTTGAACTTTCCTTTGCCTGTTTGGGAATGCCACAAGGCAGACAGTTTGTACCCAAACTATGCAGATATTTTTATTTTATTCCTCCCCCTTAGAGAGAGGCACACTTTATTTTCATTGTGCTGATAGCAATGATGGCCCTGCTAAAATTGGAAATGTTCTTTGTAAGTCATTTAAGTCTCTTTAGAGCAGGTTTAGATTATAGAGACTAAACTGACAGTGGCTTTTCTTTTACTTGTTGCTGTGTCCATGTGTCACAGCAGGTTTGCACTTGGCTATCCAGGGGGAGGGAGTAGTGGAATAGTCTGGGGGAAGCATACTGAGGACATGTTGAAGGTCTCTGCTTATTAGGTTTTTGTTAGAAGCATTGCAAGATGAATTGCTGTCCCTTTCAGTATTGACAAATTATGCCTTAATATCTTTGTTTTTTGTTTACTGTTGATGCTGCTTAGAACTATGCTTCAGAGTCTAAGTAAGCAATGCCTGCAGAGATTGTAAATATTGACTGTGAAGTATATCTAATTCTAGCACAGCATTTTGATTTTCTTAATGGTTCATATATCTTGTTACATTCTGGGGGACCTAATTTGTATTGTAACATCATGGCAAAAGTCTTAAGACAGTAGTCCATTCTGTAATCTTATGATTTAAGATGTAAAGACATCATAAGCTCTGTATGTATGGATTGGTAAGGCCACAGTATAATATGGCTGTCATATGATCACCATCCTCTTCAGCTCACTTTTTGGGACACAATATAGCATTGAGTTTGTGCAACACTAGTGGATATTTGTCAGAATACCTCTTGCTTCATCCATAGCTTATAATTTATATAATATAACACTGGAAGGGACAGCAGACTTATTACTTCATATTAACTTTTTTCCACAGGGTGGCAATGCTAAAATGACAAGGAGGATTCAAAGATAATTTGAGTAAGCCACAGTTTAATCTAGAAGGCTGTGTATCATTTCATGTAATGAATAAGGATTTTGTGCAATTCTCTGAAAGTCTGCATAAGCCAAATAAAACCAAATTGAATAGGGGTAAAGTATGAACTATTGTATGTCTCTATCATAGATCAAATTTAACTGAAAAAGAATAGACTTAAATTTCATATGGTTGTTGCATAAGCATGTGAATTGTTCTGGTTTTGTTCAAATAGGTTTAGGTTATATCACGACTTACCACTATCTTTACATAGATAATCTCATCTATTGCCTTTTATTTACCAAATCCATAGTGCAACTTCCAAAATTCTTTCCTTTGTTTCCATTTCTATTGAAAAGAAGTAGAAATGGAGCTCTTACCCCTAGTTTTTCAAGGTTTTGTATGTCTTGAGGCTTTAGTCCAAGAATAGAAGCCCAAGTAACCAAAGTAATATGAACATTCATACTGAGAAAAGGAGCAGCTGTGGCTCTTTTGCAAACCTTCACCAAAGCCACATCTACGAAGTTAGTCAGTTAAAAATCTTCATAAATAGCTGGATGTAACAAAGACAGTGGATGTTTCAGTTTGTGGTGGCAGAAAGCTCATCACCAATGCCCCAAGGATCATAATGCTGTATGAATGTTCAGTTTTCATTATGGAAGTTATCCTTTTCTTACTTTTCAAAATTGTTTTCACTTTTAAAAATTAAATCAAGGGGTTTTTTTATCCATTTATGACTAGTTGGGTTCTTCACCTGAATGATAGGTGTGATAACTCATAGGAATGTCATAAAGAATCATTTGTTGTTTGGTCAGAGCTCTTGGATGAAAAGGTTTTGTTTTGTCTTCTGTAGCTTTTAACTAAAAACTTGATTCTATTTGTTCTACACCAACAACTGCCTTCCATTTGTTTTGTGTCTTAATAGTGGTACTTCCCTCTGCCTTTTCAAGCTGTGATGACAAGTTTTCCATTATGTTTATTTAAGTTTATTTCTCTTAGAGTGTGAATATAGAGAAGTTGCAAGGGACAACAATCAACATATCTACTGAAGATGGGCTGCTGAAAACTAAGTATCTCTATGCAGAATCGGCATCTCTCTCTTCAGTAGCTGGTGATATTATGCTGGGAAGTGTTCATGGTAAGAAGGAAAATGTGTCACAAATTTAGCTACTTTGAAGGTGTTCATGATGTTCACAGTAACAAATGGACTAATGCAATAGACTATCACTAAATCATAAGGTGTATGAACAAAACAGATCTATCTTTATTAAAGAGTGAATTGACTTTTGCCACCTAGCAGACTGTATTTATTTTTAAAAACAATTTTATGAGCGCGTTTGTGAAGAGCAAAAAGTTTGTATTGTGGGAAAGAAACGTCTCGCGTATTAATAACATCAAAATATTTTAATATTCAGCAATGAAAATTATACTAAAAGTTGTGAAGACACTTCTCTTCCCTCTCCCCATCCTTTATTTTCTTCATAAGAGAATCAAATCTTAGAGCATCTACTAAGAACTATCATTAAAGGTGATAGTAATTAGAAGCTTTAACAGAAATAGCCTCTGTGTGTGCTGGCACCTTAGATTATTAATGGAGCGGTGGCAGTTTCTGTTCTTTGATTGGGGAAGAAGTCTCTAATCCATCCACCCTTTGATGTCCTTCACCTAGAACTGAAGCTAACTGCAGTCTTTTATTTAAACAGTAGTCAAGGTTTGAATGTCATGTGGTTTTCTAATTAAACAAAACTCCCACTGAATTCTGACTGTGCTGTAATGTGCTTGTGGTGATTTAACATTGAGTTAAACAAACTGGAGAATGTATGACAAGTGAAAATTACTCAGCTCAGTCTGAGTTCCAGATTTTCAGCTATATGCCTCATCAACAATTTGCTTCAATTTCTTAGCAATTTTATGTTGTCATCTTGCTTGAGAAATTTATTTCGTCTCTTCCTTAAAGGAGCAACTCCTCTGTCCATTTATAATAAATGTAAAAATAGTTTCTAAACCTGTTAGATAAAGTTTGTTTTGGTATGCATAGGCAGAAATAAATGGCTTTTTTTTTCTTGTTATTGTATTTTTCTAACATGTAGACTGTATTGTTGTACTGTGATCAGTTTGTGAGCATGAACATCCAAAAGTTTATTTTTATATTCTTGGTACAAAAATGAAATCATAATGGCTGTAGCTACTGACATGCTTTCGTAATGACAATGCTTCATTGTCATTTAGCTGAAGAACCATGTGAAACCAAATAGAATTGTATCCAAATTATACAGACATTTCTTATGTTACTTCAGGGTTATTTCTGTGAGCTCTCTACTAAATGAGTCTGGAACACCTAATGTTTCTTTAGCTGTTTCTTTTAAAAACAATTGCACATTAACATTAGCTTGATAATTCTAGTCAATTTTCTCAGAAAAACATTTTCTGCAAAACATGATGCTCCTCAATCATGTTTTCAGAGTAGGAGCAAATGCTTTTAAAGTACACACATAAACACATATTGATTAGTAAACAAGATAAACTCCTATTAAAAATTTCTGGTAGAAAAAAAAAGATCACTTTTACTTATAGTTTCTGCTCATCAAGTAGCTCAGTTTTGGTAGTTGTTTTTTTGTAAATTCCTGGACAGACTGTTTCTTGATCAGCTAAACCCACAATTTACCTATAGCTGACAGTATGCTGATAGTTGGCATCAAATCAGCACATCTGTGCACATAACTAAGCTAGATTTCATTGCCTTTGGTCTGGGAAAATTGAAGTTAGGGCAACACAAACTTTACAAACCTGTCCGAGACAGTTTGTGGGTGAAACTCAGGCTGTACAATTGCAATACTGTCAGTGCTTAGGCTTTCTTAATTGCTTATTTATGTGCTTCATACTTTTATGAAATGCATTTTTATGTAATGCATTGTTTTGAAGAAATTGGTTTTGATAAATTTTCATCAGCTTCTGTAACATTAGAGATGTCAGGTGCTACTGAGCTTTTGATTTGATGCTTGAAAAAGAAATCTGATTAGGAGAAATTATCTACTTTTGTCCAAGAGACAGTAACACTGCAGTGAAACTTCTCTATAAAGGGGCACATAGGAGGACAAGGAAACCCCTCTTTGCAGCTGTCCCAAACCCTTGGGTTGAGTTGCATTAACTATTAATGTATCTTATCCATTAAATAGTTGAAGGAATTTGATATGTAGCCCAAACTAATGCTTTAAGTGGACTTGATTAGAGCAAACTTGCTCATGGCCTGGTTGAGCTTTGAGTATTTTCAAGGCCAGAGTTTGCATGACCTTTCTAGGCATCATGTTCCAGTCTTGAATTATTCTTCTGGGGGAGGAAAAAACTTTTTTAAATCAAAATTTCCATTATGACAATTTGTATCCATTATTGCTGCTGCTTTCTTCTTGCTGCATCAACATGAGAAGAATGTCTTTTTTTTTCTCTATACCCTGCCATTAGGTAGTTGGAGAGCACAAGAAGATTCCTCCTCAGCCTTCTCTTTTTAAAACAAAACAAACCCAGCTCTCTGAGCATCTGTAGTATGGTCTGGGCACCTCATCTTCCCAGTGCTCTTCTCTGGCCTCAGTTAAGTACATCAGTGTCTTTCTTGACTGGGAAGCCCAAACTTGTACACAGTATTCTAAAGCAGACTCACAAGAGGGCTTTACCTGTCTGTATTCTTAGTCATCCAGCTCAGTGTGGAGCTGACTGTCTTTACTGGCTCGTACTGGAGTTGGTGTCCATCAAGATGCCCAGGTCCTTAACTGCAAAGCTTCCTTGCAAACAGTCAGCACTCAGTTTTTACTGCTCTGCATCAGTAAAGGTAGTGCGGTACAATGCTTGAGCTTGGCATTCTATAATCCCTCCTGAAAAAATACCTCTCGATATACCGGAGCGTGTTCCATAAATTTCAGCTGTGTTTCTGGATTTCACTGTATATAAAGTGGAATTGTAGAAATTTAATTTTATTTTCAGTCCTGTTTAGGTGTTTCTGATGCAAATTTAAAATGCAAAGTCAAAGTGGTAAAAAGCTGAATAACGATTTTTCCTTTTTTTGTACATCAGAATAACCCTGCCCCCTTGACAGCCTCCAAAACAAATTGAAGGAATGGAAATAACACAGTGTAAAATGTTGCCTTTATTTATATCCCAAAAGTCATCTTTTGCCCTGGGTCCTATACTGATCCTGACTTGCAATACTGTAGTTTGAAGTTTTACAGTGTTCATGGAGAGGCAGAGCTTGTAGATGATAGAAAATGTAACTATTTCTTCAGAAGCAACAAAACGCCGAAACACTAAACCACTGTCTTCATGATTCTGCTAAAACAATTATATGTTGGATGTCACAGTATTGCACCACAATGCTGAAGTCAGTTGGTTGTAATAATCAAACTAGTAATTACCTCTACTCGGGTCTTTCTCTCTTTGCCCTTGATGCGCCCAAGAAATACTAAGTTTAGTGTTGGCCTTCATAGAACAACTGCATGACCAAAAGTGCAGTTCTGTGCACTGTCTGTAGACAATGCAGGTCACAACACAGCAGGACATTTCTGTCTGCTTTAAAACCAGCTTTTGTTCTAGCTAAATGTTTGAAGTGAGCTTTTCACACTAACATATTGACATTGCTGAACATGAGTTGTATCTGCCATATAAGTCTGTGGTTAATAGGAGTTTAATTTCTACATTTAATGTTTCTCAAGGATGTGCTTGTCAAAATGGAAAACAAAACACCCAGTAAACCAAAGAACAGTAATAATACTGTTCTAACAATACTCTACCTTCAGCTCCATGGGAGTTGCTGGCTGACAAAACCCTAGGTCTTTTTGTAGGTTGTACAAAACTAAATACTAGTCATGATAAAATGGGGGAATGGGTGGCATAATTATAGCATGCCTTTTAAAAACAGCGAAGAGTAAAGCCAAACATATTTCAAGTTCATTGAAAAATGCTTTCCTTTCTGCTCTGATTTTCAGAACCCATAAGTATTTTGTATGGTGTGTGCTTGAAAAGCTAAATTTAAGACTGTTGATGATAGGCTGCTTTTCTAGCTTTTGGCCCATGAACCACTAAGAAAAATAAAGGTCATATACAGTGGAATGCACTCGACCCTAATCGTTGTTTACTGCTGTGTAATTACAGAAAATAGGGCAGAGCTTGATCCATGTGCAATTTGGAAAGATCTGAAAATTGTGAATCCTGTATATTACTAAATCAGACTCGATTACTGTGATCAGCCTTATTCTTCATTTTGTCATCCTCTTGGGAGGATGAGAGAAGGGCAGGAGTGGCATGTTGTGGTTTAGTTTTTAAATTAAAGCATTTTATGAGTGACATTTATACATGGAACTGTGGAATATTCTACGATTTAGTTAGACTGTTAGTAGTATAGATGGCTTTTCTGTTACGAGGTGTATCTCCCTTCCTTCTGACTTCCCTTGATGATACAGGTAAAGAGGAAGAATATGTATTCTGAAATTAAGGGTGCAACACCAATGCCTGTTCAAAGTTATGCAAGTTCAATAGAAGACCATTCGACACTTTGTGCTTTTACACACTTTTGTTTGATGTTCTCCAGTTTGTCCAGCGTACTCAGACCTCAGTGAATTCGATGGAATGCATTGATTGTGGGTTGTCATGCACATAATAAGTTTGGAGGGAGTAGGTAATGTTTAGTGGGTCCAGGAAGTAGACTTTGAAGATAAAGCTCAAAATTCCCTCTGAGAGAGATGAGGTATACCTATATAAAAGAGGAAAATAGTAACTGTTTATATTATTCATCCTACTGAATTGCTTAAATGATCCATAGTGCTGTTGCAGGCTTCAGAGCAACACGAAAAAAATCACCCCAAATGAAGTAAGGGAATACTGTGCATTAGTCTTGCAATGCCTCTCTGCTTTTTTTCTCCCTCACATCCAGGTTGTGCCTAGCTTTACTCAGTGTTTTTTTTGGCTGGAATCACTTTGTCGTTACCTACATGTTATGAGATTTTTGTTTGTAAAGCAATAATATCGAAAATAAATAAATATGAATATGTTTAAATAGTATAGTTTTAACATTTTTCCCCTTTTCTTTTCATAATAGGTAACACCACCCTTCAGACCAAAACAGGGAGTATCACAGTAGGTACGTTCCACCATCTCTATCTCTTGCTCTTCCCTTCTCCTTTCTAAAAACTAAATATTCACAGGGAAAGTAAAAAGGAGGTGATTTGGCACAAATGTTTTTGCCCTCTTTTCTTTCCAGGAGTAGCCCTGATAGCTGTGTAGCTGAATGAGATCCTTTCCAAACTTTGCTGTCAGCCTTTTGTAGTTGGGCAAGGCACACTATCTCACTTTTGATACCCAATACTCGCTGGACTTTGCGCAAGTTAAACTGAGTCTAGGTGTCACCTTTTAGATTAAGTGGAATAAAAAGTCATGAGAAAACACTAAGTGTACATCAAATGCAGTTGTGCCTTTAACTTAGTTCTCCATCTTACATTTGTTGATATCAATTTTTAACTATGTTTAATTTTTATATCAGGAAGTAATAATCACTGATGTATTACATATTCAGGGGGCGGGGGGAGCTTGTGATACTTTCAGCATTTCCAAACTATTATGCTAATTGTTTTCCCTTCAGAAGTGAAAATTGCTCATGAACTTTCTTTTGTGAATTTGGGCATTTACATGACAGGATAACTCAGAGTTATCAATTATGGAATACGTTCTATCAGTGTATTTTATAGCACATAAACGCGAAATGAGGAACTGAAAATCTGGTTATTGCTGTGGCAGAAAATTGAAGTAACATAATGGTAGACAAGGCTCAGTGTCTTCTGAATGTCTGTAGAAAGATTTCCCCTTCTGCCAGTGAACTTGGTTATGGGACCAAATCTCGAAGACTTCTGCTGATGGTGTTAACTGTAGTCCCTCACTAAGCATTGTTCAGGGACAATCTGTACCATTACAACTCTTCTTGTGTTTCCAAGCAACCTGTATTAACATTCCTGGGGAATGAATGCAATACACATTCTTATGAGTTAGTCGTTAAACCACAAAATTAACTCGAGCTTGATAGTCTGTTTTCCTTCTCTTAAATAAACTCATAGAGTATGAAATGTGGTTAAATAAAGGCTTCTTAACACAGGAGGTAGCTTTTTCCATCAAAACAGATGATGACTATTTTCCTTAACTAATCAGGTTCAGCTTAAACATTAAGACACATCTGACAGTTGGAATAAACCTTATTTTTCAGATTTCAATTCTGAAAGCATTAGTTGGACTTATTCTTTTCCTAAAGCATTAAAAATCCTTTAGTATTTTTATGGATTTTTTTTCCAAAGGTAAAAGACTTCTAAGATCCAGGGGGTTCAACTCTAAAAACATGAGAAAGAAAATATAGAGTTTTAAGTGAAAGATTTTTGTGCATGAGAAATTTACACCACAAGATAGCTTGTTGAATTTCCAGAGACCTAACAGGGATTTGCTGATAGAAACAGGAAGAACAACTTAGATCTTTCAGCTTCCTTGGTTGGGTTACGTTGTAGTTATCTATTTCAGGAGAGGCAAGATTTTGTCAGTTACATGAAAAAATGCACTAATCTCTAGTTTTTTTGAATGTGTCCGTGTTTTTGAGAGATTTATTTACAAGTCAGACTTGAGTTGAGAATGCTGGACTTTTTTTTTCAAAATATTTTTGGGGAATTACAAGTGACTATTTATGGTTTCTTATTGTTGTATAATTCCACATTAAAACAGGAAACCAGTGCTGTTGTCTTTCACTCCCTTTAATTTTCTGGTTTTAGCTATTTAACAAGTAGTTTGATTTGGGGATTTATTTTGATATTACTTCTTTGTGTAAATCTATTTTTACTTTTTTTAAATATTATCTAAAATTCAGTTTGATTGTAATCATCCAGCGTGTGGCAGTATTTCACACTGACATAATTAAATTACCAAAGTAGGGATTATTTCTTTTTTTCTGTACTGCGAGCATTGTTGGTCATTGACAAATTATTTTCCAACCCTTTACTAGAAGCTTCCTACTTCTAACAAATGTTTGATGGGTTTTGAATGACTTGTTAATTTAAAACAACCAGACCTGTTTTTACTTCTAATTTGTTACTACTTAAAATAGTAATTAGAAACCTGAATTATCTTAGGAAGTAATGGAGTTGGAGTACTTTGTTTTTTGAACTAGCTTAATCTTTTAAATTTTTATTCAGGAAATTCATAGGAATACTCAAGTTGGAAGAAACATCAGGAAGTTGCAGAATTGTAGAGTGGTTGAGGTTGGAAGATACTCATGGGGGTCATCTTGTCCCTCCCCCTGCTCACACAGTGTTTAGTCTTTAACCTCAACCTCCAGCTCAAAGCCATGCCATCTGTGACGGCTGTGAGCCCTGAGCTCTTGAAAACCTGCAAGGATGCAGATTGTACAGTCCCTTTGGAAAACTGTGCCACTGTTTGACTGGCCTCGGGGTGAAAAAGATTTTCCTATCCAGATTGCAGCTCTTTCTTCAGCTTCTCTCTGTTGTGCCTTCATCCTGCATCTCCCTGAGGAGCCCATCTTTGCCATCCTGATCACCTCCTCAGAAATATCAGGAGGCTGCTGTCAGGTCCTGCAGCAGCCCGTTCCCCGTGCTGAGCCTGCCCTCATCCCTCAGCCTCTCCTATGGGGAAGGTGTTCCATGCCCTGACTGTATTGATGCTTCCCCCTGCAGTTACTGATGCCTCCCTTCTCTTGGGAGCTCCAACACTGGTTGCTGTATTCTGGGTGTGGTCTAATAAGTGTAGAGTAGAGGGAGATAATCCCTTCCCTTTATACACTGGCCATGCTCCAGATAATACTGCCAAGTTGCACTTATTTTCTGCCAGGGCACACTGCTGGCTCACATTCAGTCCTGCAAGAATTTGCTTATTTCTCAATGTTATTGGTATGATCTGATTGTGTATTCTCTACTCTGCTGCCAAGCTAAGTTTTCCCCTTCCAGCTCAAAAGACCCATTGCTTTCTCTTACTGAAGCACTTGTGTTTAACCCAATTATGCTTTGAAGAAATTAGTCTTCTGTGTTTAGTATAGTCAGAAATGATAAAACTTACGGTGGTTGTTTCTTTGCAGAGGAGAGGAAACAACCTTAACCAGCTTATGGCCAGCAAGGATTACTATGGAAAGAAAAACTCTATATTAAGCTCACAGAAATTCTAATTATTTTTCTACAAATACATGTGTCACTTGTCCTTACTCTGCTAATTTCTTTCTTCAGTAACCCAGCCTAGAAAACCTGAAGGCTTCAGTGACTTGCTGTGATGTTCACTGTCTTAAATCAACCAAAATCCAACAATTAAGAACATTTTAACTTTCTCAAAGATAAACCTTTCAGTAAAGTCCTGACGTGAAAGTGAACTGAGGTGTCCCGAGATCCTGCATAGTGATCAGAGTCATCCTAAGACAATTCCCTCGTACAGAATCATAGAATGGTAAGGCTTGGAAGGGACCTTAAAAGTCATCTTGTCCCAACCCCCCCTGTGATGGGCAGGGACACCTCCCACCAGCCCAGGTTGCTCAAGGCCTAATCCAGCCTGGCCTTAAACACTGCCAGGGTTGAGGCATCCACAACTTTCCTTGCCAACTGTTCCAATATCTCACCACCCTCATGGTAAAGTACTGAGAAAAAATGTCAGTTTTATTTCAAGAAGTGAATCAATTATGGGGGAAAAATGCAGTATTTAAGATGGTTTTGGGTAATTGGAAAATAAAACAATAAACAACTTCGTGTATTTAGAAGTAATACTGCATCTGTGAGATTTGTCTTGAGTTATTTGCTAAGTAATCTAGGGAATTTTAGAACACTCATTTCTGAATTCCATTAAAAAAAATGCTGTACTTCATGAAGTACAGCTCTTAAGTAGTTTAAAAAAATATATCTATGCACACACTTGTCTCTTAATAGCAATTATTTCTGTTGTTCTCATTTGTGCCATCTGCTCTAGCATGTTAATGCTCTGGCTGTCATTTTAAGTGTCCTTCGTCTTCCAACCTTGTGTCTCAGAACTTGGTCTCCTTCTGTATTCTGCTGATGTATTTTACCTGTAATTTTCCCCCCGTTATTCCCCGTGCTTTCTTCTGCACTGTGCTATACTAAGGGTGCTGCTTTCCAGGTGGGTTGGAGTCAGCTCCAAAAGTCAGATGCCTTTTCTTATCCCTCAGGTGTCAGGTTATGAAAAATGAAAGTCCATTATGAGTTAATGTCTACAGAGTTATTACTTAATTTTATCATCAGTCTTTGCTTCCATGTTCCCTTTCCCTCTCTTTGTGTCCATTTGAATGTAGATTATATGGCATTCTAGACAGAGCTTATGGCCTGGAGAAACTGCTCCTAAAAATTGGAGCATATAGAGAAAGTAGCTGCTGCCTGATTACAACAGTATTTTCCTTGCAGCTTAAAAGAATAAACTATTTTTCTTCTGTATGTGTTCTATTAGCGTAAAGAGTTTTAGTGATGTTACATCATGTATGTTTTACAGCATCTCATATCACGTGCTGACAATTCTGGATGTTGTTACAGTAGTTCTTGAGTTTATATTGTATTTGCAGGAATATGTAGGGTTTTCTTTCCTCTTGAAATAGAACAGACTATTTCAGTTGGAAGGGACCTATGAGGATCATCCAGTCCAGCTGCCTGACCAAAAGCAGTGTTGTTAAGGGCATTTTCCAAGTGCCTCTAAAACGCTGATGGATTTAGGGCATCGACCACCTGTCTAGGAAGCCTGTTCCAATGTTTGACTGCTCTCTCTGTAAAGAAATGCTTCCTCATGTCCAGTCTGAACCTCCTCTGGCGCACCTTTGGACCATTCCCATGCGTCCTTTCACTCGATACCGGGGAGAAGAGCTCAGCACCTCCTTCTCCATGTCACCCCCTCAGGAAGCTGTAGAGAGCAATAGGTTACTCCTCAGCTTCCTTCAAACTAGAAAAGCCAGATGGTTTGGTTGTGGGTTTTTGGTTTTTTTTGAACAGATTAAGTTATCCAAAATAGACTATGGCCTTTAAAACCAATGGATATAACTTTAAAATCGAGACAGCAAATACATCATTTAGAGGTAAGAGGGTAGTCTGGACAACTTAGTTAGCAGAGGAATTGTTTTCATGAGAGATTGCTTTGCTCTGTGTGTCACATCATTTGTTTTGCCAGGTCTGCATGGTGACTATGGTTAGGACTGATAAAGATTCTTCAGTATTATGTTCAAATAGTCTATTTAGTGAATACATTTCAGTTTCTCACAATATTTTTCATGTGACAGTTTTAGAGCAACAAACTTAAAGAAGAAAACTTGCCAGTCTTCTATCAATAAGCAATACCAGATAGCCAGTTAAGCAGGAATTAAATCTTCATCACACTTCAGATCTGTTGGGAATTTTATACTTTCTCCAATCTTTAATCAAATCATAATAAATATTGTGTTTTCCTATTGAGATCCATTTTGTCACTGATTTTAACATGAACAAAGTCAGTCCTTATGTGCTATTAGGAAAACTATCTTTTTGCTTAGATTTAAGGAAAGGTCACTTGTGTTTAATCCTTTTGACAGTATTTGGCAGATAAAATGAAGGAAGAAGTGATACTAAAAGTTGCCTTTGTAGGCCTTTCTCTGATCTTTAATTGTATGGTCTTTCTCAAGTTATGTGACTTAAGCCTTATTCTTCAAGCTGTATTTATTTTTCATAAAACTTAACAAATACTATGTCAAGGACATTTTGCTTCACTGTGCCTTTTTTTTTTCTCTAGTACTAGTAAATTAAATAGCTGAAGCTGCTCAAGAGTGACCATCTGTTCCATTTCCAGTAGAAGGATTTATCCTTGATTTTCCCCTTGAGCTGTCAGTCCTTGGCAAACTCTGAATTCAAACTATACACTTTTTCCTTGTTTTTTCCTTTTATTATTCACACTGATCTCAGCTAAAACTGGGTATGTTTTTAAAAATAAATTGCCTTAAGTTTGTTCTGTCGTAACCATAAAATATGTATTGTCTCCATTATTATTTGTTGTGTTTTGTCCTACCAGCCTCTGCTACTTAATATGGGATAATTTTTCATTGTTGAAATATTTATTTATTTAAATTTGGGCACGTTTTTTGTTATATCACCTCATCTTTATTTGGTTTTTTTAATCCGTTCCCCCCACCCCACCCCCAGTTATTAGGAGTTAGAGACAAACTTAAACCAGCATCTTTATGGCTTTGCAGAAGTAATGAAGAGCTCCAAATCTCTTGATATTCTTATTTATATCTAAGCACTTGTATTTAATGTCATAGCCATAAAATTCATTACGTAAATCATATTAAGTTGTTTCCATAAAATGTATCTCATGTTAATTTCATAAGTCAATGATAAACAGTTGTTTACTGTGCAATACTGTAAGGTCAGGTTTAGTGTTTGGTTAGTGCTGCCAAAGTTCTTTGTGGTTTTGAAACCACTGTAGTTTCTTCTGCCATATGAAATTTTGTATTAGTGATGTACTCTGGGGGTCAAAATCTGGCAAGTCATCCTCCCAAAACTGTTCTTCAATGAAAAAGGTGTTCCAGGTTTTCTGCTTTCCAGGTAAATCTGTGCTTTGGTGAGCCTGTGCCTGATGCCCTCTTCCTGCACCCTTTCTTCATGTTTATGCCTTCTCCAAACAGAATCCAATCCCTCACAAAATGTATATTTGATTTTTCTTAATATATATTAATTGAAAATCTAGAACACTTTGTTCAGTTGTGCAGTGGGACTGCTAGATTCACAAAAGACATCTTTCCACTGGGAAGACTCTCACAAGAACTGCTTTTGCATTCAAAGAGTGGGAAGAGAAAGACTTACACTGAATAAACGTAGTCCCTGTAAAGCACCATCGGCTGGTGGTGGTGGATGGACTGTTCACAGTTGTTCTCCCTGGACAGGGTTGCTGTCTTATCACAGGAGAATTTTGTTTCTTCCTAGAACTGATAAAGGCACTTACTACATGTTCTGTTTTAAGCAGAAGAGTCAAAGGCTGGATATTTCCTGTATCTGTTGCCAACAAAATCTGTCAAGATCATGTGGAGAGTCAGTAATTGGCTGTTACTAAATTTGAATGGGAATATCTGCAAAAACAGTTTTTGCATAAAGATCTCAAGCTATCTCTACTTAAAATGTTTATAAAAATGTTGATACATGTCAGATTTTCCTGTTCTGATGACTCTTAACTTTTAAACTTCAACTATTATGAATAGCCTTTTAAAAAGTCATCAATAAAATGTTTCATTGTCACTTACACAAGCAAAACTATTTTCCAGATCCTTATAAATGAAGAGTTAAATTTTTTTTCAGATTTGGAAAAGACTTTTAACATAAAATCTTGAGATGGCAGAAGCATTCACATTCTAGTTGTTAGTGTTTTCTTGTTAGACAAAGCCAGGCTTAGTTTCTCAGCTGACTAAATATGGATTAGTTGCTTTTTTAAAATTACTTTCCCCTCCAAAGAAATCAGCTTTAGCTGTGGGATAATGATCCTTTTCCATTTTTTTGCTGTTGTAAGCAATGCACTGATCTTTGGCATCTGTGCTCAAAATCTGGGATCAGAAAAGCTCCAGATGAGTTTATTTAGAGCTAAAACTATATGGCAAAGGTAAGACATTAATGCAAGACATTCTTGTTGTGATTAATCAAGTTCATTCTCTCAATAATATTTTTACTTTTTAAAATGGAAAGTTTCATTTGGGTTTGTTATTTTGTTTTGTTTTAGCTACTTCTGAAGGTTTGATTGTGGGGATTTTTTTTCCTGTGTAGATCCAGAAACCAGTCTCTATCACTATTTCAAGATTTCTTGCCAATACTTTAATTTCTAGCATAGTCTCTAAAAATATATTTCACTGATTGCCTTTTACTCATGTACAAATGTAATTTTTTTATGCTTGTCTAGAGTTTCCTCATAATTTCTTTGCTATTTTTATTAGCTATTAGTCAGTTCAGTTGTTTGAAAGTTAACTCTTTGGGACTTCACAGTAATGTGAAAGTCTATGCATTTAATAATGGAAAACATTGCAAATAGTTAAAGACTGCTAAAGTGTACAAATAAAGTTTCTTGAAGACTTTCTATTTGTAAAAAATGCTTCTTCACAAAGCTTTGTGATCATGAATTTCAGCTAATAAGGTATAAAAGACTGTAGGCCTCCCGGGGCACAGAACAAATGCTGTTTTCCTGTATATATTGAAGTGCAATGGTTATCTCAGACATTTATCTAAAATTCAGATGTAGTGAATGAGAATTTCCCAAGTTATTCTGTGTGACAAGATGTTACAGTTCACAACTGCTTGTTTTCTGTGTCGGGTGGCTTTCCTGGCTAAAGTTCTCCCTGCGCAGAGTCGGAGCAAAGGAACTCTTTTGGAAACTAGAATAGATCTTAGTGCTCAAATTTGATGCTTGATCTTCACATGAAGATAAACACATCCTTGTAGAAAGATGTACAGTGTACTTGAGGCTTCTTGTAGATGTAGAACAACTACAGGGCTGTGGCCTTAGGACCAGTGTGTGCCCCAGTTCTGGACTGGGGAGATGTTTTTTCAGACACTTGTTTTTCTAAGCAAAGTCTGACATTTGGTAAATTAATATGATACTTCCCCAACACAGAAGGATTGACAAAAATCAATTCAAAATATGAAGAAAGATTATAGCAAATATTTATTTAAGAAGAGTGAATCATACACAAGTTCATTTTCTTTTTTTTTTTTTTTTTTAGATTCTTCAGATGGAAGTCTAAAAGCTTCTACATATCATGGGACAATAGATGTTTATGTCAGTCAATTAAGAAAAGTGGATCTGAAATCCCAGAAAGGTTAGCAAACTAAAGCAAATATTTTTTTGTGGCAGCTTTTGATGTAAAATAAAAGGCGATAAGGTTTGGGTTGGGTTGGTTTTTTTTTAATCTGTCTGTAAAAAAAATAGTTTGTGGCTCTTTGTTATCTACATTATCTTTTAAGTATTTATAGTATTTATGAGGTAAAATACAGTAAGCTGTAACTACTTAAATTTTATGAATACTTATATAAATACTTAAGATACAGTAAGCTCTGTAAGGAGCAATGATACGTAAGATGGATTTAAAAATTTTTGTTTTTCAGTATTTTTCCCCAGCAGAATTCTGCAGAGTTGACTTGAATTGCAGTGTTTGTTTACCTTGAACACAGTTGACTCTATGAGACTTCATGTGCAGAGTGATAACTGACACACACATATTTATTTTTCCTGCCTTCTGAGTGAAATGTCCCACTATGAAAATTTGAAGGCAGAAAAACAAAGATGAGAGCATCCTACCCCTATCATTTTTTCCTTTGTCTTCTCCTGTTTACTCACTAAAAGTCCACTTCTTAGTTAAAACCTCACAACAGAAGTTGAATTATTAGTTTCGCCATTCAAAAGATACAATACTGTAAATTACAAAGCCCTGAACACATCTTATGAGTCCTGGTTTTGAAACAAAACAAACTGTAAAAAACCACACTACAGCATTTTTATATTTGGTGTTATCATCATGTCAGGGACTTCAGGTGGGTTAAATGAACAGGGTATTTGGTGCACTTCTGTCTTCTGTGAGACAGCGCCTGTGCCCTATTAAAACCTAACATTTACTCAGAATGGGACTGATGATAGCAATGCATTGAAATCACTTGTGTGTCCTGCACAAGATACTTTGGTTTCATTAGTGCAAAGAAATTTATTTTTGCATTATTTCTTGGTTACCTTTTGAATCACTCATTGCTAAGTTAATGTCTCTTGGCAAAGAGGAATGTACTTAATAAAAGCTAATTAATGTTATTTTCAAAACATCGAGATCTCTTCTGGCAGCACAGTTTAGTAAAGGCAAAGTTGAAGTTCTGTTTTCATTTACCCTGTAAATTCAGAGTAACTGCTGACAGCTGCAGTGTAGAAAATGTCCCATTTGTGATAAATTAGCTGCATTTGTGTTGGATTTTATGAGTCACATCTCTGAGCAAGTCTCCAAGGAGGACCCCAAGATGAAGACCTTTTCTCTTTCTTATCCTGAGGTTTTTGTGTTTCCAGCAAAATGTAGGCCCAAATTATATTGA
>JAWWLV010000045.1:11612968-11625536 GCA_035041135.1 Platyrinchus mystaceus
CCAAGATGAAGACCTTTTCTCTTTCTTATCCTGAGGTTTTTGTGTTTCCAGCAAAATGTAGGCCCAAATTATATTGATAGTTATTTGTTCATCAGGACTGTCACAGGCAAGTAATTCTTCTGGTTTCAAATTGCTTTCTGATGCTGTGTAGCTGTTATGACATCACTTTTCTTACCACGATCTACTTCAGCTTTTGGGATGTACATCAAGAAACATTTTTATGTTTCTCTAAAGTGAATGTTGGAATTGGGAAAAACTAAGGAACACATATAAATATACTGAATTTTGCTAGGTTTTTGATTTAATGTTTAGGACACAGCTTCCAAACTTTGTGACTGAGTAATTCCAAGCATGACTAATTTGGGCAGGTTGGGGGCTCACCATCTGCCCTTGGTCTGATGCATAGAAGCACACAGTTAGGGGAAGCAGAATTCAGAATGTCTGGTTTTAATCTCAAAGGCAGAATTATTCAGGCCACCAAAGCTGCAATTTTGCTAGGAGTTTACATTTTAGTGATATGTAGTCTCTAAACTGGTAAAGTCACTTTTGAGACTGCATCTGTTGGAGCTGCTCAGGCTGCCCTGAGCAGCGGTCAGACACAATCACTAACGTTCACAGTTACGTGAGCGCGTGGTGTCTCATTGTTCCAGATGAGCAATTCTTTCATCATGTGCCATGCAGTGGCTGGATTATTTGTCCAGTCTAGTCCCCTGTCCTTGCTCAGGGTATGAATATGCAACTAGAAGATGAAACTAAAGTCATAATACCTGTGAGATCTAGTAGATTTGCTTCCCTTGATCATTCCTGTAATAAGATCCCCCACCAAGAGACGTTGCTAGCAGTGTATGTCAATGTTTATTTTCATGTTTGTGAAAGAAATACTGTGAAATACTGTGACACCATTTTCTGTATGTTGCATACAGTGCTCTGTTTATAGTAAATGTAAAGAAAAACCCAAAACAACAAACCCAAAACAACAAACCACAAACAAAAAACCAAACACAACCAAACGATGATTT
The DNA here is from genome assembly GCA_035041135.1 of Platyrinchus mystaceus. Taxonomy (NCBI): domain Eukaryota; kingdom Metazoa; phylum Chordata; class Aves; order Passeriformes; family Tyrannidae; genus Platyrinchus; species Platyrinchus mystaceus. The sequence goes on from JAWWLV010000045.1 coordinate 11,613,988, forward strand.
GATTCATGTAGTGAAATAATTGCCTGTTTCATGCTTTCATCTCAGTGTTAAACTAACTAGCTTTCACTTCAATTTATACCAGGTTCAATTACAGTCAAGGTACCTGCCTCTCTCAAAGCCTATTTAGAGTTGTCTGGAAGAAAAGTGGATGTGAACTCAGAGATCGAGTTAAAAGAAACACAGAGAGCCTCCAAAGACGATCACGTAACTATAAGTGGTAAGGCTTACTAATCTTGGCTTCCAATAAATGTCTGTCTGGCCTTAGTCAGAGGCATCTACACTTCTTTATTAGTTTATTGCTCTTGGCAGCTGCATTTTCAATCTGTTTCATGCTCAAATGTTTGCTTGTGCCATTGTACTCCTCATGTCACTAGAGAACTTTCAAATTTTGACTGGTAAATGGCTTGTGAATGTAATCAACTGCTTCTCTAACAAAAGTCTTAAAGCCAGATTCATCCTAAGCATTATTCCAGTGAATTTGTGGGAGGTAATCCAGAGCTGACTTTGACCCATTGCTTTGTTGGCTTAGACAGTCACATATAATAGATTGCCTAGGAATGTCTATTAAAAATATAATAAAAAGTTTTCCCTGTCTGTCTCTGAGTGGGAGGGGGAAATAAAAGGGGTATATGGCATATCTATAAATGTACAGTAGTGCAGGATAGGCTGAGAAGTTGTGAGTGGGAGATCATTAGAAGAAGTGCAGAAGCAGCTGGAGCTGGAAGAATAGAGAGTACATGGAAAGATACCTGCAATTACTGGAAGCATTCTTCTAATGCATTTAAAATCGAGAATCCCAAGCCTGCTTGAGAAGACAGTTTTACTATTCATTGTCAGGGTGTGTATTTCTCTCCCCTTCTCCAGATGTGTCTGTCTAGAAGTTAAGGCTGTTGCTGTTACCAATTACACAGTTTGCTCTGGAGGAAACGTTGAAAAAATGTGTCTGAAGGCTCCAGCTTTGTTTGAACGTGTTATGTCAGTGTGACCTGATGTGATAGAGGATTGTGTGGGGCTTTGATTTTTGCTTTGGTTTTAAACCTAAGAAAATAAGCACAAAAAATCTTGTCCTCCCCCACGTAAGATGTTAATCTCAAAGTCAGGAAACTTTAGAAGTGTAATTACATAACTTTAATATGTAGCCTGCTTATACATCTCTTCCTGCCTAAGAATAGTATCTAGCACTTGAATTTGCTGGTGCTTTTTAAATACAATTTCTTTAAAAACCATGATTAGAAGTTCTCAGGTTAAAAACCTAGAGAACTGTAGATTTTAGCAAGACTGTGGAACAAATCACCTCAGCAGTAAAACAAGACTTCTCCCAGTGAATGAGGACTACTGGCCAGTCAATCATCTTGTTACTTTGGCAGAGTTAAAGATAAGAGTGGTATTTCAAATATACACAGCTGAATGACTTCTCTTGTTTCACAACCCAGTCAGTGTTTACACAGGACAGTCGTCCCCAAAGCAGATGCAATTTTTCAACCCACCATTCTGTATGAAAATGATCTTGGCAGTTGAGGCTAAAAGTAGCTCTGATTAGTTAACTCTTGAATATAGATGTCCCAAAGGCGTGGAAATCATCAAGAATTATGCAGAAGCAACAGCAGTAGGCTACTGACAATTAATTGCTTAAACAAGTTAGAACATTACACAAAGAAGTCTCTTCCTCTTAAAATTGATAGTTGATCATTTTCTTGTACAAGTATATTCTCAAATAATTAAAAATTATTTAATGCTATTTCAGCATCATGGGAACATTATCCACTGTGATATTCCAGGTACAAGGTCCATAACTGTCTTGATGCTGCAACTGAAGAAATGTAAAACAGAGTGTGAAGAGGGGTTTGCCAAGTGGATAAAACCTGTATCACAAGAGCATTGCAGTTTAGTTTCTTTATGCTTCTGAGTTCAAAGGTTAGTTTAAAAATAGATGATTTTTTCAGAAATTGGCCAGTTCTCATGTGGATAATACAGGAACACTCTGCTTTTGGGAAGCTTTACTTGCCTCTGGGAATACTGTGAAGGTGTTAGAGAGAAGCCTGTGCAGTGGGAAGGCAGGGTTGAGTCCTGTGACTTGAGTAAACAAGCACTTAGTCTATCACCTGCCCTAGGAAAGCCTTCCCTACTGCTCTTACAGCAGTTACTGTGTACAGTCATCACAGGCTGCACAGCCCCCACTTCCACACTGAGGGGGAGGTCAGTACACTGCAATCCCACAAGCAGTCACATCCAGGGGTTTGCAAGGTAGGCAAGGAATAGAGTGGGATGTAGTGAAAGCAAGAAGATGAAAGTCTGGAGTGAGTGCTCGAGAGACAGTGATGAGAGTGTGAAAAGGTGTTTTGCTCTTTAAAAAAAGGAAAGGACTTTCCTGCAAAATTGGGGCACTTGCTGAGAAAGGGAGGGAACTAGAGAGCAGTGACAGGGAATTTACTTTTTGAAGTAATTTGCAAGGACAAGGCATCTGTTCCCATTGATATCAGTAGGCACCCTTAGAAGTAATATGTATGGTATAATGAAATCTGTTACAAAAACAGGAAGTTCATGCTAAGTACTGGTCCAGCTTCCATCTGTGAAAGTGTTTGGCTGTCCACTTTGGGAGTGCTTGAGTAATTCCAGTAATTTCTGATGGTAATCGTGTCAAGGTGTTCTTTCTCTTCCCTGGCAAATAGGGAAGCCCTTGCTTCTCAGTAATTGCCTTCTCTGTGTCTCTAGGTCTGCCTATATTCTTAAATTACCTGGTTTGAGAAGCCTGTAGAGATTATTACCTAGAGGTACTATATAGGTACCTAAATAAGTAAATAACAAAGTACCTGTATAAGTAACTAATGGTACCTGTGGTACTGTAAAAGTACCTATAGCTATAAATAAGAGGGGAGGTAGGAGGCCAAGAAGTGCTCAATATTTAAGCAGAAAAGGAGCTTAGGAGATTGTCATGTGAAAGGGGTTACAAACATTTTGAAGGTTAAAATTCAGATAATGGTAATTGACATGCTTTTTAGGCCATTTTCCCAGTAAATTATTTTAAGTTTGAAATACAAAGGTAGGAACAGTTACCTGTGTAAGCCTGTGAGGAGGAATATTTAAATAAGAACATCAGGAAGTAGTAATGTTACAGTGCTGAAAACAATAAGCACCATATTAACATGACTGTTCTGTAAAACTCAAAATAATCCTTTGGCTTTACATAGCGTTAGTAATGCTTTGCTGGACTGTGTCCAGTTTGGAATACTGTACTTCAAAACAGCATGTGGACAACTGTAGAATCTCTAAAGGAGAACACGTGATAAGAGGCCTAAAACCACGATTAATGAGAGAAGTGGTGTTTTTGTCTAAAAGGAGAAGTCTGGGGAAGAGAAGATTCATTTTTCTAGTAGTAAGAAGTTGCTGCTGAGAAACAAAGAAATATTTTTTTCTGTCCACTGGCAATAGGACCAGAAATTACAATTTGACCTTATGTAAAGAAAACTTGGGTAAGTAGTAGACTTTCTAATAGCATTTGTCTGGTGAGGCAGTAGGGCTGTCAGTACTGCAGATTGTGAAGACCAGGTGTTGTGAGCATGCCAGGTTAAATTCAGTGCATCCTCAGGTTGCTTTCAGCCCTGTTTTCTCTTGTCCTAAGTTGATGTGACCATCTGCTTCTACCCGCTCCACAGTAACGAAGGTTATCAGGCTCGTGAGTGAATGGGGACTAAATGAAATGTGGCCAGTGGGCTCACTTCAGCCCATTCCTGTTGCCAACTTGTGTGTTGCCAACTGTAAGCTTTACTGGAAAATGTCTTGCAGTTATGCAGAGACTTTCTTTGGATCCTTGGTGTAATGTAATTCCTGGACCTTTGGATAATGGTGTCAGTTTCCAAACCATGTAAATCTTCCATCTCTGAATGGTGCAATGGACTCATCTGGTTTCAGATGTTTCTCCATTCCTGGCCCCAGTTCTAGTGTCAAGTTCATATCCAGTGGCAGCCTTTCACCTGATGCCATCCATGTGCTTGGTGCCAAATGAGCTTTTAACTTGGGCAGTCACTTCATGTGGTTCTCAGCACTTGTGTGAGTTTCCTTTCACAGGTGCTCCTCAGAGACTGTGGATGTTTGTCTTTGTCTCCCTGTTCTTACTTTCTCAAGTTGTCAAACCAACCTTTTTGTATTTTTCTGTTCTCATATGAAGATCATACTCTTTGGGAATTACTGTTGAGACATAGTTTCTCCTGATGTCAGCCAGCATGACAACAATTGCAGCAGTTAACAGGCTTTTTAGGTTTTGCTTCTAATCCCATCCCTTCTACAACTTGTGCTTTGCTAAGCCACATCTGAACACGTTCCTCTGAGCCATGCCTTCTGCTGACCATACACAGAGGTAGCAGGGCTCCCTCGTATTGACTTGTGCCTTCCCTCAGATGTCTGTCCTGAGTATGGAGAGGAATCCCATTTTCTTCTCTAACTCCTTTTCTCCTGTGAAAATGTCCAGGTATACATTGCCTCTACCTTAGGGGTTGATCCAGCATCCAGTTATTCTTTTGATCACTAGGAACTCCTTAGATGGTCTTCTTCTTCCCGTGCCTCTGGAGAGAGTCACCCTAATTACCAGATCCCTTTGAAAAGACAGACATTGACACCACTGTCCTATTTCTGACTTTCCAGGTTTCTCTTAATAACACACTTCAAGTCTTTTCATCCTGCCTGGTTCTCCCAGTGGATTGGGGGTAGAGGCAGTTTTCTCCTTACAGCAGTCATTCAGTCAGGCATGCACTGAAACATTACAACTTTCACATCTGTCTGATGTTCCCCTCTGGAGCAAAGGGGATTTAGACAGATGTTTCCTACCATCAGGAATAACTTATTTCTCACTGCCTCCTCATACTGAGAGAGTGGCCTGTGGAATGCTGTGGACTTACCCTTTAGGATTGCTCCAAAGCCAGTGTGCAAGGAGGGAGCTGACCGCATGAGTCTCCTACACCATGCACAAAGCTTTATTGATGAATATGTCTAAGACTTTTCATTATCAGAAATTCTATGTTGTTTATTCTAAGGTAATGTCTGTGTTTTTAGCTGTCTGGAGTTCCAGGACTGAATACAAACACAGCTGAAGGGGCAGTGAATAGCATGAGGCAGGCAACTTGCCTTTAAAAGGGAGGTAACTCTCAGTCTGCTGAAACATAAGGGTTTATTCTGACATGTACCAGCTGCCCAAGTGTAGTGCTCCCTCTCCCACTGTGCAGCTGTCTTGGGTCTGTTGCAGTCAGAATTACAGTTCTGGTCCCAGGAGTAACACTATCAGCTGTCACATCCGTCCATGTTTTCTGTTCTCAAGGCACTTCAGAACTTTCCTTCTTTCTTAGAAGCAGTTTTTATTGACTCATGGCCCCTAGAATTGAGTGGGAAGAGCTTTGTTCTACAGTGTCCCTCCAAACACTGCCTTCTGTGAAGCCTTGATCCTTAAGCAATATCTTAGAAAAAACAAACAAAGACCCAGGTTGTATCTGGAAAAGATTACATTCCTTCAAGTCAAATAGAAAGTTCATCCAACTTTTATTAAATATATTAGATGAGATGCTGTCCTACAGATTTTTATTGGTTTCAGCTTGCATTCAACTCAAGCTGTTCACAGCCTTTTTGTTATATACCACAGTCCTAACACCACAAGTGAACAATATTTAAAATATGATCCTCTTCTTGTGTTTTATGGTATGAAAATAGAGCTCTCAACTTCTCCAGTCTCCAGGAAGGCAAATAAATAAAGTCAGTATTTGACTGTGTAAAGTTTTGCAAAGGTGTTGTCTTCCTTTAGGCACCAACATAGGGGGAAAAAAAACCCAACCTTTTTCCTGGGCATTCAATCGAAAAGGTGGCCACACAGCATAATGGTTTATCTGTCTTCTCCTGAGCTCATGCTGCTGTCTTGACTGGTGGGTTTTGAAATTAAATCTTTTTATTTACTTCCCCTCCCACCCTCCAATGCTCAATCCAGCAGGCTGTTTGCTTTTGTGATTTAATCAAGCTAACAAAGGCATCCTCAAAATCCACTTACATTCCCACGGTGTTCAGAGTACAAGCAGCCAGTACAGTTAAGACCCAAACGATCATCAAAAGGTCTCCAACTAAACCTTGTTGCTTGATTAGTGCCTCGTACACAAAGCTATTTAAATATTTTAAATATCTTTGAATCTGCTACTAGTGATGGGCTTAGTAACCTTAAAATAGTTCAAAGATCTTCATCCCTATGGAGTGGAACTTGATGCTCACTTTCTTGCAGGCAGTTTGGTATTTTCTGCATTCCCCTCACAGGCAAGTCTCCAAAACAAGTATAGGGAATTAAACATTTTTCTACTCTCGCATATCAAATGCAAAATGAGAAACTGGAGATAAGACAACCACTGAGCTTTAAAATGGCTCTAGTAAACTTGCTTCTGTGTTTCTTAAACTCTTCTTTAACTTTTTAGCAGAAGTGTAGGAGGGTGTAAGCAGTGCATGAAACTTCTTTTACAGCGCTAATTCTGTGCTTCATTGTTTGTTCCTTGTACAGAAGTACAAGCCATAGTCACAAAAACAGAGAGAGGAACTAGGACCAAGCACTCCAATATGCAATTTCTGGAAATATATCTCTGCCCTCCATCTATTGTGTCCTCTCTCTTTAGGAAAAAAGTGGTGTTTTCAATGTCTTACAGCTCTGTTAAAGGATCAACGGAAATTTTCCTTCACAGTTCTGTGTTGGTTCAATTTTGTCACTTGTAGGCTATTGGTGATGATCATCCTAGATTTAAGTCTGTAATGAGATGGCAAGTAGGTCCGTGGCTTCTGCCTTTCAGTAGGAATGATAGTGACACAGTGTGACTGAGATTGCTGCTGCCCAGAGCAATCAGGTGGGCAGAAATTGTACTGGGACATCCCCACGGAGATACCTGAATGCATGGTGTAATCTGACAACAAAGGACTTTGAAATGACTGTTGGACTCCTCTGAAAATGCTGTACTTCTAAACGGTACCTCAGCCTGTAGTGAATTGCTGTGGGTTTGGCCCATAAACTTAAATGAATCCCACTTAGAACTACCAAAGCACTGAAATGCTATTGAAAAGTTCTGGCACACAGACCTGAGTTTTGGAAATCGATGCAGTGATGTCAGTTGGAGTTTTGCCACTGTTTTTGCTGTGGCCAAAATTTAACTTCAGCTGTGTTACAGGTCAGAGCAGAGTGTGTTTGCAAAGTTGGTTCAGAGACTGCTTTCCTGCCACCCCTCTTGCTATTCCAGGCTCAAACTAGTTCTAAACTTAGAATTCACTCAGTCACACGAACACATGAAGGTTGATCTTGTGATAAAGGCCCTGATTAAAAGATTTCAGTTTAATTCCCAATTTGGACACAAATCTTCTGTATAAATTTGGAAGATCACCAACTCTCTCTTGGCCTTAGTTTCTTAATAATAAAATAAGGATAAGTTGAACTCTATTATACAGTGAGCTTTTCAGAACATAATCGTGAAACTAAGTTTATGTGAAATGTAAGAAGATGGACATTTCAGAGTTGGTTGTTTGGGGGTTTTTTAGGCCATTATCATAAGAAAACAGTAATAGTAGCTACATATCTGGTCAATCTGGATAATTAGGTCTTACCATGTCTCTTTTCTGTGTTTACAGTAATACTGAAAACTTTTCAAATTACTTAACCAGATTAACGTGTCATGTAGTGTCATGGCTTAACCACAACTGGCAACTGAACACCATGCAGCCTCTCACTCCCACCAGTGGGATGGGGGAGAGAAGTGGAAGAGTAAAAGTAAGAAAACTCATGGGTTAGGATAAAGACAGTTTAATGGGTAAAGCAACAGCTGCACATGCAAACAAAGGAAAACAAGGAATTCTTTCACTACTTCCCAGGGCCAGGCAGGTGTTCAGCCGTCCCCAGGAAAGAAGGAAATGTAGCAGTTACTGGGTGAGACAAATGCTGTCACTCAAAATGTTCCTCCCCTCCTCCTTCTTCTGCCAGCTTTATATGCTAAGCATGATGCCACATGGTATGGAATATCCCTTTGGTCAGTTGTCCTGGCTGTGTCCTCTCCCAGCTTCTTGTGTGCCCCCAGCCTCCTCACTAGCAGGGCAGTATTAGAAGCAGAAAAGGCCTCGATGCTGTGCAAGGGCCACTCAGCAATAACAAATTTTGTATGTTAGCAACACAGTTTTCAGCACAAATCCAAAACGTGGTCTGTACTAACTACTATGAAGAAAATTAACTCTATCACAGACAAAACCAGTCCTTATAGATGTATTGGGTTTGTGTGACAAGATTTTGGTAAGGAGGGGCTACTATAGGGGTGGCTTCTGTGAGAAGCTGTCAGAAGCTTCCCCCGTGTCTGGTAGAGCCAATGCCAGCTGGCTCCAAGACAGACCCAGCACTGGTCAAGGCCAAGCCCACCAGTGACAGTGGCAGCATCTCTGGGATAACACAGAAAGAAGCTGTGCAAAAGCGGAGAGAGGAGTGAGAATGAATATAGGAGAGGAACGGCCCTGCAGACAGCAGGGTCAGTGAAACAGGAGGGGGAGGAGGTGCTCCAGGCAGAGATTCCCCTGCAGCCCCTGGTGCAGACCCTGATGAGGCAGCAGTGCCCCTGCAGCCCACGAAGGGCCATGAGGGTGCAGATACCCACCTGCAGCCCATGAAGGAGCCCATGCCAGAGCAGGTGAAGAGTGTAAGTTCTCCCTCTATGGAGGAAGGAGCAACAGAGATGACGTGGTGAATGGACCACAATCCCCATTCCCCATCCCTCTGTCTCACTGATGGGGAGGAGGCAGAGAATTTAGGAGTGAAGTTGACCTGGGAAGAAGGGAGAGGTGTGGGAGGAAGGTGTTTTTTTAAGATTTGGGTCTATTTCTCATTACCCTACTCTGATTTGATTGGTAATAAATTAATTTATTTTTCCTCAAGTTGAGTGTTTTGCCTGTGATGGTAACAGGTAACTGCTCTCTCCCTGTCCTTATCTCAACCCATGAGCCTTTCATTATATTTTCTCTATCCTGTCCAGTTGAGGAGAAGAGAGATAGAGCAGCTTCTAGCTAGGATAGCCCACCATAACATATTCCTAGCCCATAATAAAAAGTGCAGTATTATAGAATAAGATCTAAAACTTTATTGTTATGATGTATTACAGGAAATGAGATTAATGCAAAAAAAACTGTATCAAGAATGAAATGTCAGAAGCCTCTGTTAAAAATACACAAATTCTACCAAATGAAAGAGTGTGCTCTCTTTCAGGAAGCTTTGAAAGAATGGCAGTATAAAGATGGTACGTTTACTGTGTGTCAAATTAAATTAACAAAACTCTCTTTTTCAGGTCACATGAATCAAAAGGATGAAAGAGACAAATGGATTAAGGCTGACACACAAAATGGCAAAGTATATCTTAAAAGCCAAAGCTGGATCCAGTCTGTCAAGCTGAAGAGTTCTTAAAGGTGAAATAGGCCAAAGAGATTAAATCAAGAGATTCTAAAGGAACATTTATGTGAAATTATGAAACTTTGTTGATGTATATTCTTAATATAAGAGAGAAAGGATATTAAAAATGAGGGCGTTTTTAACCCAGGATTTGCCTGTGACAGTGCTGGTGCTAAACAGGTCTGGTTTACTTTTAGTGCCTTTTAGGAACAAGAGGATCTTACATATTCAGAATTTATATAACTTGACCAACTTACCATGTCAATTTAAAAGCTGGTAGGTTTCAAACAAAAGTTTGGAATTGTCATTTAAAATAAAAAGCATTTTCAACACTTCTTATCTCCAGATATGAGAATTTACTTCCAAGTTGACGTGCTTTGCAAGCTCTGTTACACTTTGAAATTAAATGTCTCAGTACTGTGGGTATTCTATTGGTTTATGCAAAATACAGAGAATTTTCTTCAACCAAATTGTCTGTGTTGTGGATAGGATAAAATCACTTTCAGAACTGTAGTTCTTATGTGGTCTTCTCATTTGGTGTTTGAACTCTAAGGGGTTTCTGCCTTGTCAGTGGATATTCTGTGTAAAACTCTTGCTGTGAAATGGCAAAACTTGTTCCATGTCTTCTTGAACTGCTTGTTTCTGGATAGGAATAAGAGCTCTAGCTATGTCTACCACTGCTCATCTGCAAAGGAAAGCTTTTAAAGTAAATAGAAGTGTAATGGGTCTGGCTGATTTCAAGGAGGAACACTCCACCAACTGGACTTCAGGTGAGAGTCCTCATGAACATTCCCCTGAAGTAAAGGCTGCCATAGAATGGAAGTATTGGCTTGGTAACCGAGAACTGTACTCTGTTTATTTGCCATGTTTCCAGTGACTTCCAGCCCCATCCTGCAAGGCTGCCAGTCAGCTCTTTGAGGCAGGAAGGCAGAGGAGGGAGGTGAGGGAAGGAGGTGGGCCCTGCACAAGGGCAGACATGATTTTTGTGAAGGATTTCGTGTTACTGTAATACAAACACACAGTAAAGTAAATGAAGCTTTTAAAAGCCTTTCCATACATCTGTATGACACCTTATAAAAGAAGTACTGAAATTTGTGTTTTAAAGCTGAAATGTAAGAATCTCTGCCAACTGAGTGGATGGAGAGTAGCAGAGGAGAGTTCAGACTGTTAGCTCAGGTTTTAGGTTGTGTACGTGTGTGTGTGTGTGCTTTAGATCATAATGGTACATTATGAAATGAACTACTTTGCCACATGATCCCCCAGGAGGTATAATTGTCCCTGGTTAATGAACTTCAGTAGTCAAGGGCAGCATTTTTACTGTAATTTAGGGTGGTTAAAAACTCCACGTTCTTTTGCTGTTGTGTATAATGGTTGTTGAGATGAAGTGGGCACTGATGTTTATGACAAATTATATGTATTTTTAATATAAACACTAATATATAAAGCACTTCTAATAGTATTACTAAATGCATTACAATATTACTAGTTATCATTATACTTTTTAAAGGCACAATATTAATAAATCTATAATGGGTTTGGATATCCAAAAAAAAATTTTTGAAACTAATGATTTCTATGCTGCAGCCAAAGCGAAAGAAGCACCTCACAATTCACACCACATGGAAACATAAGAACAGCCTAGTAGATATTTCAGAAGATCAAGTCCATTTAATGTTCCCATTATTCACACAGAGTACAAAGCCTGTCTCCCTCTGAGATTAAGGTTGTGCCTTTTGGGACTGCTGCATCAGCAATATAAAGGAGAACGTAGTTAGAAAACGTTATTTTTTCCATGTTCAAAAGAAAGCAAGCTAAGGCATTCATATTCCAAAACTAGCAGGAATTAAACATCAGGATTGTTAATTACTTGCTTAAAGAAGTTTAAAGAAGCCATCAGAAAAATTGTGCTACCACTAAAGCGAATTATTATATTCTTTCCAAGCTAGTAAATGTTGAGACAAGCTAGAACCTTAATATAAAGGTCAAGAATGAGCTGAAGGAGGACAAATCCTTGGGATTTTCCCAAAAAACATTGAGTAATGTCTTGTTCTGCTGTAATGAGGTGAAACTATATTTTTCTGTAGACAAGTGAAGATTAGTAGGTTATCAGTAATTAGAATTTGAATGG